>JBAMIG010000005.1:879844-897296 GCA_037177335.1 Kiunga ballochi
TTATAATAAGCAAAGAGAAATGTCTCTTTGTAAATGTAATGTTTGGGGGTAGGTGTAGCGATAGATACTGCGATATCTGCCTATCAAAATACTGGGGTCAATACTTCCGGTATCATGATACCATAAACATGTCATGAACTTTTACTTCTGACAGATTGAGGCAATAAAATTACAAATGAAACCCAGAAATGTTTTTTCTTCAGGATCAACCACGGCAGCCTTTCAGATGTGATAATGATGCTGTCAGTGATGGGGAGGTTATGTTAGATATTCTACTTGATTTTCTGAGTTATAGCACATTATATTTTTTTTATATTTTTCATATATTAGATATTTTTATTTTCCATTTTTCCAAATTACCGGAAATATTTTAACAATTTATTCATTGGCATAATTTATTTTAAAAGTGAATTTTCAAGTATTGATGGTTTTAATTATTTTATTTGATTGTTTCCTTTATTAAATAAAGATAATTCACATCCATCCTCCACCACTTATTCGGGATTGGATTGCAGGGACAGCAAACTAGGGGGTTAGGGAGGGAAGCCACCGGAGGAAGCTCAATCGAGCCACTTGTACCCGGGATCTCATTCTTTCCGTTACGACCCACAGCTCGTGATCATAGGTGAGGGACATAGGGAGACTGGTAAATTTGCGTTCCAGATCAGCACCTTCACCTCGACAGACCGGCGCATCAATCTGCCCGTTGATCTCACACTCCATCCTTACCTCACTTGTAAATAGGACCCCGAGATACTTGAACTCTTCCACCTAGACAGAGTTAGATCAATATCAATGGAAGGAGCACAACAATCTAACGTTCTCATATTAAGTATTTGCTTTTTTGCAGGTCTCAACAATAAAAAATGTCTTTCAACTTCTCGTCTTCCACAAACGACACCCTTCCTCAGTTCCACTCCTTTAGCCCAGCCTTCCTTTTCCTCTTATGCACGGAGATGGTCACCGCTGAGTACATCAGGCTAGTCTTCAAATGTACTTATGTTATTCTCGTCCTCCCGCTGTCTGCTGTTACCCTCTATCTGGGATTGCAGCAATGGAAACATCATCCTTCCTCAATGACAGCCATGAGCCACTCTGACTTCTTCACCTACAACATGGCCATCGTGGAGCTGATCGGAGTATCAGGAGCAGTCCTTGGCATCATTAGAAACAGAATGGAACTTCCTTGGATGAACTTAGCGGAGCAGCACATTTCCGGTTTTCCTTGGACAGCACAGATGCTGTTGCCCCTCCTGACCTGTGTGGAGCGCTACCTGGCTGTTGTTTGGCCCATAACCTACATGAAAGTGACGCAGCGAGGTAGAGTCCGCCTCAGAAACATCAGCACGGGGTTGATTTGGCTGCTGTGCTGTGCAGGATCAGGGACGTTGATGTGGAGCGCTACTTATCCCGAGTTCAGTATTTTCTCTGCTTGTCTGATGATGTTCTGCTTTATCACTGCAACTTTCTGTTGTCTTTCCATTCTCTGTGTTCTTATTCGCCCACGACCCGGAAAGGTCGATCAGGGTGTGGCGCAGGTTGACCAGTCGAAGCAAAAAGCTTTCAAAACCATCGCCATCATATTGGGAGTTTTGTCTTTTAGATTTGGAGGTAAACTGGTTTGCCATTTGCTGTACTCTCTATTTAAAATGAATTTAGGAGGTTACGCAGTGCAGTGTGTTGCAATAGCCTCAGCGTTGTGGTTTGGGCTGCCCAGTTCTTTGGTCTTACCTCTGCTGTTTCTGCACAGAGCCGGAAAGATACCAGGATGTAAACAGAATACCAAATCAGGATAAAAACTAAATTATATTGAAATGTACCTTCTTCTTCTGCAATGCTGTATGGTTAGAGTTGGTCCACAGAACTCCTTATTCCAGTGCACCGACTGTGTTAACCACAACATAAAATTCATTCATTTTATTTAATTATTCCTCTAAATTCACAAATAGCTAAAGGTGGACTCCAAACTGGCTAACAACATTTATATTGCTGTTCATTAAGATGCATTGGTAGATTAGATAAGTACATAAATATGTAAGGAATTATGGTATGATCAGCACTTACAGATATCTACTGAATACAAAGCAGCAGCAAATATCTTGTTCAGCTATATGCATGTGTGAATTTACTGTATTGTGTTGACCAGTACCTTTTTATTTCTAATACTGTTTCATACTCTGTTTAGGTTTTGGGGGTTTATTCTACATTGTTTCCACAGTGCTGTGTCATTGATTATAACGGTGTGTATTGACTGATTATTTAAAGTTGACTTGAGGAGTGAATGTGTGTGTGATGGACTGGCGGCCTGTCCAGGCTGTATCCCACCTCCTGCTACCAATATTCCATTAAGTCCTCCAGGTTGTGTAAAATTCCCATTAAATTAATTCATTTGGTCTTACATTACGGTAAATTGTTTGCACTCTTTCAATATACATGATCTTATATATGATATTTGAAGCACATTGATATGTCACAAATAAATATGGCTGTTGACTGACCTCTCTGTGTTTATTTACATCATTATAAATAAGTGCAATGAGTAATGCACTGATAAGACAATTTCAAATGGAATAAATAATATAAACACATCAAAAGAATTGATTTTTAAAAGGTTTGTAGGCTGAAAGTTATTCCGCTGAGGCAAGCGAACAGTTATGGTTCATGCTACAGTTTCATGTGGGCTGAAAATTTGCAGTTTGTGCACCAATCCAAAGTCGTCCATGTATAAAACATCATGTCCTCCTGTTAAAAAAGAAGAAATGTATACACCTCTAATAGATGTAGTGATCTCACATTGAGAGAGAATCTCATGAGACATGCCTGGAACCTGTTAATAACCCTGATTATTCCCAACATTTAATGGATCTAGGTTAATCTATGCCTCGTTGTCAAAAACACATAATGGAAATTTGTCCAGTTGTTTGTAAAGCTGCAAATACACAAAGCAGTACACATCATTGGTGATTAATAGAAATAATAAACATATTAAACTACCGTAATATTCAGAAATAATGAGGAAATGAAAGGAACGCACTGAAACCTCCTTACCTCTGACAACAGCGCTGCTATTTATTTATTTGTACAAAACATGAACAGAACCGAAAGACGACACAAAGAAGAGGAAAACTGTATTTATACGCCTACATAAAACTATGTTTTTTGGATGCAGTATTGTCCTTTCTATACTACAGCATGCTGGGGTTCATCTGACCCCTACAGAGATTTTATTTTGTAGAATTTGAGCGGCTCTGCTCCTGCAGGTCATTTAAGTCCATTAAAAGTGACGAATATGCTCTCAAACAAATCACAGTAACAAAAGCTCGGCTCCTATTTGAATATGTCCTCATATGATTCAGACAGGTTTTATTTTTCTAACCAAATGTTCCCCCTGGCTCCGTGCTGCGTTTGCATGCGGGGAGTTTTCCTGCTCGGTGCAGGAACAGCAGCGGTAACACCAGACTGCCGGGCGTCACTAACCACGCTGCAGCCTGAACCAACGCACACTCTGTGTGCGTCAGCCTTTTAGTCAACAGGCTGGAAATGAAAACCCCCACAAACCTCATCCAGAGGAGCCCCATTATGAGCATGATGGTGTACAAAGCCCTCCGCTTTGATTGGTCAACACGCTCCCTGTCCCTACCCGGGTCCCCCGGGCCGAGCCGAATCAGAATATTCAGAACCGAGAAGCTGCAGAAAGAGACGATGCTCAGAAAGAAAACCAAGATGCAGCACTGCACGGTGATGAGGGTCGACCTGCCGAACACCTGGGCTATGATCACCACTGTGACGCATAGCAGCCAGACACAACCGATGCAGATCCTGGTTCTGACCCGCTCTGCCCGTTTCACGCTGCGGTAGGCGATGGGATGCACCACGGCCAGGTAGTGCTCCACACACGTCAGGACATGGAACAAAGACTGTCCAGGGGAAGCGAAGTACAGCATGAAACGGCCGACCTGTAGCACGCTTTCAGTGTTCCTCCACAAACCGTAGCAGTAAAAGCAACATGCCAGGACGAAGACCAGCTCCAGGACAACCCCGTTGTAAGTCAACACGTCCAAGTTGCTCGTTGCCGTGGAAACAGAACGCTGCTTTTCCCATCGCTGGTAGCCGATGTAGAGGACGAAGATGAAGAGCGGCGTGAAGGAGCTGTTAATGGTGAAGAAAGCGGTGAAGACGTAAACGTTCAGGGTGGATTCGAAACAGTAGACGAGCGAATCCGGAGAGGAATTAGAGGAGTTGTTGGACATTGTTTTACACCTGCAAAAGGATGAAGGAAGGATGAAGGAGGTGAAGAATAGAGTGATTTGACTGCATGCAAAACCACGCTCCAGTTAAGCATCTTCCTCCCAGTTTGGCCCAGTTTTAGTTCCCATTAAACTGACTGAGACTGAGACTCGTCTGCTGCAAGTCCCAAGTTCTTCCTCCATAATGGTACCTTTAAAACAGGAGAGACCAACATGGTGCATTCAGGAACCCATCTTTACAGCAAGACAGAACCAATTCCCATCCAGCTGATATTACAAACGGCCTGCTTAAAGGAAAAGAAAGTATGATGCCCTTCAGAGACTATCTGAGAACTTTACCTTAAGGTGTGCCTTCAACGAGAAAAGGACAAAATCTACTGGATAAACAAGAGACCGACTCTTTCACCCCAATCAAGGAACGCCATCGCTGATCCTGTCTTTAGGTTCTGGTCCTGGAGGACTGTAATTCTGCAGGTTTTCCATGTTTCCCTGCTCCAACATCTGGATCAAATACAAGTTATTGTGCAGAACCTGATAGACCGTTAGATCCATTGAATTAAATCAGATGAAGCAGGAATACATGGACAACCTGCTAAAGTGTGACCTCCATAGAAAAGGGATTAGGTAAGCCTGTAAAACAGCGATGTGTAAAGTTTGTCCTAAAGGGGATGCAGTCCTGTTCACGACTACAGCACGCCTGAATCATACCGATGGGTCAACAAGCAGAGTGTTTGGTTTAAATCAGGTGTGTTGGATCCAGGAGACACTGAACACCTGCAGGATTGCAGCCATCCAGGACTGGAGTCCCCTGCTGGACAGTAAAAGCTCCCAACAGAGGAAAAACACACATCATGCACAGTAAAGCATCCATTTTTCACTCTTTTTAAAATTAATAAGCATTTTTATTTTTATTTTCCTTTTATGTGTGTTTATCTCAACATATTCATTTATTTCATGATGTCCCCACATGGGACAAAAACCAGAACGTGCACAAAATAATTCACTTTTTTCTTCTTATTTTGGATGTTATTCATGTTACTGTGGGAATCTTACTGCAAGGACCAGATAACTTGTACCGCACTCTAAACCTTAGAAAGCAGCAGAAATGTCATTAACACATTTTTACAGATTGGATTTATATGCAGAGTAAAAGTTATTATTCATTTAACCTGACAAAACCAACATGTACAGTGAGATTAGCAGCTCATGCACACCATAAACACCTTCACATACATATAAAATACCACTCTAAAATAAGTAAATAATGTATACAATATATAATAAATGTCTGGATTTGTTTATTTCCCTGTAGAGCATCACATAATATAAACTATGCAGCTGCATGTTGCACTCACCTCAGCAGCACAAACTCCTGGATTTTCTTCCGTCATGCTCGTCTGTCCACATTTTTATGTCCCAAAGAAGACGAGCACATTAACATTTTGCATATTACCCACCCAATAAATGATTGTGTGACTGCACATGATACTCAGCAGGGAAATTAGGTTTTGCATTCTTCTGCTTTGGCTGTTTCCAGCAGCAGATGACATTACACTGATTTAAATGTGTACAAATGACATTAGGATGTGCAAAAACATACATATTTTCAGTTCTAAGCTGGTATGAGGACACACAGCAAACACCATGATGTTACACTCTGCTTGATGTGACGGAAATCTCAAACTTTGTTGCTTTTGTTGGTTTTTACAGCCTTTTCAAAGTTATTTACATCATCCTAACACTAGCAGGCTTTATATACTGTAGCAAAACAGAATAAACAAGGAGAGGAAATGACAAATGATGACCTAAAACCAGCTCCACCAGCCGATCATCAACCTCAGAAACTGAGGCCTGAAGTTTTGCCCAAAAAAACCAAAGTTCACACAATTCCCATTACCACACAAACCTCATCTTCATCCATACAGAAAGATTAGAGTCTAATAAATGATTCACTCACAGAAAATGTCTCCATGAAGGTCTCTGAGGTGAAGGTGGATCTGAAATCCACACTGATCTTCTGCTATGTGTGATCTCTGAGCAAAGATGGCCGCCTCAGAGTTTAAAGGCTGAGTAAGCCAGGTAGCTACAGCTAACCCAGCTAGCATCTGGTGGTTGGAAGATAAACAACTTCTTTTTTGACCTGGCAGTTGGCACAAAGCATTGTGGATCAGAGACCTGATTTGCACTCCTGATAAATACTATGAAACTTGTCCTCAACCTGGTAATTTAACTAGGATTTTGTATCTTGATCAGTCTGTGCTCAAATCAAAGGGGTGGAGTCAGCAGCTTCTGACCAATCACAGACACAGAGAAACCCTGCTGAGCAGCTGCTTCATCATGGAGGAGGGGATTCTTCTGAAATATTAAGAATTAAACACATCATCCAGAACAAAACATGGTGAAATTTTCATTAAGACAGACAACAGTACTTATATTTATAATTTTTGGTTACATGGTAAACACATCAATGTTTGGACCAAAATGTGATAATAAACAGTAGCTGAGTGGAAATATGCATATTTAAACAATTTAAGCAATTGAAAATGCCTCTCACACTCTTTCAGATTATCCTGAGAAATGTGTTCCTTAAAAGCATGAAGGATGATGAAAGGATGAAAAACTACAGCTCATTATGCTGCAATTACAAACACTTTCTCTGTAAACATGTCAGTTAAACTTAGTTTTGCAAAGCTACATCTAACTAAACCAAAAGCTTCACAAAATTTCTCATAACAGCTGAGTCCTTCAGCATATCAGCTTTAACACCATACCAACTGTCCAGCACGGTGGTGGAGAGCCCCCACAGGGTTGAGACACATTGACACCCTTGAGTGAAGCTCAGACTCGCTGGATACCAAAGTGCTCTGGAGTCCATTAGTCTGTCAGCTACAGATGGGCTGATGTACGTGATCTAAAGTCCAGACCTAAACCTGACTGAAGTTCTGTTGGGGCCCTCAGAGAGCTACAGAAAAGCAGGACCTGGATGAACTGAAGTCACGCTGAACTCTGATAAGCTGAAAATACTTATTGCTGCTTCAACAGGCGGCTGAATCGTTGGGTTGATTTAGCTACACCGTCTGCTTCTGATGATTTTCAATAACAAATAATATAAATGCTAAATTCCAAAAGAACTTTAATCTCTTTGGATGAAAGGTTGTTCCTAGCAAAACTAATACAATCACCTGACAATAATTCCATTTTCCTACAAACATAATTGCATGTCATTGTTACGTTGCAGATGTAGGAGCTTAGAGCTCACGTCGGTGTCGAGCTCTGTTCTTTTCCTTTCGAGCTTGTGTATTAATTTCCGTAGCTGCCCTGATTGCAGATTTCATTGATGTCTCGATCCAGGCGTGAGGAAAAGCCGTGTGCTCACCAGCAAAGTGGACCCTCCCTTCAGCCCTGAAGAGCTCTGCAGAATACTCTAAATGCTGGTAAGGTGTGAAGAGGGCGAAGGCCCCTAAGCTGTACGGGTCTGTGCTCCACCTTTTCACCACAACCCCCGTGCACTTTGACCTGATGTCCTCACTGTGGATCTGCACCAGGTCTCCCAAAGCCAGCTCCTTCAGGTCTTCATCACTCGCACCTTGAAAGAGCAGGGAGTCATCAGACCAGGTGTAGGAGGCCAGGAGGACGCCGATGGTGTCGTTGCCAGAGAAGCTGTGGCTGGGGTAGTAAATGTACCGAGAGGGTCCGTCTGTGATGCTCTTTCCTCCACGGATGCCATCCTTCTCCCAGAACTTCTCACTGAATGTGAGGATGATCTTAGTAGAGCTTTCATAGTGCACCGCCCGCATGGCCTTCATCTTTTGGAGGGACAGGGGAGGAGCAAAGGATATGAAAAGGGCTGCTTTAGCTGTGGTCGTTACCAGGACGACATCTGCATCAACACGTTTCAGAGCACAATCGTGCTCTTTCTCGTACCACACAGTTACGCCCTTATCAGAATGGCTGATGTGTTTCACTTTGGATTTGAGAAGAATTGAGACATTCAGGACGGTGAGAAAAGCCTTTGCAAGAAGGTCCGTTCCTCCGGTTATTTCATGGTACCTTCAAGACAGAAAACACAATTATGTTTACTTCAATTTTATGGTTGGGTTCAAGTACTTGTTTTGAGGCATCTGATTATTTTGTTTCACTCATGGGAACGTTGTTGTGCTCACACCTAAAGAACACAGCAGATACCACCCACCCGCGACCCCGTTTGGGAATAAGCGGTAGAAAATGGATGGATGGATACAACCCACTAAAAAAACAAAAGTAGGAAATAAACGGAGAAAACTGCAAAACGATTACAATCAGCAGACAGATGCGGACCGTATAAACATGTGCATGTTGGTAAAATGTTCAATAAAAAAAGAAAAAAATAGTGCAGACCATTTCCAATATTGCATTTTAGTGCTGATATTGACCGACAATATTGATATGCCGATAATATCGGATGTTTCTAATAACTTCCATATAGCAAACGACAGCAAAATGCAAAGTTTTACAAGAAATTGGAGAGAGAAATGAGAGAAGGGCATCAAAAAGTCTTTGCAGGGCCTCCTGAAGGAAGTGGAACACCCTGAATAAAAGATTCCTTGCTTAAGCCGATATTCTCATGAAATGTCGTGATACGGACGAGAGCTGAACACCACCACAAAAGAGGATATTTAGCACATTTCTTCAATGAAACTGATAAATTCTACATGGTAATTTCATTAAGACTGGAGATAACCTCAGCAAAGTCATTGTAAAGACTCAAATACAGCAATAAAACCTCATTATAACCTTACAAATTTGAACTTTTTGCTTTGACACAACACAAAGAGATCGTACGTGGTGCTGTCGCTGACGTCGCTTTCAATGAAGAGCAACTCAGTCAGAGCCAAGTGCATGAGGCTCTGCTCGTTCAGCAAGTCCCCAATCATCCTCACGGCCTCGGCACTCAGACCACCATCACCTCGCAGATATTCCTGTAAAACCGGCACAAAGATCTTCCGTATGCAGACGGGATAGACCTTAAACTTTGTTCTTCTTTTTGTCTCTCACAATTACCTTCACAGAAAGATGGTCGTATTTCTCCATCATAGCTTTGCATCCATGAGCTGCTACCTCATCTTTCACCTACAACAAAGCATGATTCCAGTGATTAGGTGTGACCTCTGTGCTGTACAGCAGTTTTTCCTCACACACAGGTCACACACCTTCTGCAGAGCCCGATCCAGCAGTGCGTCTGGAGACAAGCCTCTCTCATGTTGAGGCAGATCATAGTTCAGGATGTCAGGGTTTGCCTTCACTGCGTACGTCTTCTTCAGCAGTCTGTGGACCAGATAGTAAGTGTTGATGTCTTCCATGATGAAGGGATTCAGCTTGAGTCCCAGTTCTTTGATGTACCAGCGGACGATGCTGTAAAGAGAACAGAAAGTTGGAGTTGGGCGTCCATGTCATGTCCAGGTGCAGGTTCATCCTCTAAACCACTTGGTAATTCAGTATATAGGGGCCTCTATCCCAGGTATCCTCTGGAATGGGATAGTTATAAGCCTCTCTACCACAGAAGTTCTTTAGAAAGTAGGAGGGATCACTCTGACCTCTCTGGTCTCTCAGACGGGTAATTTTATCATAATCATCACACTTCATACTGCCCGTTACATAAAGCACCACTATGGATGTTTTTGGACAACCATTCATTTGAAAAGGAGAATGTAATGTAAGATATAAACTCACTGATGATAGCTTGGGATCCTCATTGCTCCCAGCTCAGCGTACCAGCCTTCTGTTTCCTGCCTGTAGGTCTCCACACGGCCTCCAACACGACCACTAGCCTCTAGTATGGTAACCTTCACAGTTATGTATAAATAGGTCACAAACATGCATGTTTAAAGAGTTGCTTAAAGGAGAAAATACAGTGAATAAAGAATAATAATCTTATATTCAATATTCTGGCTTGAAGACACATTGAGTGTTTCTGACAGTAAATCCATTCTTTCTGGATTTCTTTTTTATCATGTTGGGTTTGTGAAAGCTTGTCTGTTATGTGACACTGGTTCATCCCACTGCAAAAGGAAAATAATTAGTTAGACTGGACAGGAAATATGCAGTGAAAAAACTGGAAAGAGATCTTAAAAACAGGGATAATCTCAGTCAGGGAAACTTTTAAAGATTAGTTTTGTCTCCAGACTTTCTTGGAGAGGAAAATGAGGAGAATCTGACTGCTGTAGTACCACAGGAAAGCCACTTGGTGCCGCACTTGAGCTGGAAACAAGTCAGTGCAGCAACAGGAATTGAACCAAATAAAACCAGATTACACACATTGAAGATGAAGGTGTCAAAGAAAACATGAACTTGGACCCTGATATTTTTCTGTTAAACGTGCATTCAGTTATAAACATCTGGATGTGAGTGAAGAAACATGAAAACAGAGAAGATTCAGAGTAAAATCCAGTAAAATGATGTGTCCATGCAGTAATATATTTAGATTATACATATGAAACATGTCTTAAAGAGACAAAATACTCATTTCAAGACCTATATTGAGTTTATTAAACCAGTTTGCTAGTGGTGGTTTTCCTCTTTCTATCTCACTTTGACAGAAAATATATTGATAAAAATGCTTTCCTTAATCAAACAGGTGTTAAGCCCCCAATCCCAGCTGTTGGCAAGGATACCAAATATCTTAAAACTAAAGATGCACAAACGGGACATGTATTTCAAGTGAGTTTCAGCTTAATGTGGATTTTCTTTGCATGCTTTATTAACATGGTAACTAAGGCGTGGATTTTATTATGATTTAGAGCATCAGTGCCCAAGATCGGTTGTCAAGATCTACCGTCCTGCAACGTTTAGGTGCAACTTTTCTCCAACAGCTAAATCAAATGAGTGGCTCAGTACCAGACCAGAGCTAGATGACATACAGAAGAGGAAATTCCTCTGGTTCAGGTATGTTGGAGAAGGGATGCAGCTACACGTTGCAGAATGGTTGATCTTTAGAACAGGTGTTGTAGCCAAATCTGTGACCCATCAGAATCCGGGAGCACAGCCGAGTCTGCACTTCTCTGAGTGTTATGTTTCGGAAGATGAGCGAGGGCTTGAAAACACCTGCATCAAAAAATAAAATAAAATAAGAATAAGGGGGATCTCGTCCTGGGAGTAATTCAATGTAGAACCGCCACTGGGCGGGTGGTTGTTCATCTCAAGTTCAGGTTCTCTACCAGAATTCTGGGAGCTTGAGGGTCCTACGCAGTATCTTAGCTGTTCCTAGGACTCCGCTCTTCTGGACGGAGATGTCTGATGTGTCTCCAGGTATCTCTTGGAGCCACTTGTCCAGTGTGGGGGACACGGCCCCCAGTGCTCCATGACTATGGGCACTACTGTTGCTTTCACCCTCCAGGCCTTCTCCAGTTCTTCCTTGGAGGATATATATATATATAAAATCTGCATCTTTCACTGCTTTCTGTACAATTTATTCCTTGGATATCCCTGAATTTAAATATTGCTGCTAAAATAGACAAAGCTTAAAGAAAAAGCACAACTTTTTTTTCAGTTTTGGTATTTAATCGACAACCTGAAAGACGGGTTTTTCTGCAACACAGTACAAGGTTAAATAATAAATGGTACTACATTTGGCCTGCTCTGTCATGTGGGTGTTGGTTAAGGAATAAAGTCAGGTGGGTTCAGGTAACAATCAAAAAAGGTAACAATCTTTTCAACTGTTTTACTTTAATCTTGGTCAATCAACCTTTAATTATAGAGCACTTTTCAAGTCCTACTTTCTGTTTGTTGTCCTATAAAACAGCAGAGTTATGAAGCCATATCATTACCTGATGTCCTGCATCCTGTAGTAACTTAGCAGCCGTCAGTCCAGCCATGCCGGCTCCAACAATGATGACATGATGAGGTTTGCTAACAGGCGGGAGGCCGTGCTGAGCCGTGTTCATCAGTATGGCGTAGTCTGTATCATTCAGACAATCTGACAGCTGTTCCTTCAGGCTGGTGGAGTCGGTCCTGTGGTGTAGAAACAGCAGCATCCACATGGAAACTAGCATAAAACACAAATATTCTGATCAATCAGTCGGTTTCATCTTGATCGGCTTCGGGAATCAGAGAAAAGACCTCTTTGTAGAAATTCTGAGCATCACCAGCAGTAGTTTAATGGGAAGGGGTTTAAGAACAAAAGCAGGTTTGGACTTGAACCTGCAGCAGGAGAGAAGCTGCAACCTGTTTAGGTTGGGAGAGTTTTCCCCAAATGTTTGGAGATTAAATCCAATAAACATCCAAACTAAAGAAAAGCTTATATGTCAGAGCATCATAAAACATCCATCCGGACTGAAACAAGTCAAAAACTCACATAATCTCCACTTCAGCTCTTTAGGACCCAAACCTTTCTTCTCCATTCTGGTTCAGCAAAAAGAGGAAAGAGAAGAGAAAGTTAGTAAGAAATTAGAAGCAGGGAACATTATTTTTCATTCTGGATTTATGTAAAAGGATTAAAAAAATTACACAATAAATGTCTGTCCTTTATAGATGGATCATAAAGCAACACAGCATCATAACTGTTTTGTTTTGGCTCAATTTGGCTAATATGTGTTCCTGCATTCTCCTAATAATACTGATGGGTTTTGCATCATTGCCTGTAAAACCTGAACATATTAATCAGTTATGCTAAGAGGCTAATTATTAATAAATATTTTGTCTCTCTTTCTGCTAAATAATACTGAGAGTCAAACATCCTTCATAGCTTGTAATAAAAATGAGGATTCCTACCTTCAGCGGAGCCTCGACTGCAGACGTGATGCAACAGTGAGAGACTGCACACATTTATCTCTGCTGCTGTACAGCAACACCTGACTGGAAAAAAAACAAGAAGAATAAAAGGAAATACTTTTGGTTTTGTTTTTAGGAAAGTCATGCAACCGGCTGACCTTAAATGACTGCTGCAGCCTTGTGATCAGATGATAAACCGGTGCCACAAAGTTTCCCTTTACAACTCGCCAGCCTCTCACTGCCAGCAACACTGTAAAAAAGAGACAAATTAAGTTATATGTACCTATTTTACTACTTAAACTCCCCTTATTATAATGACTATTGCATGCAGAGCTTAAAGAGTTTTCAGATGTTTAACTTGTCTGAATTTTTGTTTAGATTTGTTTGAACTGATCTTTATAAGTCGTAGCATGTTAAAGAGCAGGGCTACTTTCAGAATATTCCTGAATCACAAAGGCTCATGGGAAATGCAGATTTAGCACAATTTTAACAATTACTGGGTAATTTCAACATTTCTGTGCTATAAATGTATCTGTTTTTGTTTATTTCATATTCATATTTAGAAATTGTTGGAAAATTCAGTTCTGCTTGAATTAAAAGTTAATACCACGAGAAGGACAATAAAAGAAAACATAAACCCCCCCACTCTATGAATTACACATTGCTAGTAATCATTCATTCTACATGTAAAATTGTAATGTATTTCTTGATTATTACTTGTGGAGGATTGGGTAAATGCGTATCCTAAAGGTGGGTATTGCAAATACGGTGTCACTTCATGTCCGATAGGGTAAACTGGTCTGTACTGGTGTAGATTATATCAAATTAAATTGAATTAATAAGTAGTAGGAACATAGCATTCTTCATTACTTTAACAAAATGAGTTAAATTCTGTCTGATGGATAATGTGACTTATCAAGTCATTTATCATGATTCACATCATCAGGTTAAAAAAACACAAAGCCAGTAGTTAACTTGTAAAAGTTTATTCACTTTTAAGGCAGCAACTGAACCTATATTTTTAAGATGAAGACACTTCTAATTTATTACAGAGAATGAAGTATTTCACTTCCTGCTGGTGTGAATCAGAAAAAATTCCTTGAGGTCTTTGCTTGTGGCTCAGACAAGCATGTGCCTCCAAACAGCATAAAACACATCTGACAGCTCATTTAGCTTTTCCACAAACTTTCCGTTTGACAACCAGACTAGTTTGCACATGAAGTGAACTGCAAAGATCTGAATGAGCAGCTTATCAGTAATGATTTGCATTTGCAGCTTTAGCGCAGAGATGGTCTGAACTCACAGGAATTCACTTAATAAGTGATGAAGGTAACGCTCGGATCTATTCTACAAGTATAGAAATGTATAATGCAAAACAGAAGTTCCTGAAATAAAAGAGAAAAAGTTCATTAAATATCTGAAATGAACAGGGAAGAGATCATTTTACCTTATTAAAGCCTGACCTAGGAACCATCTGAAGTATTTATGTGGTCCTTTCACCAACCATGAACAGTTTATTTTTCATTTTTGTTCCATTTATCACCATGTGATGGGTGGCCCTGATGTCTGGCATCCATTAGAGGAGCAAGAGATGGTATCAGTGTGGGACTCTGCAGTTTCCAACATGAAATAATGCAAAACGTCCCATAAACTCTGAAATAGGATTAATGTGGTTTAAGAAGATTTTGTCCTTCATGTTAAAAAAAACATAAAACAGCTGACTTGGTCCCTTTGTTTCATATTTTCAGAGAAATGGTCACAAAACAACTTATTTTCTCTGAGGAACCACTTTGTGTAAATGCTATTCGGTTTATATATATATATATATATATATATATATATATATGCTACAGCAACTGCAATACGTGACATGAAAAAAAACACAATTAGTTTTGTAATTTGATTTATTTATTTTTATATATTTTAATTTATTTATTTTTAAATTATTAATTGAAAATGCAAATTAATACAATATCTCTTCACAGGTAAAAACATATTTCCATTTCATGTTTGAATTAAAACCAATCAGATGTCAAAGCTCGTCTCGTCTTTGAGGTTTGTCTGAACTCCTTAGAGCCGCCTTGTTGATGTGCTTAGCCGCCCTGATTGCTGACTTCATGGCCGTTTCGATCCAAGCGTGAGGAAAAGCCGTGTGTTCGCCAGCAAAGTGGATCCTTCCTTCAGGCCTGAACAGCTTCTTGGCGTACTCGATGTGTTGGTAGGGTGTGAACAGAGCGAAGGCACCCAGGCTGTACGGATCCTGACTCCACTTTTTTACCAAGACACCGGTGCAGAGAGACCTGACGTGTTCACCGTGAATACGGACCAAATCTTTCAGAACCAGCTCTTTAAGGGCTTCATCACTGGCTCCGAGGAAGAGGAGGGAGTCATCAGACCAGGTGTAGGAAGCCAGGAGGACGCCGATGGTCTTATTTGTTGGGAAACTGTGGCTGGGGTAGTAGATAAAACGAGACGGCCCATCGGTGATGCTCTTTCCTCCGTGGATTCCATCTTTTTCCCAGAACTTTTCCCTGAAGGTGAGAATGATCTTCGTAGAGCTGTCATAGTGGACAGACCTCAGAGCCTCCATCTTGTGAATGGGAAAAGATGGATAAAAGTCCATGTAAAGGGTGGCTTTGGCTGTGGCTGTTAACAGGACAGCATCAGCAGGAAGATGAGAAAGTGAGGACTCTTTATCTCTCTGATACGAGACAATGACGCCTTCTTCTGATTGGTTGACACTCTGGACCCTGGATTTCAGGATGAGGGGGACATCAAGAACTGAAAGAAAAGCTTTGGGGAGAAGGTCCGACCCTCCAACCACCTCATAGTACCTAAAAAAGAGATGGCAGATATTAGACTAGCCTCTCTGTTTGTTATAAAAGTAAAACTATCCCACTGTTTTTACTCTGCGTTGGGATCTAAGTACTAAGAATGCTCTTATCGGTTGTTTTACTAATATCCAATATCCTCATTTGCTAACCTGTTAATGTCCAATGCTGATACATTCTGACCCAGAAAAAACTAGAAAATAATTTAATATAAATAGGACATAACCTTCACTTTGCAGTAAATTTGATGTCTGTAATTTATGTATGCATGCTCGTAACGACCAGAACGAGTCAGAAGAGTTTCTCTGCATCACATTTTCTATATTAAATATGGATATTGTTTCACTTCAAGGGTAATGACTTCAATAGAAGGTCACCTGAAGAAGCTGAAGAAAACAAAATAAAGATTGATAAAAGTTGTTCTAACTGGACCAAGATGCATCTAAAACCTTGAAGCTTCAAGGTTTTCAATGTCGCTATTAACCAGCTAAGCTAGCTGTAAGTCTGTATGATCTGCAGTTTTTAGGATTAAAATGTATTTCTATTACTTTGTGGATAAAGGAAATATCTTAGATGTCATGTTCTGCTCATGGAAAGTTTAGTAAAAAGCAGCAAAACAATTTTTACAGGAAGAACATCAGTCCGGCCATTTAATGGCCTCATTGGTTAGTATAACTCAATCACTGAGGTTACTTCAAGGAAAACTGATAAAAAAAAACGTATTCCCTGTTTACATGTTTACATGATAAAATATGGTGTTGAATTTTGCATAAAGAATTATTTGTATTGTTTCAGAAAGAAAGATGTTTCTGGATGTTTGTGATTCTGGGTAAAGTCAAATGTTTCTACTCCTTTCTTTTGTTCTCTGGTTTTCTGTAAGACGTCAAATAAGTAACCAACAAAATCATTCCTAACTAATTATGGTATAGTCTAATATCTAAATCTAAAGTCTAATTACAATATATTAGTATTTTATGGTGTTCAGCTTTCTTATATTAAACATGGTAATTTTAAGCAGCGGTCGGGGCTTACGTGGTGTTGTCATTGATGTCGGATTGATCATAAATCATCTCGGTCAGCGCGGTATACATAAGACTCTGTTCATTCAGTAGGTCTCCAATCATCCTGATAGCTTCCAGACTCAGATTTCCTTCCTCTTTCAGATACTCCTGTTTTTAAAAATAGCTGATTTCAGTTATATTTCCTTAAACATTAACATTTTTATGTTCAACCCCTTCTGGCCTGATGTATCATATTTAATACATTTTGAATTGGAGAAACTTTACTCAAAAGCCAGTTGTTCACTATATACTGTAATACGGTCTCCTGCACTGGTGAACACCAGAAAGATTACACTATAAAAATGTGATTATTCCCTGCTAAAAGGTCATAATAGTGGGAGAAAGTTGCACATTTCTTGGGGTTTCAGTAATCAGTTTTTACACCTATAGTAGAAAATTAGATTAATTACATTTGTTTTGAAAATGCTATTTCAGGCCTTGAAATGATCCTTTAATCACAACAACTGAACAACTTAAATGTGAAAGATTTGATTTACGTGTTTCTGTTTTACAAACGATTAACATGTGTTTCACGTGTGCATGATCATCTGGAGTACATGTGGATCAC
>JBAMIG010000005.1:989388-1000815 GCA_037177335.1 Kiunga ballochi
GCATCACTTTGCCAATCTTAATAAAGAATTTAAACAAATAAAATGAAAGTAAATAAATGAAAGTAAGTAAAAGTAATCCAACTAAAAAAGTAGAAAGTTTAATAGCTATACAAAATTACACCTTTAAATAGTAGTTACAGTGTGTACTTAATTAAAATAAAATTCAAGATGTTATTAAATTGTCGCGTTTCTTTTTATACTTTTGCTTGTCACATCTAAGGGCCATAAAGGCACCACATGACTTGACCCACTTTCACACACGCCATGTATACCGGAAACAAAGTTTCTTTCATAATAAGTATCAGTTACCAAATAACTTCAAGTATATTGAAGTTTATTTACTTCGTGTATGCATAAAGCATTTTTTAAAAATTTATTTGTATTTATTATGGCTTCAGATTCATATTAAAGCGCTAAACCTTGACATAATATTCCTTCCGTTTCGCCCATTAGAATGTTATTTTGGTAGATCGTCCCGGAAGTCGTCCATGTTAACGCTTGCCTCCTTCACACTGGTTCCGCGTGTTGATGCTGAACAAACAGGGTATCGTGAACAAACAAGTTTTTAGGATCATAGAGACGGAAATTGAGGCCATAAACCGAATAAAATGGAAATGAAGAAAAGAGTTTCGTTAGAATTGAGGCACCGATCACCAACAGAGGTAAATATTCCGGGTTGTACTCTTCTTTATCGTTGTAGCTGTAGTGTAAACTTGACCGGCAGGAGGAGGGGTGGCGAGCACATGGCAGTGTATTATATACCCGTAAAAGTGGCAAAAATGTTTACTTTAGTGTAAGCATAAACTCTTTATTTCCTGCTTGTGTGAAAATGCGTGGTTATGAAGTGCTCTTGAACGCCTCCATTGCTTTGTGTTGGATATATTCATCTCGGTTGTATCTCGCTCGTAAAAAAAAAAAACGCGCAGTTACGCAGTTGTTTACTATGGTGTTATATGTGTCCATTTAACTCGCAACCTTAAACTAAGTTTATTAAAAAGGGGTTTTAAAAAAAACTCGAGTTCAATAAAAACGTTGGCAGGCAGAATTTTCTTTGGGATTACTAATATTTAACATTATTGTCTCTTGGGCCTGGTAATATCTCGCTTTGTGCCTGTTTCCGAACATATTTATAACTTTGCGTAAATAGTATAGTCTGGCTTATTCACAATAAATCAAACTTAGCTTTAAAATAATAGTTTGTCTTGATGAATGATGTATAGAATGATGGTTGCTACAGAAAACATTGGTGATATTTGCTACTCTTGTACAAAAAGGCGCGGTGTAACCATTTGTTGTTATTGGTTATATTTAACTTCTGACTTGTTTGTTTTAAGCTTAGTATATGACGTTTAAGTGCTAAATGTGTATTTCTTTGCTTTTCTGTATACTTAATGCCCCCCGGTCCATAGTGTGCTAAAGGCGCCTAGCTAGCAGTGCGTTAGCACTAGCTTTCGCTAAGCTAGCAAATATATTTTCTTTCTGTGAGCTGCAATGCTAAAAAATAACATAATTGAAATACATTGACTGTTATTTTATGTTTTGCTAGAAAAATTACATACTATCCACTGCTTTTAGAATCAGAATAGAAACGTTTAACTTATATAGCAGGTACACGTGACGCACAATGCTAACGTATTAGCATCACGTGTGTGGGGAGTTTACAAACAGAACCGTTGCCGGGATCCGTTCCAACATGAAACTGGGCTGCATTCCGTTTCTTTAAAACGTGTCCTCATTAGGATCCTTGCAGCCAGCTGTTGGCTTCTATTTCTGTTAATTTAGTGGTCGAATCCAACAAATATTAATGCAGTTAGAGCAAATATGTGTAATCAATTATTACAAACCACAAAAAAGCTTTTAAAATGGCCAAAACATGAATAATAATTGACCGAGTACAATATAAACATAAATTTATGGGTTATTCTGTCTAATTATTAAGTAATTGAGGAGTTGTGGTTTTTAAAATAAACCTTCAGGCATTTATTTTAAATAGGCATGTAGCGAACATTGCACTAATTGTTTTATAAACTGACTTTGTTTGATTTTATGACTGTAAATATTTGTTTTAATGAAATGTTTTAATATGTTACAACCCAGTTTGATACATTTTCTTGAATTTAATTGCTTTTTAATAAGTAATCATCTGTGTAAACATATCCTAATAGGTTTCTGTAAACTTTAAACGGATCTAGTGCTTATTATCTGCTGGGTTTTTAAGTTGTGGTAGCGACTTATACCTGTTAATAAGTTATCTGTTAAAAATAAACATCAAATCCAGACTTATCAATAAATAAGTGTTGTGTAGAAACAGATTTTGTGTTCCTCCCAAACTGTTAAGATGTCAAACCTCTTCATCGTTTCTGATTCCTCTGTTCAGGTCCAAGAGCTGGTTCTGGACAACTGTCGCTCCGGTGAGGGAAAGATTGAAGGGATCACAGCAGAGTTCTCAAATCTGGAGCTTCTCAGCCTCATCAATGTGGGTCTGACCAGTGTAGCCGACATCCCCAAACTGGACAAACTGAAAAAGGTGCTGAATATACCCCTCTGTAACTCACATGTACCATGTATTTATAAAATGTGTTTTACTCTAGCAGCTATTCTTGATTGATTACTTGATCAACACCAATTGTAGACATTCTGTTGGCTTGCATTAATCTTTCTCCTCCTGTGTTTGATCCTGTCTGCAGTTGGAGCTGAGTGATAACAGGATATCAGGCGGCCTGGAGGTCCTGGCGGAGCGCCTTGTCAATCTAACACACCTAAACCTGAGCGGGAACAAGTTTAAAGACATCAGCACGCTGGAGCCACTGGTAGGTGGAGCTGGGATGATGACACCTTTTAAAAAGTAGCAGTAAATACATCAATAACAGCATTATTGGCAAAAGAATCATTAAAATTAGTTGCATTGGTTGATCTCGGTAAGGTTTGCTGGTTAAAATCTGCTGCTTTTAGAAGCTTCTCTGCTTTAAGCTGGAATCAAGTAACGGATCACGGTGCAGAAATGTTGCTTATTTTATTTAATTAGGTGTGTTGGAGCAGGGAAACATCTGAAACCTGCAGGCCAGCATTTATACAGCGCTGCTTCATGACAGTGTCATCTCATAAAACCAGCTTATTTACTGTGTAAAAGTGGATGTTAATGCAGATATTTTATCATTGTTTTTCCACATAATGAATAAAGATTTGATCAAATAAATGTATTTTCATATCAGAAGTTCTGAAGATGAGTGAAAATAAAAGGTGAGATGTCAGAAGGTCTTTAAAATTCTCATGTAAACTGGTGAAAACTGGTTTTGACATGCAGTCTCTGTGCTGTTATGTCTGACTGCATTTTGAGTTCGTCTTATAAAAATCCAGCTGTTTCCTGCAGGTCGCTCATTAGTTAAGCACCATTTCGAGATTTGGCGCCACCTTCTGGTCACTGTACATATTGCGCTGTCATCTCCATCTGTTGCTTTCTAGTATTTATTATAGAAACGGATCCGTGTGCGGAGGAATCGGGGAATTTCATGCTGTTAAACGTGTGTTTCAGAAAAAGCTGCCTCAGCTCAAGAGTCTGGATCTCTTTAACTGCGAGGTGACCAACCTGGCCGACTACAGAGACTCCATCTTCAAGCTCCTCCCCCAGCTCACCTACCTGGACGGCTATGACATCAACGACAGTGAGGCGTCTGACTCTGATGGAGAGGGAGACGGGGTGGAGGATGACGATGAGGAAGGTGAATCTTCACAGTACTTAATGTTTCTCATTATCACTTAGAAATGACCTAGCGGTTATGCTAGGAGACTCACCAGATGTTTCTGTGTCTCAGAGGGGGAGTCAGAGGACTTTGAGGAGGAGGAAGATGAAGATGAGGAAGACGTGGTGGCTGAGGATGATGATGATGATGACAGCGTTGATGATGAGGTTAGTTTTGGGCTCTCTGTTTATCTGGTAGCAACAACAGACTCAAATGAAGGTTCTGGTGCAGGAAACATGCGTACAAAGTACTGCGAGAAGAAATAAACAACAAAACAAATAAGAAATCGGTTTTATTTAGTTATTTATATAATAATATATCAGTGTGTGTGAAGCAGAGCGGGTAGAAGTATAAGCACACATCTTCAAAAGCAACAATAAATAAATTAAACAAGAATATTTGTTAAAACGTCTAAATTTTAAAGCCCTTTTCCTCCATGTTTCATGTAAAAACCATGTGTATGCAGGTCTTTATAAACAGGATCAGGGTTTCATGTCTCTGTATATTTCCTGGATGTGATTTGTGTGTGTGTGGTTTTTGTACATGGTGGGAACTGTGGGACTGTGTTGTCAGATGTTATTCTGCATCTCTGGGTGGAAACTGGTGCTTTTGAACTTCCTGTTTGTCGTTTCCATCTCCAGTAAACAAACTGGTCCAGTGTGACTCGCCTTCCTCTGTAAACACCAGAGATGGTTCCCAGTAAATACTCAGACCAACAACCATGCTGTGTTCAAGGACACTTACCTCTTTCTTCCTCATTCTGATGCTCAGTTTGAGTAGTCTTCGTCATGATTGGGTGTTACAGTGGCTGTGTGTGTGTAAGCGTAATCAATCAGTCTGATGTGTTTGTTTCTGCAGGATGCAGATGTGAATGGAGATTTGGACAGTGACGAAGACGAAGATGAGGAGGACGAGGAGGACGGTGAGTAATGCAGTACCTGTAGTTCCACACACCAACAAAACTCGCCTGTCTTTTAAGAAAAACATGTTGGGTTTTTTTTTTTTGTTTGTTTTTTGTTTTTTTCAAAATAAAGTTTTAAAGAAACATTTTCTGTTTGAAGCGATCCCGATAATCAATCACTTTGGATACTATTTTAATGGAACAACCCAGGTTTTTCAGATTGGGTATCTTTTACTATGTTGTTTCCATGACAACAAGTTAAGCAAAGACTGCCCACGTGATAATGTTGCTAACCAGACTTTTACATACGAGTTATTTTTGTTGCATCATAACAAAAATGTTCTTGATTGAGTTTTTTAATGTGTAGTGTATTTTTCAGTGCTAGTATAGTTCTAATTAGGAGTTTTACTCTTTTCAGAGGTGTACCACAGGGATCTGTACCCGTCCCACTGTTTTGGGGGAATTTAGCCAAAGCTGACAGAATATTCTGTTAAAGGAAACGTTTTCTGTTTTTGTTTTGATGGCGATATTTTTTTATGGTCACTGTCGATCTGTCTGTTTCTATAAAGTTGTGTATGTCAAAACGGTTTTCTGGTCGCTCTTTCTGCTGTCGTGTCTGCATTCAGAGCTTTATGGGTTAAATGCTTTGTCTCTGCAGATGAGGACCCGTCTCCAGCAAAAGGAGAAAAGAGGAAGAGGGACCCTGAGGATGAAGATGAGGATGATGATTGAGGGTCCACAGATGCTCCTGCAAACCCCTCCGACCTCTGGCCCAGCCTCCCTTTACCCTCCTTATCCCTCCATCCAGTACACATGTGGGCTGCCTCCCATTTCTGAATCTGGTCCCCTCCTCTTCCTCACCCTTCATCAGCTTCTTCTCACAGATCCAAATTACTTTTATGAATTATTTCCAATTCAGCCGTATCGTGTTGCGTCTACTTTTAGAACTCAGGAACAGGAAGTGGTCGCCGTTCGGGTCACAGCGATGGACGAAACGTCCCCGTGACGCATCTTCATCCTCACCGAGAACAAACAGCCATATTTCAGCTGGTTTAGTTCCTTTTCACACGTTTTTCACTGAACAGGGTGTTTAAATGTCCTGAAGTGTTTCCTAAATAAAGTCTCAGGTGACAGATTCAAGCCGCTTCGCTCCTCTGAACCGTTTGTCTTCCTGTGAAGTGGAAAAACCGTTTCTAGTGGAAAGAAGCTCAAAGCATCAGATACGAAGCCGATCTGTGTGCAGAGGCTGACTGACCATCACACCCTCCTCTTCCTCCTCTTCCCACCTGTCCAGCCGGTTTGATGACGTCATCGTGACATCATCAAACCGGTCTCTGACCCCTCCCCCGCGGCTGAGCGCGCTCAGGGCAGATTGTATTTTTTCCGTTTAGTTTCTTTGTTTTTGCCAACAGAGCTTTTTAAAAGATATTTTTTCAGAGAATTTGTTTTTGTTTACTTTTGTACGGTTGCGTGGGGACGCCGTCTCTCTCCTTCCTCCTGCCTCCTTTGCCTTTTCATTCTGCTCAGTAGTTTTTTCTTTTTACTCATGTAAGTTAAATAATAAACCCAAAAAAAAGAAAAAAAACACGTGAAAAAAGAATTTGTAAATAAAATCTTAACATTTTGCTTCTTGCTGTCTCTTTGTTCTCATCATGCATCAGAAGGATTAATCTGGGCTGCTTCGCTCTGGTTTCACATCATCTTCATCATTTTGTTAAATAAAGCAGTTTGTAAAGTCTAGAAAAACTGATTTGGATGAGATGAAAGTAAAGAAATTTGCCACCGTGTTTTAAAGGCCTTCAGCATAAACCTGCTTGCTTCATCGCACGCCTTCTTTCCTGGTCACATGACCCACTGTCACATGACCCACAGAAGCAGTGTCTCCATTAGGACTGGGCGATTATATATACATCATAATCTCATCCTATATATGCGATGTTTACAATTAATGCAGTTTATATGAAAATGCAATATAGAGAAAAGGTAGTATGTACTAAATATTTTATTCTGTACTTTTTCCCTGAAAAAAAACAGAAAAGATGTGTTTAGTGAGGATCTTTCTGATCCGTACGTTGCTCTGAAACGTGTCTGTCCGCATCGTAAAGCACTAAATTACGCAGTGAGGCACTAAGCTGTGCTGTAAACAATAGAACCTTTTTACTGTCCTGATGTTTATCGTCTCTCATCCTTTTCTTATGTAGGTGTTTCATTACTGGATTTCTGCTGCAACACCATAAACATTCACCGTTAAGCCAAACATGACTCCCTCCCTCACAACGTAGCCTCAAACTGACACGTAATGCTGAAAATGTCACGTCATGCTTCTGCTTGAAGCATCCTGAGATATGTTTTTAATTTTCCAGCCGGTGTAGGATCTCTGCGTCGCCATATTGGATGCAAAGCTCGTTCAGACTGATGAGGAAGCAGATGAGCACTGACATCATCATCCTCCTCCTCAGACTTTAGCTGCAACACTTTGCAGAGCAGCATGAAAAACTAATGTGTCACAGAATGAGAAGTCTTACAGGTTAAAACAGGTCTATTGTTTTATTTATGGGTGGAATAATGCAGCTTTAACAGTAAAAAGCATTGCTGCTAATGCATCTTTAATTGAATTATGATACAGAATTGCCTCCATAGATCACAGAGACGTTGGACTGAATGCACACAGATCCCTGAAACATGATCAAAATGTTGCTTTCATGTTGTTCCTGTTGTTAATCTCCAGTTCCAGCTGAGTGATTCTCACCTGCAGAACGGAAACAAACAGCGTTACTTTAACCCAGGAGACGTGTTTCCACTGCAACACATCGTTTCATGTACCGACCTCTTTCTGAAGCAGTTCTTCCCTCAAGCTTTTAATCTCGTCCTGCTGACTGTAAAACGCCTGCAGGAGCTGAAGCACAAAGAGAGGATCTGTGCTGGGAACAGGAAATGCAGGATACGGGTGCACATGTGCTGTAAATCTGACCTCACGCTCTGTGGTCGGTGGTGGCCGTTCTGCAGGTTGGCAGCAGTGTGGGGTGCAGCAGTACGTCCACAGTGGAAGCTGCGTTTCATCTGGCTGCCAGCCCGATAGGCCGCTCTGATCTCTGGGATATTTGGCGTCCTGGTAAGCCAGCTGCTCCTCCACGAAGGTCATGTCACAGAAGGAAAGTACTTCAACCTGAGGAAATGTCTGAACAAAACCTTTAGTTTCAACTGTTTTAGTCTGTAATTATGAGGGAAAATCTGTTTAATATGTAACAAAAAGCACAAGAAAAGTAGCATTTTCTGGAAGAAAACACTTAATTTTACACGGAGCCTTTGTTTACAGCATGTGGCCTCATCTGAATGGTATAATTTCTGATGTATGCCTGTTCTAAGTATGCACTCTTATCTATCAGCTGTACAGTTTATACTTCTTAAAGGGAACATATCATGCAAAATAAACCTTTTTTTAGCCCTTAGAAGTGCAGAAAAACATGTATTTAAGTGTTTAGGAATGCAGAAAATATAAATGTATTCATTTCTGATGCTGTACATATATATTTTGTGATCATATTTTTCACTCTGTTTAAGTTTCTCTATTACATTTTTTTATCTATTACATCACAGTATTTGCTGCCAAATAAGGTCGTGAACTTCCAGGTAATAAACATGATGAATCTGATACGTTGATGTTTATAGTAAACTTGCCAATAAAATGTTTCTCTGCCGAGAAATTAGCATATCGCTGCTATCAAGCTACAAACATGGCGGAACTTCCTGTGACCTGTAGGGGGGCGGGGCTTAACATGCCTCATTCACATTTAAAGAGACGGCACCAAAACGAGGCGCTCTGAAGACGCACCTCAGAACAGGGGAAGGATTTATAAGCATGATAAATCCCCTTTAAAACATGTAAAACTCTGATTCTACCTGTTTTGCCTCCACAGCACATTTGGGGGGGCCTGTCTGGAACCGGAGCGAGTTCACCCGCTTCGCCCTCTCAGCTGGCGTTTCTGCATAAGGGTTCTCTATATGGATCTCCGGCTTTAGGGAAATCAAAACTGGGTCTGATAGAGAGAGGAAACAGACTGACTCTAGTGGACCAATCACTCAAAATAGCATCCATGAGTCCTTCACAGAGCCAACCACCAACACCTGAGCCAACAGGTGTAAATAGACCGATGTGTAACAGACCTCTGTTGATCCCCAGCAGCCATTCCTGAGCTGTCATGGCCGCCTGGCTCCCAGCTGTCATTGGGTAAAGATCCTCTTGAAAAATGCCAGACTGAGTAAGCAGAGCAAAGCCTTAGAACATGAATTAACGTGCCTCCTTTGTCATTAAGTAAGGATCTTATGAACCTCTTTTCGTGGTACAATCATCGACAGTGGTTCCACCAAGTCTTTAACGGTGATGAGTCGATAAAACCGGAAAACTTCACATGCGTTTACGTCCAAGCCGCGTTTTGGCATCACTCCTGAAACGATGTCGGATATCAGTAATTCAGGAAACACGTTTCTGGTGATTTAAAATGTCCATGGCATCAAAAAGCAACCTCGAGTGCAGTTCCTCATTCCTCCACTAGGGGCCGCATAATTCCCATTGACTCCCATTTTAAAAAGATCAACACCACAGTAAAAATAAACATGTTTACAGGCTAGTACAAAAACATGTTTGGGTTTAGCTTCATCACAGCTGTGAGGTTTATATAGGCTATATATATATAACTCATCTGTTTAGATGTTATTTAATCTTAAAAAATACAATGATTTTAGTCAGCTAACAGTGCACCTTAGCTGTAGCTCACCCACCTCTGCCAGTTAGCTCAGTTAGCTCCGGGTTAGCTCAGTTAGCTCTGGGTTAGCTCAGTTAGCTCTAGGTTAGCTCAGTTAGCTCCGGGTTAGCTCAGTTAGCTCTTAGCTACAGGCAGCTCTAAGTTTGATAGATGTCAGTCATCCCCCCCATGCTCACAGCTTCCCTCTGAGCTCCACCTTTTAACTCATTTCTGTATTTTTGTGACGCCACCAAGATGGCGCTAATAGGAACCGCCCAACAGGATTCAGTTCTCCAGAAACCTGCGGGTGACATAGTGTAGGTTCCTTCTGTCTCTTTACATGCAGTCTATGTGTTTGACCAAATGCTGAGTATTAGTGGACAGAAAATGTGTGCTAACGCATTTCTATCCACATGATACTCAGTAAATCTCCTTTTTGTGCCAAAACAACCATGAATTAATGTTCAACTAGATTGGAGATCCAGAGAACTTGGAGGCCAAGTTGTGCTTTTGTAACCCGTCTTAGATAAGAGGGAATTAGCAGCAGGAAATACTGCCTCATGAAGGGAAACGTTGGGTAAAGTGTAATGTCCAGGTGTGAAAATAACATCCAACATGGCTTCACATTATGTGGTCCAATGTGGGCTCTTTGGATGGTGGAAATAAGTCAGCATGAGGACGTGGATCAGTCTATGAGTAGTGGTTTCTATTAAGCTACAGAAGATGGCATGAGCCGGCTTCCCATCTACATCGATAAACCTTGATCCTTCGGAGCACTTCGAGTTGTCTTGTATATGAAAGACCAGAACTACCTGACAGGTAGCATTAGTTTTCTTTTATGAAGCTGTGCCCTGAGATCACTGA
The DNA here is from genome assembly GCA_037177335.1 of Kiunga ballochi. Lineage (NCBI taxonomy): Eukaryota > Metazoa > Chordata > Actinopteri > Atheriniformes > Pseudomugilidae > Kiunga > Kiunga ballochi. Next base: position 999,636 of record JBAMIG010000005.1, read on the forward strand.
CTTTCCCTCCTCTTCTTCCTCCCTACATGTGTGTGGATGTGTGGTGTTGTGATCTGACCGAGGCCTTTCTGTGGCAGCAGGGATCTGTACTCGGTGAGGAAGCTGATGTAGGGTTTCTCTGAGCTCAGCTCGTAGTATCGGATGTTCCCGTCCCCCTACAAATAAAAACACAACAGCGACCTTCATCCTCTATAGCAGGGTCTCCATATTCAGTCCTGCAGGTTTGAGATGCTTCTCTGCAGCAACGTGAATGCCTCATTACAGAACTTCACAATAAGATGTTTAATTTGAATCTGGTGTGTTTTAGCTGGGAGACATCATAGTTTCATGCTGTTGTACCAATATAAACATATGAAATCATGTCTAAACTCATATTTGTGCTTTGATTAAAAGAAATTAAAGCACAAATGGATTATTTTTAACAGGCTTTGCCTTTGATTATTCTTCTAAAGACGTGAACGTGAGAAGGGTTGGTAGCTTTTACTTAGCGACCTTTCCAGCCAGGTAGAGCATGTGCGTGTCTGGGTCATAGAAAGGGAAGATGACTCCCGCAGATCCGTCCAAATCTTCCTCATGCAGAGGCTGAGATAAGTCATCCTGTACACAGAGAAACAGGGAAAACACAAAGATTTGTCTTGATACTTCAGCGTTATTTAAAACAAAGTATAGATGATCCAGCTGTTTAAAGCTGTAAAGATGTGACGCTCATGAACGAATCGATTCTTTTGAACAGCTCTTTCACATTAAAGTAGGGAACTGGGTTTTTTTTCTAGATGAATGACACGTTTTGTTAACGTGAAGGATTCGATACGCAGAAAGTTTTGTTTTAAATGTAATTCTGTGAGTTTCATGCAAGACGTTCACTGAACTGGTTTATTCTAGTTGAACATTTTCCATTTATTTATTTATTTTTATAGTTGTTTATTATCCATTCACTCTGAACCATTTAATCCCACTCAGGATAGCAGGGAAGCAGGAGCCCATCCCTGTATCTAGCAGGTGATGGGCAGGTTCACCTGGACAGGTTGCCGGTTCATGCCAGAGTAACACAGAGAGACAGACAACCACACACACTCACACACACTCCTATGGGCAATGTAGAGTCACCAATCAGTCTATCCCCAAGGTGCATGTCTTTGGACTGTGGGAGGAAGCCGGAGTACCCGGAGAGAACCCACGC
>JBAMIG010000005.1:1014913-1026965 GCA_037177335.1 Kiunga ballochi
AGTGTGTATGGTTGTTCGTCTCTGTGTGTTAGCCCTGCGATGGACTGGCGTCCCATCCAGGGTGTACCCCGCCTCTCTTCTTACAGCTGACTTTAAGTTTTAAGGTTTTGCAACACAATACTCAAACAACGAAGCCATTAACTACTACCACTCCCCCCGCATATATTCACTGTGCCCCTTCATATCACTGTGACTGCATGTAAGATGCTGAAGCACATACATGGACGCTTCTATCAGGTGGTGCTGGCTGACTCCACCCTTCTTTCCCTCCTTCTGGGAGTTGACAGAAAAATAAAGTATAACATTAAAAGATCCAGTCGGAAGAGTGTTGCAGAGACACCACCAGACACATCTGTCCAACAACTGCAAAATCATCCGAAAGCCGTCTCGGCAGAAACTTTGACACCTTCACCAAAGCTGCAGAGGGTAAGAGGAGCTGAACACATGCTCTGCTAGAGACATCGGCTTTTTGCCTTTAATTTAACTTTACAATGTGGAATTTTATTTCAAAGACGTTTTCACTACTTTGTAGCTTGTGGAAATCTTTCCACTTCATACTTGGTGTAATTTAGTGTAAGCAATGAAGGAAAGGATCCATATTCCTCTTTTTTAAGCATAGCTAAAACTGAGATTCCATCGATTTGAAAGTTGAAGAATTATAGGAAGTTATTCTGTATTTTCTGTCTGTGCTATCAGTACTAATAAAACCACTCATCACTGCTTCCTGCACAAACAACAGATAAGCCTCTTCCCTAACGCTACTCATTCGTTTGACACAGTAAGAAGAGAAACCTTATGTTTGTGATACACAGTGTGCATGATGTCCACAGCGCAAAGATTATTGCTGACATGGGGACAGTGATGGGAGATATTTCTGCTGTGACAAATAGAAGGCTTTTGAATATAGATTATAAGTAGCTAAAGTAATGAGTTGTTTTCTTTTCATTTAAAAGAAAATGATAAAATCTTAGAGTGAGGAAATAGATTTTGCAGTCAGTAAGATGACTACTATTAAGATTAAGTAGATACCATTCAGGGCAAGTTGACCCTGCAGGCAGTGTGAAGGTTAGAGGGATAGAAGCACCAAATTGACTGTCTTCTGATTGAGACAGGATTTAACCACAATATCACTCTCTCTTTCTTCAAACTAATAATTTGAAGCCCTGCTGGTTTTGTTGGAAAGATTTAGTAAAGGAAACATTTTCTTACTACATATTGCATACTTTCTCTCAGAGAATAAAAAACTAAGCCATACAAGTCAACAGATGACACAAATATAGGCGCTGGAACTCATCTTTGATCACGACAATGAAACACAGGTTGATGTATCTGCAGATGAAGTAAGAAATAAAAGATTGTTAAAGAAATTGTTTGGAAATTTTACACAAGCTGTTCAGTTTAGATTTTGTCAAATGTTTAACATTCTAACCAGATTAGGCTGCAGAACTCCTTATACATGATATGTTTGGGTTTTTTTTTATTTGCCGGTCACAATGTTGTTTTGATAAGAGAAAATAGCCATATATGTTCCAATGGCTCCCAAGTATGATCTGCAACACCATGTCACCTTGTTTTTAAACTATTAGCATTACCTAGTACAACATTGTGTAACGTTAAGCTGGAAGGCTTAATAATATATCAATAGCTGTGCATATTTTGGTGTCACATTACTGAGTATACACAATAATATATTGTGCGAACATTTCACTCATTTCTACTGCAGATAAATTACATCAACCACTGTCCCACACACACAGCAGCTATATTTATGAAGTATTTGCCAGTGTTTTTTGCATTCACTTTTTAAATACAACTTAGATCTCTGCCTCAGTACCATAGCGCACTGGAATGTAGTGTGTAAATGTAAACACACTTGTTATATTCAATGAATATATTGAAACAGTGTAGCAGTGTAACAGTGTAGTTGCTGTATAACTTGACTAAAATGATTATTGGAATGGTTATAAAGTCAGTTTTTACTTTAAGCTTGATGATTGTCTTTTTCTGTGGGAGACCTCAGGTCATCAGATTTATGAGGTATGCTAGAACTAGGAGATTTTAAATCTTTTTCTTTACCTTTAATTTTTTAATTCCAGAGTGCATGAGGACAAGATCAACCTTGTACTGTCTTCTACTTTTCATTTTTTATTCATTTACAGTTTTTCACTAATATTTTCCGTACAGTATTTTGTTTATTCTTGTGAAAGCACTTTAAATAAAGTTTTTATTTAATGATTGGGGTGTGATGTCACAGTCTAAATGTCCAAATTAAACAGCTTTTGTGGCAAAAGAAAAAAAAACTGAAAATGTTTCTGATTTTTTTGGTTTAATTGTGTTTGTCTTGCAGCTCTCCGTCAGATGATTGGTCCATTTACAACATGCTCCGCCCAATATTATACCTGAGTGCTCTCATCGCATTGACAGGTAACGCACACATAAGACTGTGTGGAATAAAAGAATAAAAACTCTTGTGAGAAAAAGAAACGTCACTAAATAAAAGTTAAACTTAGCTAAGCACTTTAGTGAATGTACTTTATAGCATTTAAAAAGAACTGAGAGTCGAGTGACTTTGAATAAGATGAACATTTTTTATCCTCTCTATTGTATAAAACAGCCGTGTAAACTGAAAATGTCTTTATAATGCTTCTCCAGAGACATTTTCAGTGAATAAAGAGATCCCAATCAACTCATGTATCATCACATACTATCAACAGGCTTACTCCAACATTTATGTAAGTATTATTAAGCCTTGTATTAGATCATTTTCACTGACTGTCATGGTTAGATAGAATCCTTTCATTGATTCAATTAATGGGCATGCATGAGGCAAAGGTGGAGAGGAAAAAGCTTCACATGAAGAGTAGCCATCTTCTCAAACCCCAACTAAAAAATCAATAAGTGTTTGACCTGCCAAAGGACAAAGCACCATGGAAATGAATATTTCAATAGCCTCTGGACACATTCCTGCAGGTATTGAATCAGGAAATTCATTTTTAAAAAAATGTGCGTAATTATTCACATAATTATTTCATGTGACCGCTATGACATACAAGTATAAACGGTATGCAGAGGAAAGCACATCACGCTCTGCGTAGTATTCTGAAAATGTAAATATGGATGCTGTGTAGCAAACATCTGTCTGAACTGACAAAATTCTGCCCAGGTGAGGAATGAAATTATTTAATATAAAATAGATAATATAATATAGTTTTAAAATGAGCACATTCCCCTTCCACAGGACTGATGATAGTTTCTGTTTGGTGATGTCAGAATTGGATGAAATAGGACTTTACCATTCAGACTGAGATTCCATCAATAGAGATCTGATATGAAAACAAAAAGTGGAAATGAGTCAGATTATGAAAATAATGTGTTCAGACTGTCTTTAAACATTTAATCAGAGCCACACATGCGAAAAGAAATCGAGACTGGGCTGCAATGCAAAGGCCAATTTATGCTCCCTTATATACAGTAAGGTAATAGGGAGATAATTTCAAACATTGCCATATGTCTTTTACGTTCCCATAGTGTTCCACCAGTTCAGCACAACCAAAAATACAAGAAGAGGTAGAACAGTTATGAGCGTTGTCATTCTCAGCCTCTTAGTCATCTTATTCCGACACTTTATTTAGTGATTGTTTGTTTTTTTTATCATTTTGCTGGTTGCATCCTGCCTATGCAACTCAATACTTCCCCCACGATTTTCAGTGCTATTGTTCCTTCATCTGCGTTCAGTAATATATCTATATCTCCATATCCCTCCTCTGCACCGAGCATAAATGGGCCTTAAATGAAGCCTATCGCACAAACTGCACTCTACCTACTAACATCTGTCTATTCACATTTTAGCTGTCTTTGAAGATTTTGTGTAATCATTGCTTCTTTTTTTTTTTTAAACAGGCAAACTTCACAAAAGAAGGTTTTGTGCTTTGTTTTGATGGTTTTTTCAACTATGAGACAAGTCAAGACTGTATTATTGGGCCTAAACCTAGAAGCAACTTAGCACTTAATTCCAGGCAATCAGGAGAACCAACATATGAATCAACGATCCAGCAGAACGTGCTCACCATTTCAAACAACATGACGTGCTCCATTAAGTTTGACATATTGGTTGAGGGTTACTATGTAAGTGCTGTTTAAACTTTTTCAAGCAGACATTTTAAACGACATAACTTCAACTTGAGATTTTTACCCATTTTAAATAAACTTTGTGACACGAGTGGCATATTTTCATTTTTTACAGGTTGCTTTTATTTTATCCAGTTTTGGTTCGGAAACAGCTTTGGAATTCATATCACAAACTCAGAATCTGATGGTGAGTATATACTGTAAACTTTAAGCAGGATACAGTGTTGTACAATAACTAATGCGGGACAATCTGGCTTCTTTGTGATGTGAATATCAGAATCTTATTTTTTTATTTAAAATAAGACATTTAGTTTGTTAAGACAAAGCAAATGTAAAACAATTCCTCATGTTCTTTTTTATCCATTATACAGATCTTTCCCAATGCTAATTTCCGATAAAATATCAAACGATACTAAATCGACCGATACAATATATTTTGATCCCCTCAAGAAAACAAAAGTAAAATCTCTTAATACTATAAGCAATGGCACAGTTTAATGATGTCACAGTCACTTGGTTTATTGTGAATTGTGCTAAACAAACAATCATATCTGGAACCTGACACATGACATGTCTTATATTTGGCCATTTTAAGTTAAAAATATAAATATTATATGTACATGCTGTAAAAGTTTTCATTTAACTAAAAAGATACTCTGATACAGATATTTTCCAAATATTATTTGATATTGTCACATTTTAATGCCAATAATGGCCAGTAAAGTTGGAATACCAATAAAATTGGACCTCACTAATGAAGGTATTCATGAACTAAAGAGCACAAAAACCAAATCTAATTTTATTTAAATATATCTGAAAGCAGTTTCTTCACCTCTGCAGATGTAACTTGACTTTGCTTGTCGCTGTCTAGAGCTGTGAAGTTAGGGTCAATGGCGGAGTAGTTGAACAGCTCTTTGCTAACTCGCTGCAACCCAATGCATACACAGACATCAGCGGCTGCAGAATCTCAGGTTGGTAAATTAATGACTTCAATAAAACCTCTGTAAAACTGAAGTTTGGAAGGGATCTGTGAGCTTTTATGCTTATAATTAACGGAAACCTTTGTTTACTTCTTAGGGGGTGGAGTTAAACCTGGTAACATCACAGTTTTTCCAACAACCTGCACCATTGCCTCATGTGAAATGACCAGATCTATGACAATCACAGGCTGTGGTTACCAGGAACATTGCGATGGAAATGGCGTGTAAATATGTTAATTCTATATCTAGATACAACAAATTAAGATAAAACAGACACTTGGCATTTTTTTGCTGATAATACCAAACCTAATAACTTTGAGAAACTATCAGAATTCTTTGGGTATGCTTTTTGTTCTTTCATCAGCTGCTTGGAAACGCACATCTGCACTGCGACTGGCCCGACTATCATTGACATCCACAGCACATATAATGCAGTTGGGGATCGGTGCGCTTATTCTTTGGTGTCAGATTCAGGCTTTGAGATACTGGCCGAGTTCAGGGAAAGGCAACGCAAAGATGTAAGCTTTTTGAACAGCGTGGCGCTGCATTTCATCAACATGAGCGCTGACATTCACCTCGGACAAGGTGGGAAAGTCCTGGTAAGCTGCTTACTACCACAGTTCATTAGTAAGAGTGAAGTTTGATGTAATTCCTTTTTACCTTCATTGTTCAATAAGCTCTTTCCTGTTACTGATAAGCAGATTAAAAAAATAAAGGCCTGATGCCTGTAAAAATAGTCCATTTGGGTGTTTGCAATGTTTTCTATGTTGTTTTGCACCATTTAAAGGAGATATATGATGCTTTTAAATCCTTCTTTTTATTATGTAAATCATTAATTTACTGTCTGTATAAAATAGAACCACAATGCTTTGGTCTGAATTCCTGCTTATTCTCGCTCCTCACACACTTTATAACCATGTTCTGAGGTGTGTCTTAATAGCGACTCGTCTCTTTAAATGTTAATGAGGTCTGTCATGCCCCGCCCCCTTCCAGGTCACAGGACGTTCAACTCTATTCTCTCCTGCCATGTTTGTAGCTTGATAGCAGCGATACGCTAATCTCCCCACAGTATAAATGTCAACGTATCAGATTCACAAATTGGATGACCTGGAAGTCCACAACCTTATTTGGCTGACCCACAGCAAGTACTTTGATGTAATAAAAAAGATTAATAGAGAATAGAGAAAATTAAACAGACTGAAAAATATGGCCACAAAGAGTTTAAAGATATCTGGGGGATACATTTACATTTTCTGCATTTCTAAACACTTAAAAGTGCACAAAAACATTTAAAGGCTAAAGAAGTGGATTTTGCATATGTCCCCTTTAAGTACAGTTTGTACAGTCACATGGATGTCATTCTGCACCCATGTGACATCCAGTTTATAGGCCGGGTTTGCAAATGAGACAATTGGGCCAACCGTCCCTAAGGAATACCCACAACCTAGAGTAGGACATAGCGCAAACATTAATTTATTAATTTTCTTTAAAGAAATGCCTGTTTGTGATAAGAATGTTCCAAATAAGAAGAATAATCCAAAAACCTTGGTGCTTGTTATCACTTGTAAAAGATTCATTCATGCACCATTGAAGGTTCAAGTTCACTGACAGATAACATAATCTGACTCTGATCCCTGAACACAGTTATTTTTTTTTCTTGTCCAAAATATCATTCATTCATTCATTTTCTATATCACTTCATCCAATTCAGGAAATAAGAAAAGCTGGACTCTATTTCTTAAATGTTAAAGTTTTAAAAGAAATAGGAATAGTTCCTTTGGAAAGGAACAGCTGATTATGGTTATCAGCTATCAGTAGTAATTAAAAAGAAACAATGGATGGGCCCCCAAATTGATCAGATAATTGCTTCCTGTGTGGCTTGGTAGTAGTGAAACAGCTCCATGTTTAAATCTACTGTAGCTTTCTGCTTAAAATAAAGAAAGAACACAAACAGCTGGATTTCCACCATGCCCTATTTTTTTGTGTTTTCTTCTATCTTATAATTCAAAGGTAATGTGCCACAATGACATAGTGCTTTTGACACATGTATTGCTCTCCAGCTGATATGCTGTCTCTCTTGTACATGTATGGTTTGCAGTAGAAGTGCAGCAGAGTTTAGGGTTTACCAAACCAAACCATCCCCTCCTGAGTGCTGGTTCAGTTACACTCCACCAGACTCTAGAGAGCGCATCCTTACAATGTTTTCAGCAGATCTTCATCGTGAGCCGACTCAGTGTTTCTTTCAGCTAGTCTTTTTACTGTGATGTGCAGGTAAACAACATCCTGCAGACCCTCAACAGCACGGTCCAGGAGGTTCATGGAGTCGAGCTCTCCAAAGACCAAACTGGAGTCCATGCCAAAGTGAGGTTGTCCAGACGCTCTATTTCTGTTTTCTTTGATGGCAACACGGCACAGTTCCACATTGAAGGTTTGGTGTCACCCAGGGTGTGATATATTTGACATATTTCTGCTCCTCAGTGAGCTGCTGCTTTAACCTGCTACATTGTTTTTCAGTTCCTGTTGGATCCTCTCTGGATGGTCTGTGTGGAGACTCCAGCACTCTTTCAAGTGCAAAGCTCTCTACTGACATCTCCTCTGGGTAACACCTTGTAGTGTCCCTCTGCTACTGCTTGATAAATTTGTCATTTATACACAATATGTGAAGAGTCCAGAGCAAAGCAGCACTTATACTGTCTTTTTTATCCCCTGCAGCTGTGATATCCTGTACACTGAACCAGCTGACAGTACAATCAACTGCACCATGATGACTCAACGGTGAGCAGATTAATCTTCACGAGGACACATCTTTTGGTAGCTTGATAGATAGATAGTACAAGAGAAACTAAGTGTGGTTTGCCGCTCATTTATGTACATTATATTACACTTACACTGTTGCAAAAGAAAACCAAAGAAATGGCAAAAAATACTAGCTACAGAAACATTTACAGGGGGAGTGGTACAGATAATGTCCCAGTTGTATAGGTTCTCTCCTGGCATTTCCTGTTACCTTGCTGACATACCTGGGAGGTGTATAACCATCTAAACAAATGAAACCTCTACAAGAAAGTGAAAAAACTTTAAGTTAACATTAACAGTTAAGAAAATACCACTTTAAGTTCCTTATTCCTAAGTGCTCCTTTTAGGGGAGTCCAGAGGAAAATTAGATCTGCTAAGGTGGCCTTCAAGGCACCTATGATGATCAGACTGTTTCAGAAGAAGTCCTGCACACTGTGCTCATTAAAAATATATACCCTAACAACCTCCTGGTGTGGAAGAGACATGCATCTCACCTCAAGTAGTTTATTCAGATGCCAGGAGGTGGAAGCATAGTCAAGTATCAGCTGATCAGGAACCACTTAACCACCTAACTTGCATGTACACAACACATGATAAGCGATACTTGTCATGAGAGAGGAACCTGCACTATGAAGGTCACTTGTAAAAAGGATAAGAACTAGTGTGACATGTGGCCAAAGTGGTTGTCATTTCCAAAGATGTATTTATATTTCCCATATAAACAGCAGCTGTTTGGAAATTCCATCATCTTACCTTGTATTAGCACTCACTTAAGTAAGCTAACATGTTAGCTGTTTCCTCCGTTACGAGCCCGTAGTGCGCACTACAGTAGGTAAGTGCTGTCTCTAATGAAACACTGGATATTGGACACTTACCAGTAGTGATGTCCAACCAGTTAGATAATTCTGCTTCACGCCAAAATGATTATTTTGTGTCTACTACACAGCTAAAAACGGCAAACATTAATGTATGCTAACTACTGTACTGTAATGTACCACAGTCTCAAACTAATTATCAGATCCATGAGTTTTTGTATGCACAAAATTAAATATGTAACAAGCTACATTAGAACTGTTACAAAATAGTAGTATTGTTTGCCGCCATTATTTTGAAAGTCCAGCATTTTCTTTTCTGCTCTGTCAGCAAAATGGCGTCGGTTAAGGGCATGAAGTGTCCATCATTTCACACTAGATTATTGGCAAATTTTAGGATAATTTTGTCTAAATGTCAGTGTAAACACACTAAACACCTAAATATAGTGCAGGAAATAACGTTAGTGCTCTGATTGAGACACAGCAACACTAATTTCTTATAGACAATGTGAGCTCTTAGTTTTTATGATGACCACCTGTTCCTGAGGGTGATCAAGGGGAAGCTGAATTCTCACAAAGTCTTTTATTCTAACCTATATTAGACCTCGTTCATACAATTTCCCTGAGACTATGACAAAGGTTTAAGAAGGGCGAATGTGATGAGATGAAAATGCAAAGCAAATCTGTTTAAACGTGATGAAATCTGTCACAATTTCCTGCACTGCACAGCAAAGACCAACCTTCTTGTTCTGTTTGTGCTGCTGAATCTTCTTATTCATTTGCTTCCTTGAAGGAAAACCTGCTACTTGTTCAACACTATTCCAACATGAAGATGCATATGTTACATGAGTGAGTGGGTCTTATGCATGCCATTGTGCTATGGATAAAGTTTCTGCACCCACTACAGGCCTGGCATGCACACTACATCATTTTTAGCTCGATTAACCTTTTCCATCAGTGAGGATGTAATTTTAACTCTTCTGGTGGGGGAATAATTATATTTAAATATGCAAACAAAAGTATTTGCGTGTAAATGAAAACATTTGCATGTAAACAGGTTCTAAATGGCATAAATAAAATGGGGACTCATGATAAATGACATACTCACAGATGGAAGATAAAGTAAAGGGAAAATAAACTGGATTTCATGTTCTTTCTTTCCATACATGGAACAGCTGTGAAATCATGACGGATGAGCCCTTCTCTTCGTGCAACCCAGTTGCTGATCCAGCTCCCTATATAACCGCCTGCAGTGAGACTTTGTGCAGATATCCTGCAGGGGACAGTCTCAGGTGTCAGTTCCTGTGGGCCTACGCCAGAGCCTGCAGCTTAAAAAACGCCACCCTGGGAGACTGGTGGTTAGGGGCTAAATGCCGTAAGACCTTACCAACTTTAACTGAATCCACCTGTTTTTTAAGCTGCTGGCTTGTTTTCACAATAATGTGTCATTGCCTCTTCCTGCAGCTCCCCCTGAGGTCTTTTGTCAAGACAAAGTGTGTAGTGAGCACGAGTTCTGTGACAAAACAAGCAATGGGGAACCCGTCTGCCTCTGTAGACCTATTTTTGCCTCGAGATACAGAGAATCCAACACTCTGGGTACGGCAGCATGATGGCACAGAGGGATTGAAGGAAAACATTCTTTTTTTCATCATTACTGTATTTTTCAGGTGATCCAATGATCTGCACAAAGGACTCTTCCTCTGTAAGTCTGGTGGGTTGTCTCCTGGAGGAAGAAAAAATTGACTACTCTCTCTTACATCTCAATGATCAGACCTGCAAAGGTGTTATGGATGAGAAGACCCACATGGTGACTTTCAGCTATAACAGCACCAACCCCTGTGGTACAGTGATCACGGTGGGTCCTCTTCTCAATCTTATTATCCAATGTCAGCAAACAAACCTCCTCCAGCATCCTGCTCAGCTTCTCCCCGTCCTCTTTAGTATCTTTTGTTGCTTCACATTTGTCATTTGTTGATTTCTAACCAATATCTAAACAAATGTAACGTGTTAAAGGAGCTTATTCAGTTACAACATACGAATGTGTGACTCTGCAGGCGAACGACACCCAAATAACCTACAAGAACACTATTAAAGTCCAAAGCAGCTCCTCTGGCATCATCTTTCGTCAACAAGAATTCTACATTGACTTCTCCTGCATCATTCTTCAGCCAAAAGTCAAGACTGTGGCCTTCAGGATCAATGACAGGTGTGTTCTGGCTGGTAACTAAACAACAACAATGTGAAACCTGTCCGGTGATTAGTGAGTCAGAGAAGTTGAAGTTTGTTTCTGTGGGTTGTCTGCAGCTCTGTGGTCCAGCATGTCACATCTGGACATTGGAATTACACTGTAACCATGAAGGCCTATACTGACAGCGAACAAACACAAACTGTGGATTCTAACACTTATGTGGTGCTAAACCAGAAGATCTGGATGTGCGTGGAGACTAAGGGCTTGGATGCAAACTCGACAGCTGTGGTGACTGACTTCTGCTGGGCAACTAACCAGAAATCGTTTAATAGCGTTCCAAGATATGACCTAATCCAGAATGGGTTAGATACACTTTGAAATGGCAGCTGCTCACTGGGATTCATTCATAAAATGTGGTTTCTGATCGCTGTTATTGGAGGCTAAGAAAAGTGTGTTCTTGTTTTTGAGCAGCTGTGCAAACCCGGCTGACCAGACGGTGAAGGTGGAGAAAAACGGAGTGGGAACCTTCTGCCACTTCTCCTTCAATATGTTCAAGTTCACAGAAAGCTCTGATGAGGTCTACTTGCATTGCAAACTAAATCTGTGTTTGAAAGAAGGAAACAACTGCGTCCCGGTACGCCTCACTGGGAGCATCACTCACTATGACCGCTGCTTATAAGAGAGACTCAACCAGACTGACTGTGTTAATATTATTTGTACCCTGCCAATCAAACCGATGGACCGGCATCTAAATGGATATTTGAACATTTTCTTGTGGCTGCATTTTTTACATCCCTAACTTAGCTCAATAAATTTTACTCTGAAGCCCTCATTATAAATGTTTATTTTCTTAAGGACGCTGTTGTTTAACTCCTAGGGTTGTCCCGGAGGATCTAGAAAACGCAGAAATGTTGATCCCAAGTATGAACCAGAATCTTCCGCATTTGTGAGTTTGGCCTGGATTAATTAGGTAAGACTTATTATACGTAGGTTGTTATATAACATGATTTATTTATTGTGGACAGTTGGATGGAGGTGGGAAATACAGGCATTTCTCCTGTTAAATATACGTTTGCATTGATGCAGGTTACATATAATCACAAAAGCAAAGCAATAATATTATCGTCCAGATGGTTTCTACTGGAAGC
>JBAMIG010000005.1:1042923-1060513 GCA_037177335.1 Kiunga ballochi
CTATCCATCTATCCATCTATCTATCTATCTATCTATCTATCCATCTATCCATCTATCCATCTATCTATCTATCTATCCATCTATCTATCTATCTATGTCTGTTTTAGTTATGTTTATCATATGACTACAGGTGTGTAGGTTTACTTTAGCATAGTACTAAGGATGATGTTTGTCTCACCCTGTAGCAACTCCTGCTTAACTGATCAACTCTTCATCAGATGACTTTATCATATCCTCATCGTCACCCCGGCTCTGAATTATTCTCAGAATCTGTGAAAAGCTTTTTCTAAAACAGAAATGTTTGGGGAAATGCGCCCGGATTCAAGAGCAAAAATCAGTTGCATGCTGTCTAAACGGAAGAACCCAGCTTTTAAATGCCTGTTGCTCAGTAAATAAAGACTTTCTTTAAAGCAATGGGGGCAACAGAACCACAAACAGACCATAGTGTTGTTATGAAATCCCTTTGTTGATACCATGCACACAGAAAGAATGACGTCACTGCATCCACTCTGCTGTTAACCGGTAATTACCTGGCAAAAATACAAAGAAGTAACAATCTCTATATTCAAAGTGTTGAACTTGTTAATCTGGTTTATCCTTCAGTTTGCTGATGATAAATCTACACATACCTCACATTTCCACTGGCCTACAGAAATTCCCTTCAGTCCCAAGCTTGTAAATTTGTCTCACTAAAAACAAGAATACATCAGTCTGGCTAAAGTATTAGCATAGCTAGCAATTATATGCTAACATTCACCTGAAAACACCTTAATAAAGGACCAAAACTGAAACAAGAATCTAATGGCAAAAGTAGGTTTAATTAGATTTTAACTTGTGTCATAATAAAACAAGACTTTTCAACAACATGCTTTAAATAAACTTTTTATGTTTTTTATTTTGAAATGTTTTTTACTTTAAAACCTAACTTGGAAAATGGTCCATATATTTGTACTTTTGTCTCATTTAAAATGAGAATTCAGTTTTTTCCAGACAAAAACACGTATTTTGAAATGTCTTAAGTGTTTTTTTCAAACATTGCCACTTAGTTAGCATGTTGTTGTTATTACTGTGATTATTGTTGTTTTTGATTACAATCATAAGTGGCCTGCCATTTAACAGCCTTTTAGAAACCTTAATAAATAAATTATTTTACTCTTAATTTTCTCAATGTGGAAAACAAAACATCCTCAAATAAGAATGTTAAAAATCCAGTTTGTTATAAGCAGTTTAGTCTTAAAGCATAACATAGTTTTCTTCCTATTTGTATTTTGTTGATCATTTGTTTATTTAATGCATTTGTTTGATTCACAAACTTTTTACCTGCTGAAAGAACAAACTTTCTTTGCCTGTTGAGGAATTTAATCTCATCTCTTATTCAATCAGGAAGTGAAATAATGGTGGACAGGTGGGTGAAAACCACATTGTATCTTTGGAAAGTACCAATAAAACCAACTGGAGAGGAAATTCTAAAACCCATGTAACATAATACTGAAAGCAGTAAAACTACCGATGGCAGTGTATCCTCTCTATGAGACTTATGTGATTTAAAAAAACACAACAGGACATGTTTTGGATTCAAATTGGTTTATTTGACAAGCTTAGCATGTATAAAACCGACACCATAATTCCCAGAAATTCCTAAAAAATTCATAGCTGACAAGAGAGCAGGGTTTACCTGCAAAGAAGTACAGCGAGGAACTTATAATGTATCTGGAGTTATCTGGAGATAAAATTAGCATTTTATGTTATGATCATGGTCATCTTTACTTTTGAGAAAAAGAGATTTTTTTTATGTTCAAAGAAAAAACGTATTACATGTTTAAATCAGTAATTAGATAAATATTGTAGTATCTTAGGGAATTAATTTTAAATAAAAAATACATGACTGGAAGCGACGCAGGAATAAATAGAGGTGTTGTGCCAAAGAAGAACAGCCACGCCATGAAAAACACCCCCCCCCCACCCCCCAAGAGCATCTTGCCTCTAGATACAATATATTCTGTATTACTTTTAAGAGTAATAAATACACACCGCTTCCAGATGGGATGCAGTCATTGAATTAAAAAACTCCTAATTTACAAACCTATCAAAAATTATTTCAGGAAATAGTATAACTGCAACTGAAGCAGATGGTTATTAACTGCAGTCACTGCAGGATATAGGTGAAAAATAATTCCCTGAAAAAAAAAACAAGTTACAAAAAAAAGTTACAAAAACTCAAATCTCTTAAAGCTTAACAACAAACAACCCAAAAAAAAAAGCAACAAACAGGTCATCAATATAAGTTTATTTCTTATTTTTCAGTGAACGATGTAGAAATGAGGCTGAATCTTCTCCCAACAAGGTAAAAATATAGAAAATTTAGCTTGAAATATGAGCAACAAAAGAATGCATCATGTTTTTGTTAGAAGTTCATCTTTGGTCCATACAGTGACAACCAGCAGGACTTTACAAGAAATATATATATTTCACAAAGTAAATATACACAAACTAAATGAAGACAAATTACTGCGTGAAAGAACATCTGCCACCCACAAACACTACACCATCATCAGCATACAGGGAGAACTTTTTAGTTTTAACATGACCAATCCTGCTCAAACTAAATAATATTGTATGCAACAAAAATATTGAAAGGTTTGGAAACTAAGAGAGACACATGATTAACATTAGCAGATAATAATGATAATTATAAAGAAAAAAATAAACGTTTATTATGGGTTTGATCCAGAGTGGGGGTGTTTTTACAAGATGACATGGACCTGAGACTGAGAAGACGAGAACCTTACCTGTTCAATTTACAACTAAATATTTACTAAAAGGAGCGTTCAGCTTTTTTCTTTCTAAATTTGTAAAATTAATTTAAATAACTTTACAAATATAACCAATCCCTTTGAGCAATGACTCAGTTTTTAGTGAGTATTATGTTCTTTTCTATTGAAATTAGCAAAAATGATGGTCAATTCAACATTTTCTTTGAAGTACAATGGAAAAAAAAACATTTTCAGTGGGTTGTGGTGGTGGGAAGGACATTATGGAGGCACTCATTGACTCTGAAGTTATTTTCCACCAGTGGAGTTAAGGCACTTTTAGTCTTTGAGTTTCTGACTGCAGTGGCAGCAGATTCTTGAGGTTCAAAGAGAGGCTTAGTGCCTCCCGAAGGATTAGACGGATTTACTTCCCAACACAGAGACAGGGTGGAAGAAAACAGGGGGGTGAACACTGTAACTTTGTGTCTGTCAATATATAAATAAGCCTTTAAAAAGATAATCACTGAAACCATGTACGTATGCTTTTATTGAAGTGCATGGTGTCCTTCCCAAACCTGAGCCGACTCAGAACCCATGAATCCCATTTAATATCCCAAAGAAATCACTTTTCCATCAAACTCTCGCTCCTCCCTTCCCAGAGGTGAGGCGTATCACAAACATTCAGGAGGAAATTCCAGTCTGGGAACCACAAACACAAGCATTACATGTTTAAAGGTCATCCGACCCGTTTCCACTCGCTTTGGTCCGCTTTGTCCTGCTGCCGGCGCTGCTTTGTTGGGTCAACTGTCCTCCAGCCAGGACGGGGCGTCCACGCTGCTGTTGTTGAGGTGTTGGACAGCTTGGAGCATGTTTTGCTCCAGGAAGCCGTGACAGGACAAAGAGTGAGCGGCAACGGCACCGTGAAGCAGCCACAACTGATGATGGAGGACTTTCACCTGCAGGGAGAGAAGCTGGTCAGATCTTCCTCACTCAGAGACAAGGACCAATCAGCTGTCTCCTCCCTCACCCTGTTCTCCTCCAGAAGCTTCACTTTGACCGACAGGTCGTCTCGGACCTTCTGGTACCGCTCCCTCTGGCCCTGGAAGTTTTTCTGGGCCTCCTCCAGTTTGGGCAGGGTGGTGGCATCCCGGGGCCCTAAGTTCAGCTCCTCCAGGTCGACTCGGTACGCATCATACTCGATCCTGGAACAAATAAAAAACAAGAAGCAGTGAAAACCCCGAAACATTTCATCTAAAATCTCTCATTTTGTTCTAAAAGGGTTAAATATTTTCCTCTAAGTGTTTAAATATCAGGCCCTTTTTTCTTTCTTTCTTTACAATAATTCCTCTGAAGGAAAATATTCTGCTGTGGGTTTCCATGGCGACACAGGGACAGCTTAATAACCTGCTGGCTGTCATTATTTATTTATTTATTCATGTTTAACTGAAGCCAGATTTATAGTAAATTTGTCTTTTTAACATATTTATGCCTGCATTTAAAATAAAAAACACCAAATAAAAAAAAAATCAAACTTAAAATAACAATTTATTTAAAAATGAGAATATAAATAATTAAATAGAGAATAAATATATATTAATTAATATATAAAGATTTATTAAATGCTATAATAATGACAATTAGAAATATAAATAATATAAAAAACTATATTAAAATCTACATTTCCCCTGATGCCATTCTGCGCACCCCATCCCCAAACATCCCTCCTTCCCGTCAGCGCTCCACCCACCTGGCCGCCTCGTACTGCTTGGCATTGATCATAGTGTCCTCCATGGTTTTGTTCAGCAGCGTGTTCATGTCGGCGGTGAAGGAGTTGATGGCGGCCGTCAGCGCCTCGCCGCTCTTCGCCAGGAACTTCTGCGCCTCGGCGTTCAGACCAAACTCCACCTGATGCCGCAAAACCAAAGTGAACTTTGTGCGCAAAGCCGCGTCACATGCTAGCAACTGCATATCCTTCCTGCGCCCTGTCTCTTCTCTGAGCTCTCTCCAGTCAGTCAAAGTCAGGCTGATGTTGACTCCGGTCTGATTTCTTCCTCTTCTTGTCTGAACTGTGCGGTAAAAGTGCTTTTAAATGTGTTTGTTGTGGATTTATTTAAAGCTGAATTGAACTGAAAGACCTGATTGGAGCGTTTTCGGAGGCAGAATGTGACAAAGGACTCACGTGGAGCGGCGGCGTCTTCACGCCGAGCTCGGTGAAGGCGTCCCCCAGAGTCTTCTGCGTGACGGCGAACTGGCCGAGCTGATTGGCTAGCGTCTGAGCCAGCCGGGTCATCTGATCGTAGCGCTGCCGGTCGTCTTTGAGCAGGTCGAGGCGAGGCTCCAGATCCAGATCTACCGTACGGGATCCACGCCCCAGCTTTTCCGTCAGAGCTTGCCGGGTGCACTGCAAGGTAAGCGGGGGACGTTACTTCTGATCAGACGGATGATTATTGATTATGCATCTGTACTCTGAACAGGAACAGGCCGGTTTGTCTCCATATACCTTATATTTAGTGATGCTCCACTTGCGGACTCGCTGCAGCTTCTCGCTGGCCGGGTTCTTGTTGTTGCCTTGAATCACCACAGGCCCCCTCTGTGGTGTTACTGGGAGATCTGGGAGTCAGAGTGGTGAGAATTCACACACCAAACTTTTTATTTTTCATGCCAAAGCTTCTGCCTCTGATAAAGCCTCCTCCTCATCTAGTAAACATTCTTCCTCCTCCTGCATCCTCATCATCTGCCCTCCACCTGGAAACGCCCATAAGCTGCTTTTACATCCAAACACATGTTTGTTGTTTTGTTTTTGCTCACGTAGGAAATAATTTCAGCTCCATCTGGTTGCTGTTAAAACAAAGAGGTAAAACAGGAGCAGGAACGTCTTCACTGTAAATTCAGCCTCTAGTTTATCACTGCTTTACCTTTACTATCCTCCGTTTCCATGGAGATCTGCAGCACAGCACCAGGAGGACAAGCAGCAGCGTCGCTGTTTGTTTCCTGTAAAGAGCAGCATTATGGGTAAGCAGACGTCTTCAGCTCAAATAAAGTAGATGTGGATAAAAGAAAAAATGCAATATTATTATTATGATTATTTTTAAATTTGTTAAGAAATAAATAGTAGTTCATAGAAACAAAGGTTTTGTGATAAAAAAAACCAAATAAATAATGAAAATAAAATACAAAACCTTTAAAATATTTTTTAAAAAGTAGACATTCATAATTTAAACAAAATAAAAAAATGGAAAGGTAGACAAAACTCTTTGAAATCATAAAAATGATCATAATTTTAATAATAATAATAAAAATAATAATAGTAATAATGATAATAATAACAAGAAGAAGAAAACTTAAAATTGTAGGTTTTTTCCATGTTCTATTTTTTAACTTAAATTTTAAACGAAGAAACAAAATATAGAAACAAAATATAGAAACAAAATATAGAAACAAAATTAAACTAAAAAGGGAATAATTTTCTTTCTAGTCTTTGAGGAAGCTCACATTTCCTTTAGCTCCTGAATGCAGCATTCAACTCATGATAACCCAGCAGTAAAAAGGTCAGGAGCATCCAACCAGTTACCCAGATCAAAAGGTTGTGAGGTTGCCATGGAGACAATGGCTCCATGATGTGATTGGTGGGAAGCAAAGAAAGTCCAGAGTTCTCCAGAACAATCCGGACAGGAAGTATTTATCTGACAGACCCACACCGGACTCTGTGAGGACCGTTACTCAGTCCATCCCTCCTGATTCTGACCCAAACCTGCAACCGGCTCTCTGCTGACACACCAGAGTCCACGTGTCCCATGTGTCCCACGTGTCCCACGTGTCCAACGTCCTCCATGACACGTAACTCACACCGGAGGACTCGGTGGAAACCGATGAAGACACGAAGAAGCAGCTGCTGAAGCTAAACACAACGTCCACATGTGACCTTTCCAAAGGTCAGAGATGCTGCACCCAATGATGATGATGATGATGATGATGATGATGATGAGCTACAGCTTTATTCTGCCTTCATGGCTCCTTTCATTTAAACACAAGTTTGTGATTCTTATTTCATCATTTTAGGAGTAAAAATAATTAAATAATATAAATAAATACAATAAAATCAGGTAACGTTAAAGATACAGAGTGCCGAGAGCAGCTCTCAGTCGTTAGCATTCAGTTAGCATACCGCTACATGGGCATAGCTCCCACACACTGGAGCCTTAAAGAGAACAAAATGAAATATGGACGGACCGGTGACCTGTCCAGGTGAAAGCCCGCCTCTTTTCTAAACGGCTGCTGTGATTGGCTCAAAGGACAGATAAAATAATAAACAATAAAATGAACATAAAACAGCTAGCAAGGTGTAGCATCTTCACACAGGTGAGTCTTATCAAACACGTGCACTTTGCAGACGTGCACTTTGCAGACGTGCACATCGCAGACGTGCACATCGCAGACGTGCACTTTGCAGACGTGCACATCGCAGACGTGCACTTTGCAGACGTGCTTCGGTTAAACTTTATTTAGGACAGCAGGGTGAAAACATGCTATTGTTGACATTTTGACAGGAAGCTGCAGTTTCCCTTTAAATCCTGCCAAACCAGTAAAGATGTGAGAAAGCTGGAGAACAGATGGAGGGTTTCAATGAGTCTCACCTTCTGGGGAGTCTCTTCTTCTTCACTGCTGGATGTTACACCAACATCTCCCTGCTCTTCCTCCATCTTCCTCCTTCACGTCTGCCCAAACAAGACAGATCAGTTTACAAACAGGAGCTTTAAAGAATCTTAAAGACTGTTTTAATGGATTGATGGAGAGAAAAGTTAAAGATTACCACAAAGAAAACTCATATTTTTATTTTTGCTGCTGCCCTCTATCGCCCTCTAGTGGTCGCAAACACACACAGCACTGCCTCTCCAATCCCATAATAAAGGGTTTGGCCCATTTATTTAGAAATAAACTAAGCTAGTAAGTTTAAAAACACATTTCCACACAATTCACACTGCCTACACTGTGACCGCTGTAAAGATCTGAGCCACACACAGCAAACCAAGGTGTTTTTGCTCGTTCTGAGGTCATATCTGTGGCTTTAAAGCTGAGAGCAAAGTACATTTTTATGATCTTAAATGATCCAAAAGACAATAAAACTGAAAAGATGTGACCTTAGTTCTTCTAGAGGTAAAACTAAAAGCCAGAAAACACCTGGATCAACTATGCAGAGCATGACCAGACCTGTCATTTCATTCCTCTGTGATGAAATGCAGCTTTAATGTTACCTGTTCTGCTTAGGAAAAAGCAGATGTGGGCGACTTCCCTATAAAACTAGGTCAGTAAACTCAACACTATTGTGTGATGTGTTTGGGTTTTTTGTAAATTACACACTCTGAATATATGAAAGAAATGTAACAGCTGGGTGGCTTCAGTCAGAGGTTCCTTCACCTCCTTCAACAATTATAAACAGCTAAAACATAAAACGCTCAAATGTCCTATTTATGCTTCAATGTTGTCATATTACCATAATATTTCACTATAACAGAGATAAATGTAATTTATTATATTCACCGTGAAAATACAATATTACTTAAAAAATTATAATAAATATACAAGTTAAATAACTTATTTTAAAGTTTATTTTAATTTACTCCTGATCCAAGACAACCCAGACTAAAAGCTATAGTTTTTATTAGATGTGTTTATTTTTTATGCCTGTTTTGATGCTTATTTGCATTTTAAAACCCGTTTTTTTTTCCAGTAAAGCACATAAAAATACTTACAAGATAAATACCTTTAATAATAAATTGTATTATAAAGTAAATAGGGTTAAATAATCATTATTGTATTAGTAACTATTAATAGAACAATGTAGAATATCAGATATAAATGTACCTTTAACTGGTAAAAATCAGAAAGCATGGTTTTTATCATCCCAGTTAAAACTGAAAAGTTACTTTTGTTTATTTCCAGTTACCTGCTGGTTTTTATGGGTGTGTTTCATACATTATGTTTGGCTTTGAAGTCCATAAAATTCATTTTAAACTATTATAACACGAATAAACAAGAAATAACTGGATTTCTATGTTAGTAAATCTTGATTTTTGTACCATTAATAAGTGAATAAAGGCTTCCAGGTTGGATTTTGGTGACATTGAAGAACCAGTAAGAAACAGGGAAGCAGCGAGCTGCAACCAGTTACCTGCTGTAAAACTAACTCCTCCTTTCTCCTCTTTCTTCTTCTTTCACTTCTTCTTCTGCTTTTCTTTTCAACTCCTCATGTTTAGAAGTTAAACTCTGAACGCGACTCTGATTAAAAAGTTGCCATGAAAACAAAGTGAGAGTCAAACACACCCGGAAGTGTCTTTTCTTTCCCCACAGGGTGCGTTCGGCAGGGTGGCCTGTACGCGCCGGAGGGGCGGTGATATGCACGAGGAAGCGCTCCCAGAGCCGTTTTATTTAGTACATTTAGAAACAAACACGGGAAAAGGGAATATATGGCAAAAAGCTGAATACACACAAGCAGATTAATACCTTTTTTCATGCAGCTGCAGCTTGTGGTGATTATTTGGTTTCATGCTGAACAAAGGAGAAAAACTGAACCAGAGGTCTGGAAAATTATATAAAAAATTATTTGTGCAAGTAAGGGTTTTCTATAAAGTGTCTGAGATTTAAAAAAAATTTTTTTAAAGTGTTCAAATGTTACATTATATAATTAAACATACTGAGAGGCATAAAAATGTAATAACAACATGTGATAATCTTAGATTAAACATAAAAATACCATAATTCATAAAGAAATGAGTCCTTTGTCATTCATAATGATCATTTTGCAGTCAAACCACGCGCACTGCATTATTACAAGTTATCATTGTCCAAACTAAGTCAATATTATTAAATATTTTACAAAACAAAAGTGTTAATTAACTAAGAAGCTGCACATCTACAGTGATATTACCGTACAAATGCAGATTTCCTTTATTCAAACTTCTATTTCTTAGTGAAACTGGAGAATAAAGAGCATAATTATAAGCATTATAAGTGCATGCTGTGTTTCAGTACATCTGCCCTGTAAGGAGGATTCTTCTATTTATTTATTTTTCCAATAAATAATCCAATTATACATTAAAACACAAACTACATACCCTATATAGTCATTCTTTTTATGCTGTGCACAGTAAATGCTGTGTTTGTAGCATATCACAATAAAACTTTTAATGATAACACTAATGATAAACACTGTTTCAATTTCAATTCAATTAAAAAAATTGTGCTTTAAAATAATTTATATCCTGTCTGTGCTTCATACACAGAAGTGAGATATGAGTAGGAGAGAAGACCAACAGGTTTTCCTATAATCATACAGCAGTTTCCTGTTAAACATGCCAAATTTCAACCTGCTGACTAAGTTAAAGGAAACAGAGCAGAAGGTGTTAAATGGGTTATACTGTCTCTAAATCATCTGAACTTAAACACTGATGGCTTTACATTTAGGCCACACAGATTGATCTGATTAGTCTGGTTAATGATCGGTTTTACCCAGAATCAGGCTTAACATGTTGCATTTAGGTGTTTAAGAAAAATCAGCACAATACAGATAACTTTTATCTAAATGTTTTAACCAAATATTTTTATCAGTTCAAATACTGAGCGATATACAGACAGTATCAATAAATTGATAGCAGTTAGCACAAAGAACAGTTGAAACGGCTAGCAAAAATGGAGCAGTTAGCAAAAAGTATGAGACAAAACTGGTTTAGCTAGTTAGTTAAAAGTATGGATAAAAAGAAAGGTCTTTTTTCTCAAAATAATGTCACAAGTGTTATAATTAGTTTAAAAAAACGTATAAGCAACAAGCTAAAGTGAGATGCTAAACTCTTTGAATAGCTAAAAACAGATGAGCATTATTTGAAAAAAGCTTAGACTAATGAATGACCTGGATTATTTTTCTATATGTAATTAATAAATATGTAGTTTGAAAGTTTAAATATGTTGAAAGGGATTAAATGTTATGCAAAACAGAATAGTAAGCTTAAAGTATGCTTGAAAGCTAGCTAACAATTAGCACAAATAATGGTACTGTTTATAGTTATGGCAACTAAATAGTTGATAGTTGACTCAAACCTTCAGTCATAGGTTGAGGTAAAAGTAAAACAACTTCAACTTGAAAAGCACACCACAGCTTTTCTCATGTTCTAGATCGTACTATCCAGAACAGGATCCGGATCACACCGTGACATTTCATTGTGACCATGTCCTGAATGCTTTTTGGCAAGCAATCTGAGCATTTTTAATAGAGTTAAACACACATAAGGTGGAAACAGCCCATAAAGAATCCATCCAAATATTCCTGAATCCAGATAATCTTTGTCCCAGATTAAACATTTCCTGAAAATTTCATAAATATCCATTCATAACTTTCTCTGTTGCAAACAGACAAAAAACCTAAAACATAACGTTCGCCTTAGTGCAGGTAACAATAGGGCCATGAACCACCTTCCTATCAACCATTCGACATTACAGCTGCAATGTAGACTAATCAATTAGAACAATTGGCAAAAGGTTATTACAGTGATTTCTTACACATCTTTTAAACCCTGAAAAGGTTTTAATAAGTATGTTGAAAATATTGTCTAATATATTGAAGAAAATGCATGTTTTGACAGAAGAATGCTGGAAGTTTTGGGACATTTACAACTATTTTGCTTGTAATTGCTCATTTTTAACTTGTATTTAACACATTTTTTGCACCTTTATTAGCAACCATCTCTCTAATCTCGATGGTAAATGCTTGTTCTTATAAACAATTAAGACAACAAGGAATAAAGGTTAAATAAATTTAAATAGATATAAACACGAAACACACGCCCATGACTTTAGACACATTCATGTAACACCTCAAACGCCCACACTTCCTGTATTTTCATCTAAACAAGCACAGAAACAATGACTAGAAACACAATGTGTTAACCCTGCTGCGAAACATATAAAGAAAACTACAATGTAATGTAGTAAAGATGTGAAAGATACATTATTTACACCAACTAAACTGGATCAATACTGCAACAATGCACACAGATCTTTATTAATATTTATTCCTTTTATTCATTTCAACCAACTGACAATAAAATATAGAAAATTGTGTATTTATACGTACTTCCTTGTTTTTGGTTTGATAGTTGAGTACTATATCTATATAATCTGGATGGTGGTTCCGTTGTCTGATTGTCTCTGCTGGTCTGCAAACAATAAAACAAACATTAACAGCAGGAAACATTTAAGTTAAAGTAGTAAAATCCTCCATTATTTAATCAAAATAAGTCTCACCTTTCTTTTGACTTTGTAAAAATACTTTTTTAAAAAATTAAAATGAGCTGCAGTTGAATAATGAATCATTGTAAGTCAGATATTTTGACCTCAGTGTGTCAAACGGTAAGTTGTCATAAAAGAAAACTCATTTTATTCTTGACTTCAGAGATTGTTTCAGTGATTTATCATAGAAGATTTGGCTCCAAGTCCAATATCCTTGCACTTTTGGATTGGTGAGTTTAAGTGTGTAATGTGTCCCAGTTCTCCAAAGAGAACGTTTGCTCCGCCCCCTTTTGGACCAAAAATCCACCCTTCAGCTAAACCCACATCAATCCAGACTATGCCGAAGCATATTACCCACAATTCATAGCTGCCTGTGGCGTTTTGAACTAAAAAGGCATAAAACCGGTGATGTTTAGCGAATGAGTGGCTGTGGTTTAAAAAGTACTTTCAAGTAAATCCCGGCAAAAAGTAGCCCAAAGTATTAAATTTATGTTATGAACAAAGTCAGGCGGAGCAACAAGAGTCTGGAGAATAGGATTCCTTTGCTGCCTTTGTGTCTTTCTTCTCAAAATGTTTGCCCGTTGCAGTTCAATTATTTTAAAGCAGCAAAATAGTGTCAACACCATTAGTGTTGTAGCAGAAATAACGATGTTACCATCACTGATGCACACTTCATAGAGGGCATTAGGGTGTGGTGTGGATATTGTGACAAAATAAAGACAAATGAAGAAGATGTCATGGTGGATTTTAATGTTATAACATCACCTTTTCCCCTCTTCTTGTCTTTATGAATAAGTCCCAGAAGGATAGTGCACAGCAAGTAAGGAGCTCCAACCATTATGTGGCGTAAAAGTGGTGATATGTACAGTTGAGGAGGTGGAGGCTCCTGACCAGCAGGTGGCGCTGCAGGAAGACAAAAAAATAGTTGTTTTATTCTCTCTTAGGTATGTTTGTTTTAGCTAGCAGATATGTAAACTGAAGAAATGATAAATGAAACTTTTCTTACTGAAGTCAAAAATTACATGAAATACAGAAATACACAAAACTGCAGTTCCTCCTTCATCCACTTGGGGCTCCAAAACAGATCAAATACCCATAGACTCCATATTAAAAAGGCCAAATATGGTGCAAAAATAAATACAGAAGTACAGAATTATTTTAGGTTAAAAGGTCAGATTTACCTTCAGGACAACTGTGAATTTTTTAAATCATCCGTTTAGATGTTATTTAATTTTTAAAGCTAGCATAAATAGGGGCGTGTTTGATTGATAGATATCCAGCAGAATGTAGCACAAACACGACTTTTAGCCGGCTAACAGCGCACCTTAGCTTTAGCTAGTTCCCGTTAGATCAGAGTTAGCTTACTTAGCTCTTAGCTACGAGCAGCTCAGAGTTTGATAGAAGACAATCATTTCCCTCCAACCTCCCAGCTCTATCTATTTACCCAGTTTTGTTCAGTTTGCGACACTGACTAGCATAAAAAAATGGCTTCCCTTTAGCTCCTTAGAAACCTACTGGGAAGCTCCGTCCATCTTTATAGCTCATGTTCATGAGACATAATTAGAGTCTGATACGTTGCAGAAGACACATAAAACCTACATGTGTTTCTACACGGGTACCATTTAGAAACCCTTCACCTCTGACAACCAGCCAGCTCTCAGGTGAGGATCCCAGTCTGACAGAATCACACTTGTAGAGTCCTTGATCCGATGTGGAGATGTTGCGGATGGTCATGTGTCCTGTGGAGCTGTTCCTAATGAGGAGGCCATCTTTGTAGAAACGGGTTTGAAGGTTGATGTTGGGTACTTGAGGTTTCTGTGCACAGCTCAGAGTCAGATCGATTCCTTCTGTCACAGGATGGACCGGACTCTCCAGGATCACCCGACCATCTGGGAAGTATTTATTTACACTGTGTTTGATTTCAGCACATAATCCATGTTTTAGTTTTCTACTGCAGCTGATTCATCAGAAGACAAAAATAGTCATTCAGAGGCCATGTGGTCATGTTTCCACCTTCTGTCACATCCAGGGATGCTTTAATGTATAAAATTATTAATTTGTTCACATTTTTCATTTATTATTAGTTTTTATTGCTATTTTCATGGTAACTGAACATGAAACATGATGTTTTCAGTCATTTATAGTCACTTAAAATGAAAAGCAAAGAAACAGAATAGCTTTGATTTAATTATAAATGACATTAAGCCTTATTGCTGTCTGAAATGATCAACATGTTGATCCTACCAGTGACAGTGATGTTGACAAGCTTGCTGGTTGCCTCAGGTCCAGTTTCACACCAGTAAGCTCCACTGTCCGACATGGGAAACGCAGCAGTGACGGAGTACGGGGAAGGACTTGAACGCACCTGAAATACAACCATGGTTTGCAGACTTATCTCTGCAAATATAAACATTTTATATCAACTGTGAGAAGAATGTTAATATGAAACAAGCAAACCTCTTCATCCTTCGTCTTCATCATGACTTTCCACCCAGCTGCATCCTTCCTCTCGTCACCCTCACAGCTCACAGAGAAATGATCGTATTTAAAGAACTGCTGTCGAGCAGGGGAAACTGTCACAGAGACTAAAGACAGATGAAGAAACAGGAAATGGGATTAAATAAATTCATGAATAATGATGCAGCGTATCTAGTTTGATTTACAAATATAATAAAATTACCTGCTGCTTCATCAGAGTTAACTATTTTGATCACTAAATCAGACAAAATGAAACACAATGCAAGTCATTTTTAGTGGAAATGAACAAACCAGCTGAAAATCTGAGCGGTTTTGTGTAAAATGAGATATTTTGGTTGGTTTTTTTCTTGTGTTATGAATTTTTAAAATTACAACTCTAAGTAAGATAAACTTGGAAAAGTTTTTTATAATGTGAAAATAAACAATGAGTCAATCTTTTACTCAGACTTTTATGTTTCTTACTTTCACTGAACATATTTTAAAGAAGCAATGACATTAAAAAGAAAGTGACTTACAGGTAAGAAAGCAAAGCGCTGTGACTTCCATCCTGACCTGCTGCAAGCAAACTCACACAAAGGAAGGAAGGACTAAAGAAGACAGAGAAAGAGGTGGAGACCTTGTATCTGAAACTAAGATGAACTGATTTTAAACTCAAAATCCAAAGGAAACAATAAAAGATCAAAATGTTAAAATGAGCCAAATTGGAATTTAAGGTAAATGTTTTAACCATAATTTATGTTCACTTTTTAAACATAACTCTAAACAAAACTCAAATTATTAATACATATTTAAATTAATTATTATTAATAATAATCTATAATCTATATAAAAAATGTATACCTTTTATTTAACTTGGTTTAATATTTAATCAAGTGGAGCAGTTACCAGTTAATCTCGCGATACCTTGTAGTTAGATATAAAGCAGACGACGCAGATCTCGCGATACTTTAACCTGTTCCACTATGATCCCAGGTCCAAACGAACAAGCGCGTGAAGAAGTGAGTCCAGAAACCTGCTTTTTGCACCTGTACGAAGTGCATTTAAACCTGGTAAAATGTCTGCGTGCTATATTCTGATGTTTTTAGTTACGTTTTAGAATAATTTTACCGAATCACGTAAACTAATAACTCAGCTTTCAACTGTAAAATAACAAAAACAGCTTTTATTTTGGTAAACAGGTTATCTAAATATGTCGAGCTGTTAAATCACAGTATTTTTACTTTACAACTTACTGCTGTGTTAGTGTCACTTTATGTTGAGTCATGATGCTTAAATAGCTACAGAAAACTAAAACTCATCAAACATTTCTTTCTGTTTCTCTGTTTGTTTTTATTTAGACTGGTGATGGTGGAGGAAGATGATGGGCTCAGCACACAGTTGATGGAGGATGAGGAGGGTGAAGCTAAGGTTGAACCGCAGCCAGCTGCTGTTTCTGTCCAGAGAAACAACAAATGGAAACTTCCAGAAAGAAGGCGTCCTGCAGGTTGGACGGAAGGAGACGGGTACGGATGCTGCAGCGTCTTTCTGCCTCCGTCCTTCTCTCACCCAGAAAGGATCCGGCAGCGTTAAAGACGGGAATCTTTCCTACATCACACAGTTTTCCAGCATCTTAAGGATGAGGGACAGTATTTAAAACGTCTCAGTATAAATGTCCCAGTTCCCTCCGCTGATGGACGACACGAGGAGTCAGATGGAGGAGGTGAAGATGCACCTATATATAAAAACAGGGACACTTTTCTTCCCTGATGTCTCCGTCCTCTGACTAACTCTGACTTTACTTCCTGGAAAACCTGCGTTCCTCTTCCTGAGCCACAGAAATGGACAGAAACAGGGTCCGTGTAGGACAGGGAACCGGGTCGTCCAGGTTTTCCATGTATTCCTGCTCCAACACACCGGATTCAAATGAACGAATCCCTGCGCAGCGTTTTCTAAGCTGTCGGATCCTTTGGGTCCCCGTCCTCAGTGTGGGACAAACCGAACCGATTCTGTTGGTGTTCATGAAACTTTGTGTGTTTCAGCTTTCTCGGAGAGATTTTGCCGCCTGAGAGGAAACCTGCTGTTCATCCTGAAGCAGCCGGTGAGCGACAGAGAGAAGACAGAGCCGTCACGCGTTTCAGAGTTTTTACACTAAATAAAGCGTTTCATGCAGGGAGGAGATCTGGAGGAGGTGCTGCTGCTGGAGAGATGCAACATCACTGAGCTTCCAGGCGAGCGGCTGGCTGTCGGTACGTCACACACACACACACACACTCGCATGTTTAAACAGCGTAAACACCTAGATGTGTGTTTCAGGCTTCGAAAGCGGCGACTCCACGGTTTTTCTGCAGTCCAGCAGCTCAGCGGAGTCCACGTCCTGGCTCGCCGCCCTGAGGGACGCCAACATGGACACGCTGAGGAGGCGCGTCTCACAGCTGCACACGCTCATTAGCCGTCACACACCTGAGCACCTGAATGCAGCACGAGACAGCAGCCTGGGAAGTGATGGAAGCACGAGTGAGTGTGTTTTTATTACTTCCTGCATGGGAAGAGCAGCAAAGAGTAAATAAAGAGTCATTTTCACCGTTTGTGATGATTCAAGTTGGGTTTGCTGAGTTTCAAGCTCATTAAGCTGCAACAAAACAATCTCCTAGTTAAGTTTCACGCTGATGAAGCTGATAGATCGGATGATGAAGATGTTGAAGAGCTGTAGAGGAACATCTGGAGAAGGTTCAGTGTTGATGTAATGTTGTTCTGTGACCACAAGGGGGAGCCGAGTCTGCTGCTGCTGCTGCTGCTCAAGCACCTTTTCTGCACCTAACTGTTGGTATGTTTCCACACACACACACACACACACACACACACACTGCTTTCGTCATCCTTTGCCACACTTTCTTGCAGAGTGTCGAGGCCTGGTTTCCGTGGCAACCGCTGTCCAAGTTGAAGTTTGTGTGATTGATGCTCACACATACCGGAAGAACTGTTGCACTCAGACAATAACGGTACACACACACACACACACACACACACGCTGATAAGTGTGTGTTTCAGGTTTGTTTTGCTGCCGTTATGAGGACCAGAGCAGCTTCCTATTTTTATGTTTATTT
>JBAMIG010000005.1:1188270-1199946 GCA_037177335.1 Kiunga ballochi
AGACATGTGCAAACACACAGACATGCACACTCGAATAGTTGCTTCTGTACCTGTGTTTGGAAGAAAAAGAAAGGGGTGGGGTGGGGTGGGGGGGGGGGGGGGGGAGGCCTAGGGAGGAAAAAAGGAGGACGTGGGGGAGGAAATTCCCCCCCCCCCCCCCCCGCCTTAAAAATAAATAAATTAAATAATGCCAAAAAGTAAATAAATAAATAAAAAATAGAGGCATGCAGGGCAAATCAATTAAACTATTTTATGTAAAAGGTGTGCACAGACTCGTAATTTTTCACTGAAAATATCTCTACAGGTTTTCCGAGGACATTTTTGAGTTTTTTTTAAATAACAATAATTACTTCAAAATGGAAATAATTACAATAAGTTTGTCCTCATAAAAATTAATTAAATCTGTTTTATTAAAAAAAAATCTAAATTGGGATCTGATTTATTAATATAAAGAATTTATCTGTGTTTGTTAAAGAATTTCCTTGTATTTTTGTTCAATTACCTTGTAATTCCATTTTTTTGTCTCAATTTCAAGCTTTTAGAAGATAAAATATCCTCATTAGACCTGGTGACATTTAATTACCCATTGTTAAAAACATTTTACTTAAAAAAATGACGTTTTTGCATAAACTCATTGTATACACATTTGCAGTGTACAGCATATTGTCTAGTTAGATAAGTGCCAGAAGAATCAAAGATACACATTTTCTTCATCTTTGCCCTACAATACCCAATAGTACCCACCATCTGCAGTGTAAAGAATCAGAGTGATGCCTGTCTCACTCTTGCTCCACCTATCTTCCTCTTCTTCCTCATCATAATGTTATAATCTGTGTCATGGTGTTAAGTTGTGCCTTATTTTACATCCAGCTATGCCAGGCAGAAGAAAAAGTAGTTCCTAACAGTAAGATTCTAATATTAGTGTAACTTCTAGTTCTTCTGATAAACTACACATTTACTAATTTAAATAATAACACAAAATAATACGGTCAGCTTGGGCAGTAACTTTAGGATTGTATGAATCCACTGTAATCACTTGTTTTTAATTCCACAAACATCACAAACATTGATCATTAAAAATGTTGGATTTGATTTGAACGACTTTGATTCAGTTTATTTGCTTACAAGCGGCTTCGACTCGGCGTAACAACCAATTCTTCCATCTCAACAGGAACATCATTCACATGTTTATAAACCCTTTAAATTCTAAACAATTATGTTTATGACAAAATGAAAAGCTGAAATTACTTAATTATGTTAAAGACACTAATTTGATGCAATTGTTCGCTTGAGTTTTTGTTCTTATGAAGTACTATTTTTTATCTAATTAATTTTTTTATTTTTATGTATTTATTTTTGTCAGTTTCAGCCCAGACTGTCCCTTTACCTGGCTCCACCATCTAACCTCTTTCTAGTCTTTTTCCTATTATTTAAAGTCTTACATTATTGTGGTTTTGCGTTGTCAATAAAATACAATAAAAGCGATCCATTTCTTGGGGTTAAAAAGCGCTCGCGTGCGCACATACACTCACAAAACGGCGCGTAAGTCAATTTGCGTGACGTCATCAACCCGCGCCAAACAAAGCTCCATGTGCAAGAGGGAAAAATGATCCGAAAAGAATTTATTTTCGTGGTTATTTGAAAACAGTTTAGAGATAAAGTACGAGTGTATACAACAAATATGAAGCGGCGTTGTTGGAGTAAAAACCGCGAAGCACGACGGAAAAATAAAGGAGGAAAACCGGGTATTTAATGTTTAAAGCCCGGAGAAGGAGAAAAGCTTCTTCTCTAAAGTAAGCCTGCGCATCTCGATGGTTTCAGTCGCATTTAGAGTTTTCTGTTGTTATGAGTATAGAAGTGAGAACAAATTAGTCTGATTTTTACAGTTTACAGAGTAAAAACTTATAGATAGGTGCTGTGATTTAGACAAGACATCTCCTGTAGCCATCCATCATAATACCACCATAAATAATACCTGAACTAAGCCAATGTTTTACGTCTTAATGTCCAAGATTTTATATGTTTATATCAACAAATATAATCATTTTTAAACTAGCTGGAAATTCATTACAGTTCTATTGCTGAGAAATATTATTGGTTGTAGAAATGAACACATCCTAAATAAATAGACTTTTACTTTTACAGACGCCTAAATACTGGAAAGTTGGATTAAAACACAAGTTAAAGCTAATTCTTTTGAACACATGTAGCAGAGGGATCAGCCAGGTGGATCCACCAGGTCTTCCTGATCACACCAATTAATCAGCAGCAGTGTAAACAGGAGGTTTGATCCTTTAGCCAATCACACAGGACCCACTGGGTTGTCATAGAAACCAGCCTGCAGTTATGCTTTTATTGTTTTAACTCAATGAAAGAGGATTCAAAATTAGCATTAAAACTCCCCGTAATAGATAGATGGCAACTTTATTAATCCTGCAGGATCCTGACACAGCGAAAACAATAAATAAACAACAAATACAAAGCTGAAATATGCAAGAAAAACCCAAATAAATAGTGAAATATGTAGGAAGACTTTGCATGAATAATGATAAGGATGCAATTTAGAATAAAGGCTCATTTATCCTCCTTTAAGTGTGTCTCAAAACAACGCCGGCCTCATAGTTACGTCTGATTTCTGTGTTTTCACATTGATCGTTAGGGAGGAAGTCTCCTCTTCTTCTCTGGTTTTGTAAATAAAGTTTGCAATAAAGCTTCGTTATCCATGTGGTCATGAAGGTCTCAGGTAGCAGTTTAGACTCGAGTGTCTGAAGTCTTTCCTGCAAGTTTTTTCATGTTTTTCCTGCTTCAACAGATCAGGACTAAAGGTAATACTGTTTATATCAGGCTTATTCTGCATAATGACTCATTCAGGTGCGTTGGAGCAGGAATACATGGAAAGCTGCATGGATGGAGCTGGACACTCCAGCTTTAAAGTATTTAAAGTGTCTGTTTGTGATTAAACACTTGATAATTTTAGTGACGTCTTGTCTCTACAGGATGCTTCTGCTTCCTTCTGCTGGTTGAGGAGTTAAAAACAGGAAGAGGAGCAGAGAAAAGATGGAGAGAGGAGGAGTTAAAGAGAGGAGAGAGGAGGAAGACGAGGAGAAGACATCTGAACATGAAGATGGAGAAACAGGAGAGGAGGACGAGTCGCTAAGACCTAAAGTGAAGGATGAAGATGAGGAAATGACAAAGTCTTCATTTGGAGACGATGGACGGAAACAGCCAATCAGTGGACACGCATTGATCTCTGCCACCTCCTCAAAGTTCTCCTTCTCCTTCATCTCCTCTGTGTGCCAAGGAAGAGGAGGAGATGAAGACGAGGTTAGAGTCTCCATACTAACCATCGAGGATGAGTCCTGTCCATCAGAGCCTTTTGGCCCCGCCCACCTTGATACGGCCAATCGGATTTCCCCGACGGATTACGGAGGTGAGAAGAAGGAGGTTGAGGAGGAGGGAGAGGAAGAAAAGGAGGAACACAAGAGTGCAGAGAGAGAGGAGGAGGTAATGGAGGAAGGTGGAGAGGTGACATCACCGTCAGATCACCTGCAGCACCAGGTAGGATTCCTCTTCCTGTCTCAGAAGCTGTGTTTTCAAAATAAAAGCGATATTTTAGGTTTGCTGGTGTTTCCATATAAGTGTTCAGACGCAGGTCTTGTAAAATCTCGTCCAGCTGACAGGATTTTACGAGACCTGTGGCTCACGTCATGAACCGCCATCACTTTTAAAAGCCATTCTCCTGATTTCTCTCTGTAATTCAGCATAAAAGTCTGAGTCTGCACCATCTTAACCGGTCACATGACCGACGCCACATCCTGCAACGCATAACGGCAAAAAAAAGGGTTTCTGATACATTAATATGATGTAACTTCTATAAAACCATGAGAGCGCAGAAACCTGTAAGCAAAGGAAAAGTTTCTGTTGCTGGACTTTATTAGCAATATTTAGGTTTTAAGCATCTTAGGTGTAATAGAGACGTAGCGAGAGACGGTGTGGAGCGTTGATGTCCAGTAGCAAGTGACATCATGCTGTAAAGCTGAAATTTGCCTGTTTCAGACTCGAAGCGAAGATTTTCTCGCCACGTTTTTCTTCCAGGACCCGCTTTACGGCGGCGTTTCAGCTTTACGGCGGCGTTTCAGCTTTACGGCATGGTGTCACTCGCTTGCAACTGGCCATCTCTAGCCACGTCTCTATTTCACCTAGAAAGGCATAAAATTCCGTTTTACTCGGATCTGATTCGTGATCAGATCCAAACGCTGCTATGTTATGAAACTGTTTTTAAAAAAAAAAGTCTTGCTTTTCTCCTGCTGCATGTTGAAGGTTTTTTTGCTTAATTTGTATTATTTACATGTTGAAATGACTTTTTAAAGAAGCACAGAGTTTTTTTTTACATCTGAATATATTCAGTTCTAGCTGGTCGTTTCAGTGACTCGATGCTCTTTATTGGAATTAATTATTGGTAAATAAACATCTTCAGATCAAAGTGATCTTTAATGAATTGATCTTGTTGAAATAAAATTGAGAATAAAGCAGCCTCTTATCTTTAAAACTCATATAAACATGTCCCCTATTTCTGCATCTAATTTCACTCCCTTTATTTAATTAGTTCAGTTTTTCTCCCAGAATAAAACAAAATTAGGACAGAAAAATCTTTTATCACAGGACTGAACGTCTCTGTGGAACATTGTTGCAGAGATATATTTCAAAATAAACCTTGCAGACATGTTTTATCTTAACTTGAAAGGCATGGATGCGGGTTACAGAGAAGTGAAGTACCTGCATCTACCAGCAGGTGGCAGTATATAGCTGATAACATGGAGCCCTGGCTTTAGAGCATGATCTTTATGCAGACTGTTGATGGAAATGTTACCCGGTGCCTCCGTGTGTCCTGTGTTGTTATTATAAACAAACAGGAAGCATGACTGCTGCATCCAGCAGTTTGTGTTGAGGTGAGGGTCTAGTATCATCACCTCTTCCTTTCACTAAGATGAAAAACACTCATTCCTCCCTCACTGGGCCAGTTTGCATGTAGTATACCCAGTACAGGCAGAACCACAGTCTGAACGAAACACACTGTAATGTATCTCTACACATCCTGCAGAGAGGAGAGAAAGTAAAAAGGCTTAAATGTGAACATGTTGCTGCTATGTGATGATGAGCTCAGCTCCGAGATGGAGTCAGGAGAGTTACCTCTGGCTTTCCACCAGCACCCACCACACTTACACTGGTTCCCATTACAACTGAGGCGTCCTCGATGTGGGCGGGGTCGCGCTGCGGGTCATTGCAGGTGGTGGAGGTCGGGCTCTACCTGCTGCCCGCTAACCATGGAGCTGCTGCCTGTTGATGTGACCCGGCGTTGTCTTTAGGAGCCCGACCACCAGAACCCCGTCTGCTAAAATGCATCTGCACGGTCTGGAAGATCCTTTAGGAATCGCTCACAGACCAGTAGGAACAGGCCATTACTGGGAGACATCACCCATGTTCGATGCCAGCTGTCGCCCACCACCTCCACAGGGGCTGTGTCCGCTAACCGAGCCAGCCTGGTGCCGCTGCTGGCCGGTCCCAGAAGGTCCTCGGTCTGCTTTGGCTCTTTTTACAACAAACCAGTGTTGGTGCTCCTCTGGATCAGGTACCTGCATCTCATCGTGGAGTTCAAACTGAGCATCGGTATGAGGAAGAAGCACGTTATTACTCCAGTTCCACAGAAAAACGCAGAGATGGACGCCTGAACGTCCAGTCTGAGCGGCGCTGCTTCTATCGCTGCATCAATTACACTGATGGGCGGAGCTTAACCGTGCTATCCACTGATTGGTCGAAACAAGCGTCGCTTCCGGTGCGACTCGGCAAAAAGAAGACCGCGGGAAAAAACTTCCACGTTGAAACATACGATGTATTTTATGTTGTTTAAAGCGTCGTGGCAGCAAGAAAGAGGAAAACCTGCTGGGTGAGCACCATCACCATCCTCCTGCATCACGCTGCACCCAAACGGCGAGTTAAAGCACGGATGTGGAAACGTAACGGCCGTTTGGTGGGTCTGATGGGTCTGCATCTCAGCTCCATGTCAAGGTGGTGAGATGCTACTGGAAACACCGTCAGTACCACGTGGTTTAACCGGACCTGGTATGGCTGCTGAGCCTCTTCTGATGGAGAGGATGATGCAGCGTGATGAAGACTTCACAGCGTTTATCATCCTGTCTTCATGATGACTGAAATCACAAAGAAACACACACAGCAGGAGTGTGTGGAGGAATGTGCAGCAGGCTGCATGCTTTAGATGCCTCTCACAGCTGAGGGATTATGGGATATGAAGTCTGCTGGGATCAGCATACCTGATGATGATTTTGGGGTCTCATTGTGGCTTTTATGAAACTGAGGGCGGCTTTAGGGTGAGATGGATGACCGAGCGCTGCTGTTTGGGAGGTTTGGAGGATTTTAAAGGCAGATTCAGATCCGGTCTGAACTGTAATGAAGTGTTTGAGTCTGTGAGACAGAAAGAAAAACTGGGGCACTAATCTGCTGAGAGGTTTGTGATCTAAGAGCTTTTTCCCTGGATTACTACACATGTGAGGGATTACACACACACACACACACACACAGAGGAATTAGATTAATACCGTCTAGTACTTTGTGGACGCATACACACTAAACAAAGTCAACCTGTTAATTCACTGTAAGACGCACACGGATCATGCTGGGGTCAGCTGACCGGAGTTGCCGTGGCATCTCTGCTATGTGGACACATTAGCTTTCCCAGCATCCAATCCGGGGAATCTGCTTTGAGTTGGGATGAAGGAGGAACCTCATCGTCATCGTGTTTCCCGTCTGATGAAGTCTCCGGTATCACGTTGTGGTCCCTGTATTGCTAGGGCAACGGCTTTGTTGATGGTCTTCCAGGGTTTCCTGGAAGATAAATGTGTCAGGATTTCTGCTGATCCAACTCTGAAGAACCCGACCCGCTGCGATCATTGATTGGTTGAAAGAAGCATCACTTCCTGTGTGATGAAGAAGGAGGAAGACAAACCGCTGGATGCTTTGTGTATTTGTTATAACTCAGGGGAGATACAGCTATGATTTAATGCGTTAATGGGATGAATGACTCTATACTCGTAACGTAGCTGGGATCAGAGTTCCCAGAACCAGACCGTCCCGTCCTAAGTCGGACCTGTTGGTGGAAACCATGTTTATGTCCTGGTGTTCTGTAATATATTGATGTTTTTGTCTCGTTTAAAAGGGACTTTTCCTTCCCACTGTCGCCTCATGCAGCTCAGGATGAGAAAGTTAACATTCAATGCAATCCTCTGGTTTCCCTCATCTGCTCTGTTTTTCATTAATGAGCTCAAATGTCTGTGAAGCATCCTGAGATGATATTGTCATGAAGTGGCGCTGTACAAATAAAGTTGAATTGAATTTTGAGGGGATGACCTCAGGGTTTCCGCCAGTGGCTCCGGGTCGGTTTGGTACTTTTCACTGCAAAGACAGTAAAAAAATGTTTTATTTTTTAGCTCCTTTCTGTTTGCCGCTCATCAGATCTCAATGGGTGGAGCTTAGAACCCTGCAATCTGATTGGTCAAACAAATAGTAACTTCCTGTTTTTGCTTAACGTGCCAAAAAGAAAGAACCCTCCTCTTCCTCTTCCTCTGCTGCTTCTTCTTTGTAAGGAAAGCGTTGCTATATTGCTATTGGGCCGCTACGCCGCCTGCCTATGATGGTACGATTATCTGTGGACCGATTTACAGAGATACACTTAGTGTTACCAGCTCCTCAGTAAGAAGAGTAGCTCCTGAACTTACTAAATGATGTCATCATCTAATTTACATAATGAACTTAGTACATATAAGTGACAAAGGACTAAATATGTTATGATAAAAACTCCATAAATCTCACGTTTTAGTTTAATTTTGGTATAAAAACATTTAGTCTGCAACCTGTTGGAGTACTCGTAACTTATCTTTGTTCACACTCTTCAGTAAAACGGACTAAATCAGCCTGAAAATGTGTTTTATATTCAGTCTGGTCCCGTAGGAGAGATGAACGCGATCATTGATCAGCCATAAGAAGCATCAGAAACTGTTTTTGGGTAAAACCTGCTGGATAAATATAACAAAGTCACTAAAATAGGAAGAACAAACCAACCTTCCTGGTTTTATCTTTCTACCTCTTCTTTTAATTAAACAGATAATTGACCTTTGACCTTGTTGGTGGCGTGTGATTCCACCATTCACATCGATCAAACGTTATATTTACGGTCTCATCTTCTGCTTTGCTCCTCTCTCCTCCTCATGTCTTTTCTGTCACACATTCCTGTCAGTAGCAATCTCTTTCTTTAGCTCACACACACCTAAACACACCCTCACATGCGTGTGCACGAGGTCACATTCCCGCTCCAGGCGGCATTCCAGCCGGTCAGGTCCGTCCAACAGATTCCTGCCGTCCTCTGCCGGTTACTCCTCCACCTCTTTCTTTCTCCGTAAAGCAGCACATATGTAGCGATGCATGCATGTGCAGCCATGTTGGATCAGGTCGGGCCTTTATGCTCCTTTATGGGGTAAAAGTTGACAACAAGAACGTTTTATCTGCTGCAGAAGTAGAAAGTATGGCTGCAGCCCGCCGGGTTGTTTAGAAGCAGCTGATTGATTCAACCGGACTTTTCAGAATAAATGTCTCTCTTCTTCATCACTCTGAGAAAAGCTAAATGTAGTTTTTGGACATTTTCCTATTAATTCTATGATAAAAATGTCCCTAAACTTATGACTGCAGCTGGTCCTGTTCCCATCTGTATGAGAAGACTTTTAAAAGGATTAAATGGTAGAACTGAAATAAGTAGAAACGTATAGATAGCATATTGAAAATAGGTGGTCGGTGTAGAGTCAGTAGATTTAGCGTTCACGTAACATTGTTTACTTTTTTTACCAGTTAATCTGATATGAAATCATGTATGAGAAACTATTCTGTAAATGCTAAATACATATCAAAGTGCTATGATTTAATTTAGTTGCATTGGTTTACATCAAAATCCATAATCATAACTTTAAAAAAGTTATGCATTGAAATCGTAACTTTAAAAGTGAACTTAAAGTTGCTGCAGAAGAAACAGGAAGAAACCTGACTGTGCAAAACGGCGCCACTAAACCCAGTAAAAACATGTAAAACATGCAGCTGGTATGGAAAGATGGTTCAGTGTCAGCCTGATCCGTTTCCCCTTATTACCGACTGCACCGTTACCGTGGTAACCGGACAGCGCTGGGCTGTGATTGGTCTGTCATGGCTGTGGTCACCGCTGTGTGTGTGTGTGTGTGTGTGTGTGTGTCTGTGTCTGTGTGTGTGTGTGCAGGTGGGGTCAATACACAAGAGGAACAGGTGTTCTGCTGTGCAGGTGGTGTTTCAGTGTAAAGTAACACCTGAAGAATGATGGTAAAGATGTCAATCCTGTTGTACTCACACTAAATACACACACACACACACTTTTTTTTCTTTTTTTCTTTTCTTTTTGCTTGTATTTTTATTCAATAGTCGATCTTCAGGTTGTGAAATAACAAAAATGTTATTTCCTCCAAAATGTAAATTTAGTTTTTTTTTATTTGTTTTTTGTTAAAAGACAAAGTCGTTATCTTTTGTTTTTGTGTCTTGCTTTAATCTTTAATCTTGATGCATTTAAGCTTTTATTTTATTTGAAATATCATTTAAACAACTTTTGTTCTGTTAAAAACGGTCAAATATTTCCTCAATCTGTTATTTAATCCTTTAAATTCCAGTTTGAGTGTTTTAAATATTCAGAAAAATGGAATTTTATTGATATGTGGATTAAACATTTAGACGTGTCGACACAGAGCAACAAACAAAATGTTTATTTTTATCATGTTTTATAAAAATGTTAGTGGAAAAAGAAGTTTTTCATTGACTTGCACATACAGATCTGTTCAAAACGTTCAAACATTTAATCGTTTCAAGACTTTTTAACGGTCTTTAAATGTCAGTTTAGCTGTTTGAATCATTTATAATTCATACATGAAAACATGAGGTGTTCCCATGCGGCTGAGGGAGATAATCCCTCCCGGGTCTTTCCCGGGTCGTCTCCTGCAGGGACGGGCCGGGAACACCTCACCCCGCGAGGCCTGAACCTCCTCGTCTGGCTCTTCTCGACGAAGACGAGCAGCAGCTTCACTCTGCTTAAAACACAAATTATTTTCTCTAAATTAAATTTTAAATTGTACTTGTATTTTTTTATGCATCAGATAATTGATGATCAAAGCCGTCCCATTAACTCCCATTAAAACAGCAGATTTAATCTCATTACATTCTGTTTGTATTTAATTTACCTGAAAAATGGGAATATTTAACATTTTTACACTGATTTCTCATTTTAGATTCAGGAAATCCTGGTATTTAAACAGCTATATATGCATATTTCATGAACAAAGTATAAAAGATGTAAAAAGGGATTAAATGCAGAAACTTTCTCATCAGAATATTAAAATAGTTTTAGCTCCTTTCTGTTTTGGGTCCAGGAGCTCTGTTGCATCTTGATTTTGTCCTCCTGAGAACAATTTGAGCTTAGAAACACTCGGAGTTCCTCATTAAAATATACATGAGCACTAAGTCCCTTAAATCCCTGCAACCCTGCTAGCATTCATTATTGATGAGCGCACACACCAGTCTCTGCAGCAGCATTGTTGCTAGTATTTATTAACCACATGTTGTTTGCTGCATTGCACCTCTGTAATTTGTCCCACTGGAGACAGCTTGTTAGCTTGCTAACCACACTTTCTGCTTGCTGACCACTGCAGTCTTGGTTGCTCATGAACTCGGTTGCCTCATTTTTAAACTAACGCTCAGTTTAAAATGTTTGCTCCACTTCTACAGTTTATGTTCCTGGTAAAAACTGTGAACTAATGTTTATTAGTTTAAATTAATCTTATTTCTGTGTAAATAACTGATACATTTTTACTGTTTGTTGATTTGCTGTGGAAACAAATTTATGTAATGTAATTTTATGTGTCATTTATTCCTTAAATGCTGCATAATTAGGGGGTGTGTCTTTGTGATTGACAGGTATTCAATATCCACCGCAAGTAGGTATCTCAGCAGCACATCCATGGTTTGTACCTAGCTTACAGCACGCTTTAGCTTAGCCCACCTACCTTGGTTAGCCGGTTAGCTCTCGTTAGATATGTGTTAGCTCAGTTAGCTCTCAGGCAGCTTGGCGTTTTTGATAGATGTACCATTCTCACAGCCCGCTCTCAGCTCCACCTCGTTTTATATTTTGTATTTTCTGAGAACACAAAAAGCTTTGTGGTTTTATTCTTCTGCGTCTCCTGGTGTTTTTAAACTGCTACCGATGCTAAAGTGAAGTCTGAACTCAGCACTGCCCACTAGTGGATGAACGGATTTAGCAACCACAGAAATGTAAAAGACTAAGGCAATGCGTGACGGCGTTGCGCCTGTTTACCGACGTGAGGAAGCATAAATAGGTCTTAATTATGGATCTAAGATGTGGCATTTCCAGTGGTTCCCACTCCACCATAAAAACGTTTTGGTCCTGAACTTCCTCTGTCTACAGTCTGATGAAAAAATAATGTCTCTATGTTTTAATATGAAGGTAATACCACTGAGCAACAAACAGACGTAAAATATGCATTAAAGCATGTGGGGCAGTGATCCATCCATCCATCCATCCAT
>JBAMIG010000005.1:1201865-1213277 GCA_037177335.1 Kiunga ballochi
CACACACACACACACACACAAACACACTCTAGATCTGTGTCTGTCTTTGAAGTGTGTAAATATGTGTGCATCTTTGAAGTGGTTGCCTCTGCTCCTGACAGTCGTCAGCTATGCAGATAAAACATAAATGTTTTCCCTCCAGCTTCACACACTAAAACACACTCCCATCTTGCTCGCAGTACTTTCCACTGCGCTTGTTGACATCTCGGCA
Source organism: Kiunga ballochi (assembly GCA_037177335.1). Lineage (NCBI taxonomy): Eukaryota > Metazoa > Chordata > Actinopteri > Atheriniformes > Pseudomugilidae > Kiunga > Kiunga ballochi. The sequence continues at coordinate 1,202,077 of JBAMIG010000005.1, forward strand.
ACATGTGCCCGGATCAAACGCCAGCGTCGTGGAGTGACTGGCAACAACCGTGCAGGTCAGAAGGAAGATAAACAGCTTTTCACGGTTTCTTCTTCTTTGGTGTGTTCCTGTGATTTTCAATGGTACTGCCACATTTCCTGTATCAGGTAATGGATTAACCCAATAAAAATGAACCAAATCCAACATGTAACATCACAAACTGTCCATCTACGTATCCCTGCTGGTTGTTTTCACCACATTCGGCTCTTGCTTCTGTCCTCCACCGTGTCGCCTCCTTCATCAGAATCGCCTGATTGAATCACCTCTAAAGACAGGACTCTAATTTTCTTCTGAATTAGTGCATCTAAACCCTACTCATTGTATCAGTGAGCACTCGCTGGAGGCTTTAGGTGTGATTAGAAACACCGTAGCCCCTCGCTGGTACAGTGCCGGCCACCATTTTCCTTAGATCCACCGTCCATCAGCCGGTATCTTCCACTCCATTTAACAGGGATTCTCTCCTCCGGCTGCTACGTAACATCCTGACAAGCTTAATGCAGCTCCTGAAATTTACACACCGAGTGTGGGAACGAGTCTGTTCTAATGCAGAACACACAAGTTTCAGGTTTTACAAGGCCATCAGAGGGAGAGACGCTGTGGGCTGCATACCAGAGAGCTTTAAAGCTTTGACCTTTTAAAGCTTTGAACAAGCTGCAGGGGAAACAGATGAAGAAGAGATGCAGAATTACATTGTTTCTTTTATTCCCATCATGGAGCGCTCCACAACCTCCTGTCAGACATCCTGAATAGTTGCATTTTCAACTGGGAAATGGTGGATTTGTGGCTTTCAACACATTAAAGAGATGTGGATTTGTTGACTGTTATGAAAATTGACTTAGAGAAGCCCAAGAATTTACACACAAAAGATGAAAATTAAAAGCAGGAAAGGAAATCAGATTTATGAGCATCTAAAAACAAAGAGGCTGAATGGAGGAGGAATGATATTAATACCAGACATGAGGGAAAGAAAGGACATGTTGTCCCAGAGAGGGTTTAAAACGAGGGAATTAAAAGCAGAAGAACGAGAATGGAGGCAGAAATGAAGGATGGGAGGAGTGGTGACAAATCTGAGTTACTGGTATTGATCTTTTTTATTGATTTTGTGTCATATAACAGCTCTACAGATTAAAAACCGGTCAAAAGGTCCTAGCTGACTGTAGCTAGTGGGCGTGGCTAGAGCAGGTCATGTGATTAATAGCTATTGTGGGCGGGGCATCTGGGAGGTGGGATGGGAAGTTGTCGCTTCAGGGACTGTTGTTTAATTTATCCCAACAGTAGGACACTTTTCTAATGGACTATTATAGTATTTTTTTATGTTTGAGTAGTGTTAGCATAGCTTTTTGTGGGATTTGTCATTGTCACCGTGGAGATGCTGTGTAATGGCACACCGGATGCTTATATGAATTTGTTTTGTTGTAAACTATTCTGCCAGGCAAACCCAGTACATTCGTCCATCTATCTATCATCTGCACCAGTTATTCCAGTGGAGGGTTGCAAGTAGCTGGAGCTTATCCCAGCAATCACTGGGCAAGAAGCGGGATAAACCTACACTGGTCGCCATCCATCACAGAGCCAAAACAGAGACTGCGTCTTAATTCAGAGACTGCCCACTACAAAGTGCGGATCTGTAGACCACGCCAAGTGCTGTCCCGATTCGAAGTTTTCTTCCGATCCACACTTCAAATACGCGCTTTGTTTGAGGCTGAATTAGCTTAAAACAAGTGTTCATGCTATTTATCCTCCATGGTCTCCAATTAATTAGAATTCATTGCGCAACAGAAATTAATGAGCAGCAGTTCACGGCCTGCGAGGACGTGTTAAAAATAAATATATAAACACGTATTTGTCCCAGCAGACAAGCGGGGACGGTAGTGTGTCTCATAAACACAAATTATTGTTATTAATGCGTCAGACGAGGATTATTTGTCGCGAGGAGAGCTCTTCTGGGCCGCCTCCTCCATGTGTTTGTAAGTTAAGGTAAATAAATATCTAAATATCTGGCTTCATTTTATGTCCTATTAATTTATATTTTCATGTTTTTGTGAAAGAATATGATCATTATATGGATGATACACACAGCATTAGACGTTGCTAGGCAACAGAGAACTGGAGCATTATGGGTAATTCTACAGTCGGCGTCTTATTTCAAACGGAAGGAGCACTTTGCAGTGTGGACTATGGAGGACACTTTGGACTACGTATGGAGGACACTTTGTGGACTACGTAGTCTATGTACTTATAAGTATGCAGTCTCTTGATTGAGACACAGCCAGAGACACATTTACTCCTAAGGACACTTCCAGTCAACCTAATCCATGCATGTCTTTGAGTGCTAACACATGTAGAACATGCAAACTCCAAACAGAAAGGCCACTACCTAAGCTGAGGTTTAAACCAGCAACCTTCTTGTGCAGCCCCAGTAACTTCGTCATTTATTACAGGTCATAAAAAAGATTTAAGTTAAGTCATAACTGCCTATAATGCTTAATTATTGAAGCTAATTTTGTAGAAATACAAGATCATGAGTTGTTTTTTTGTCACTTATGTAATTCCGTACAGTTCAACCCAGGAAGGCTGGAGTCCTCAGGGCCGGTATCCAGCAGGTTTTCAGTGTCTATTTGATTTGCATCAGGTGTGTTAGTGCGGGGAAACAGCTAAATATGCTGGTTGGGGACCAGTAAGAATCTGATACACGGCACCAAAATGCTTCACATCTTGTCTAATGAACCTTAAAGCAAGACTCCCTTGCTTTCACTCTGTATGTACTGCTGCAGTATTTACTTCTTACCTCCGATTATCTCCATGGGGTAAAACTATAAAGCAGCAAACCATTTAAATCAAAATACTAATACCACGGTGGGCAGGTTGGTGGTTTCTAAGCTTTCCTGGTGTGTATGCAGCATATTCTTCTAAGCTTTTAATCCGGAACAAAGTTGTGACGACTTGCGCTGCTTTTGGGAGCTTTTCTGTTGGTTTAAGCTCCTCTTTTGTTGGGTTTTATATCTGTGGCTTTGTATTTATACAGAGAGGCGGTCTTAAAGTGACATATTTCCTGTGTGGATCAGGATTATGTGCTGTAGTTTCAGGTGTTTACAGTAAATAAACTCACCCTCCCTTTGTTTCCGTCTTTCTGAATATCATGTTTGCAGCTTTTCTAACGCCTCAGGAGAAACCTCCGACGTGAGCTCACGTCGTCTGTCTGGTGTCAGGAAAGCAGAGGAAAACGGGGGAACAGGTGGGAGACTTAGGGATGTTTTGTCTCTCCATGCTGAGGGTGGCAATTTAGCACCCCCTCCTCCCCCATCCACCTCCTGATGCTGGTTAATGAGTGTGTGTTGGTGTGTAACTGCGGGAGTTTGAGCGTGTCGACCTTTCGGTCTGCGTGTGTTTACTGTTTGTGTGTTTTAGAGGTGTACAATTATCCATGTTGGTGTGGCCTTTCTTATTTTTAAAGGATGGAGATGTTTATGTGGAACCAAACATCTCATCTATGGGATGTAACAATTACTTTGTAAAGAGTAGTTTAGCCTAAATTAGGTGTGAAACCTCATTAAAAATGCTGAGTAATTACACCACCACCACGCTACGTTTAACAGTTTAGATGTTATTTAATCTTAAAATATGGCATAGTTTATCTTCCTTTTTGATTGTCAAGTATCCAACATCTGGCAACAAGAAGCTAGAGTGTAGCAAACCCACAATTTTATCCGGCTAACAGCACAACTTAGCTTTAGCTCACCTATCTCAATTAGCCTGTTAACAGTTACGCAGATGATGCACAGCTATATTTGTCTCTGTCTCCAGACAACTACATGCCACATGAACAACTGCACAAACAACAGGATAAGAAAGCACTTTGTAAGATTGAAACAGGATAAATCTGGGATTAATCTGTTTGGTATGAAGAGTAAATACTGGTAAATATTTTGAGGCTTCGGCTCTAAAAACTACTGATAAAGTTTATAACCTTGGAGTGTTGAATATCTGATTTTACTTCTAGCAGCCACGTCTAAGTTGTCACCAAAGCAAATCAATACATCAATAGGACTAAAAGTTCTAACAGATCAGGAGAAAGTCCACCATACGGTTGATTCCTGTAATGGTTTTTACCAGGACTTTCCTAACATAGCATTATAATCATCTGCAGCTCAATTTAGTTATTTTTTGTGTGAATATAAAGACTTGATGTTAAAATAAACTAATAGTGTGAACGTGAAGGAGTGTCTTATTCTGTAATGTATTTTATGCTTCTATTTTCGTTACATTTGCTTTGGAAGAACATTATCGAGTTGCATTGTGCAAATATAATACGTCTTCTGGATATCAAACAAATTAGTTGCACTTACAAACAACTGTTTTATGTGATTTTTACTGAAACTATCCAAAGTCTTAATGATTGAAGGATACCTTATCATCATTCTGACCATGAAAACATACAAAATAAATGTTATTTTGTTCTTTTCTGGTCTGATTGTAATTATAAATGACATCACAAGTTATGGAAATAGATATGTAATCTATGGAAATAAGGTTGAATAAACCACATAAAAAGGGTTACAATGACAAAAATCAGTTCCCTAAAAAGGTATTTTCCCTGCAGCGGAAATGCAGACGCCTGTTTGATCTCCAAAACATCACAGTTAACACTGGTTCTTGAAAGGTTGTCTGAATTCCTGGCAAGTCAAGCAAATAAAAATAAAACGCTCACATAGCAGCTTCACCTCCTCCTAACCTGCAGCATGTTGATGCATTACAAGCTAAACGCTTTGATTAGACAATATGTTTGTCCTGATTGTTCTGGTGTAAGAAGGGCATCTCCCTTCCTTATCTCGATTAAACCTTTATCTGAGAATTGACCAGTGAGGAATGCAGTTTAACTGTGTAAAAAGACTCATTACTGACTGGTATTTTCACCAACTTTTTATTATAAGGCCTGTTTTTTCTGCCTCCTCAATGAAATTACACCAAAAATTAATTATTATATTTTCACAACTAAAACTGTATGTATATATTTGTTTTATTGATATTACTTTTTATTTCCACATTTATTTATTCACCATGTTTTCTTTAATTAATTACAATTTAATCATTTTATTGGCATCTTTTTTATTCATTCACGCACACATTTCCCTCACCATATTATTCCCACACGTCTTTGCTAACTTAGATGGTTTTTTGGTTTTTTTTACCTGCATGTTGATCTCATATGAATAACGCTGCTGTTTTAGTCAGGTATTGATCACAGGGAATCGTGAGAGACTGCTGATGGATTTGCAGTTGTTTGGAGAATCCTGCACAGCTGCAAGCAGGGAATTAGGCTGCTGGAGCTGAGATTGTAATGAATCTGCTGTTCAGCTGTTTGTGTTTGGTGTTGACACAACTTCACATCCAGATGTTCTCAGCAGCTCTTCGGGGGTTTGATTTCAGGAAATATTTCACATGATTTCAGCAAATATCTTTATCTGTGTTCGTGGCTTACTAAGGTCTGGTACTGAGGTAACTCACATGTGGCTGCATGCTGGTTATATGTGGGAATTTATGGACATTAGCATTTATGTAATGGATAACTATTATTCAGTTTATTTAGTTTTAATCTGGGGATTAGTTAGCATGACATAACATAGTTTACTGGGTTCATGTTACAGAAAAGGTGGTTACGCAACAGGAAAAAGGACACTGCTGTCCACAATGCTGTCTTTTTAATGGGCCTTATTGTGTCCGCTTGGTCTACATTATAATAACATTGTACCTCATAAATCAATTCTGGGTTTGATTGAAGTCATCCCCACATTCACAGCCTCATTCTCAGTCCCACCTCTTTGCCCATTTTTGTATGTTTTATGAGTGACAGTACAGGTGACGCTGCCAAGATGGCGACAGTAGAACAAGCTTTAGCCCCATGAGAGGCTCCGTCATACCGAGACTGTGTCCGAATGTGCCCCCTATGCCCTACCATAGTCCCGTATATAGTGGACATGCTATTTTGTAGGGGTGTTTGAATGTAAAAATAGCGCCCTCAAAACTAGACGGGTTAATACAGACCACAATGCATTGCGGGAGGCAGCTTACAATGGCGGATATAACACAACCATTTAAAATAACGTTAACAAAACAATATAGATCATTTTAATTCTGTTTTCATTGAGTAGATATGGTACAAAGAAGGAATTAAATATAAAAAGAAGAAATAAAATATTTTCTGACGACTTTGGATCGTAGGTCGTAGAGTGGTCGCTGTGGTTGCCATAGTTACAGCTGGTAGTCATGCAATCTCCGACAGCGTGAAAGTAGTAAGCTTCGTGTCCGAATCACCAACAGATTAATGTTGTAGGGTGCTATATAGTGCAGCGATACAAGTCAACACTGCTCCCTATGATTTCTGGTGGTATTGCTCATATTGTTGCATAATGTGACTGATAGCTAAAATGGACCAAATTACGTTGGTAACTTGGTAAGAGATGTACAAAACTGTGTGTGAAGCATAAATAAGTCGTAAGGGTCACATAGACAAAGGCTATTGATGCGTTTCCAAAATAAAAGCGATATTTATTGGGTTTAGAAAATGTGCTGCTGTTTTCATTTAACAGCTTGCACAAAGCCGCAAATCTCGTAAAATCTCGTCAGCTCGACGCGATTTTTTACGAGATTTGTGGCACACGCAACCTCGGTTTTCTACATGCTTCAGAAAATTGGCAACATATTTTTTAAACCATCCCCTTTCATTTCATTTTCTGAAACGCTGTAAAACCCGGTTGTTGTTGTTTACGCCGCACGGCGCCATCTTAACCGGTCACATGACCTGATACGTGACGTCTGGAGACGCTAAATGCGAATAAAAGTCTTTCCGTCACAGTTCTGCCTTAAACTTCTACTTTTAAACATCTCAAATGCCACCTCCTGACAGTGAAACGTGTTTTTAGAGATAATTATAATAATTTAAAATAATCCTCTGCTTTCTATGTGAGGTTTGAGCTGAACTAAGACATTTTATTCCCGTCTCTGTCAGGAGGACGACGCGCACGCGCCATGACTTTGAAAACCACGACCTGATCTCTGCGTGTAAACTCTAAAATGACCACGTTTTGCGCTGTGTTATACTTTACAGCCAAAGCGCACGCGGGTCCACCCCTCCCGCTGTAGCACGAGGCAGAGGGAGGCATGTCCCTGCGTGTTCCTGCTAGAGGTCGAGCGACATAGTCAGAGAGAGAGAGAGAGAGCAGCTCAGTCGGTCAGTGCATCCTGAAAGCAGCTGCAGCGCGAGCTCCTCACGTTCTCACACCTTATCCGTTAACCCAATGGATCTCTGACGTCACAAACGGTTAGATACCCCCCTGCCCCCCGCCCTCCAGCTTGTGGACCGGGTCTCCAGAACTTCCCCCATCTGCCGCGCGCGCTCTCGGGTCTCCGCGAGGGTTCGGACCTACCGGCGGAGCAGCCATGGGCTTCTACGGCACCCTGAAGCTCATCTTCTACAAAGTGAGTATCGATCATTCACGCTCGCGTTTGAAAGTGAGGGTTTGTGAGGCGCGTGCACCGCCAGGATGACTAGGCGTTTCTCCCTTTGGCTGCGCGTGCGTGTGAATGTGGACCACTGCGGAACCAAGACGTCTGATTTTTCCCCCCCTCTCCTCCACCCACTCCGCCTCTTACTCTGATTCGATTATTGGTTATTGATTGTTGCTCAGCTCGTGAGTGTGCTCGCGGGTTGCACTCTTCAGAAAAACCCGCAGCTTGTTCCGCAAATTCTCCAAAATGCTGCATTGTATTGGAAATAATCAATAGGAATTGATCCCTTTAGGTTTTAACCTGACGGTCCAGTGCTTCAGCATCAGGACGCCTCAGAGATTAAAACATAAAAAGTGTCATTATTGATCACTTTCATGCAGATATTGTGTGAATTGATTTGGTTAAACATCAAATAAAATGAAACCCAGTGAAAATGAACTTCCAGCTGATGTTTTCTGCTCTAAATGTCACATGTCTGCATGATGACAGCAAAGCCTTAAAGCTGCTGCTTCCTGGTTAGGTGTGGTTCACATGTGTGCTGAAACTACAGCTGTGTCCCAGCTAAAGCCTGGAAATGACATTTTGCTGACTCTGCATCTCCCAGCAGCTTAATGTGTCCAAACGAACAGGAATCTCCTCGACTCGGTTATCTGTTGCACCTTTACCTGCGCCGTGGCCACAGACTCCAGCATCCTGGCCAAACTGGGAAGAAATGGTTTAATGTTATGAGTCGTGTGATTTCATTAAGGAGGGATAACAACGTACAGATGGTTTAATCTGATTTAGCTCATAAAATGTAAAGTATATAAATCAGTTTAATCCTTTCATCTCAACATAAAAACACAAATGCAGAAAGGAAGCAAAGCATCTGTTTAAACTACAAGCTAAAGCATCTTTTAGCTCACAAATGAAGCAAAACACTGAGTTTAATCTGCTCTAAATCTCAGGAAAAACACGGAGCATCATCGTTTAAAGCTTATTTATCAGAAAAACCATGAGATTAAACCCTAAAAGCGACGTTTCTGCTCACATTTAGTTCATAAACCGCAGAACGGCGTCGTAACGCGTCGGCTTTGCTGTAAAACCACCGGAGGGAAAGAGAAGAATCTCATTTTTCTGCTGCAGAAAAGATTTTACAAACTGCAGCAGCTTTTTACTGGACAGCTCCAGTAAAACCAGTAAGACCAGGAAGCAGAGATGCTGCATGTGTGTGTTCAAATAACACATCAGAAGGGAAATGACTTTAATTCAGCAAATGTCCCCAATTAAAACTGTAAAATATTAAACTAATATAAACATAATGTATAAAGATACACATAAAGTATTCTGTGTTTTATTAAGCGAATCTTTAAAGACGTTTTGTAGCTTTTTGTTATCGTACATCAGGCTGTTTTACACGTACACCATCAGGTTAAACAGAAATACATTCACTCTGTTTAGACGAGCTGGAAGCGCAGAGAGGAAAACTTTCCTACCAGGAATAGTTTCATGAGCTTAAAACAATAAAACAGAAACATTATGTTCAGTCAGAGGCTTCTTCACAAAACATGACAAACGCTTTTATTTTTATAATAAAACCTGAGAAATGGACACTTATTTAAAAAAAAACTGCATGAAATCTGATTTAACGTTTGTTTTTGAAGCTTTAACTAAAACAACAATGCTTAGAAAAGTATGACACTTACACAAACTCAGGTTGCCATGGCGACACAGATGTGTGTTCAAACCAACACCAGACGTCTGTTCTGCTTCCTTTTACAAGAAAGTCATGTTTTTATTCAGCAGAAGATCCAACAAAAGCAGATTACATGCTCAGGTTGCGAATGAATGAATGAAATCCCGACCGAGGACACCCACACACACACACCCACACACACACACCCACACACACACACACACACACACACACACACACTGCTCTATTTTAGACCAGCGCTGCACCGGCGACATTCCTCTGATTTTCTGCATTCCTGCGTTCATTCAGCACCAGAACAGATAGGCTGATTCAGACCTCGCTGCGTTCGAGGTCCCTCACAGCGTAGGTGTTTCCAGCGTCTCTGTGGTTCAGCCGTTTTTCTGCTCCTCCTCGTTAACGTGGACTCATGGCTGTCCCAGGTTGGGAGGAACACGCTCTGTCCGGACCGCCTGGGAGTAATCAATGCATCGATTTAGACGATTGACGTGACCTGGAGGTGAAACCTCACTGGATCAATCAGACAATTTTGTTGCATTTTTAATAGTTAAGTCATTTAAGTCCAATAAAGTAGCCGCAGAAGGTGGATTTATTGATTAAAGCAGTGAATCAGATATAAAAACAATAAAAGGCAGCAGGAAATAATGTGGGTAAATCTGCTGCACTGACCAGTGCCACTTCTTCCCATTTGTTCCATTTAATGGATCAAATGGGAAGAATGAAGCTTGGGTGGCTTTAGGGGAAGTTTGGATACTGAACCCTCGTCCTCAGGGCGTCGTCGTACAAACCAGCCTTTTTATTCAAATCTGGCTGCGTTTGCTCAGGAAGTTTGCTTCTTTTAGGCTTTTTAGATTAAAAAGGATGCGTTCACAGCAGGAAATCCACCAGACTCTGTCCCAACATCTAAAAGTTCTGATTAGTTTGAGAAGTGCAGCAGAATATAAAACTCCCAACTGGACCGAGTTTAGTAGTCTGTCCTGATGGGACACCATTAAAGTCCTTAAAGAACCAGTTTACCTGTAAGGGAATTAGCTTACCTATAGTAAAAGTCTGTGATTAATATTTTTTGTCCCTTTGACTAAAAGTAAAAAAAGTAACCGTTTTTAGCATCATTGTGACTAACGATACGAACAATATCAACCGATACGATAACCGATACGATAACCGATACGATAACCGATAAGTTACCGATATTTTAATGTTTACTATAATCTAGTTTGTGCTGCAGTGATTAAAACTGATGTTTAAGTAGCTCTGGTGTATCTGTAACACTAAACAAACGGTGTTTGCTCTTCAAATGTTTATTTTTTTCATGTTATGACACAAAAATGTGTCGCCTCAATCCCAAAAATATAATATTCCACAAACATAATATGAATTTTGTAACCTCTTTGCTCACAAGTTTTTACCGTGTTTTGAATGGAAACATCAACCCTCTGTGTATTGTTTTAGCTTTAGCACAGCTATCTGCTAACGCTAGATGCTAATGCTAGATGCTAACACTAGCTACTAACGCTAGATGCTAACACTAGCTACTAACACTCTGCTATCGCTAGCTGCTAACACTAGCTGCTAACACTAGCTGCTAACACTAGCTGCTAACACTAGATGCTAACGCTAGATGCTAACGCTAGAAGCTAACACTAGAAGCTAACACTAGAAGCTAACATGGCAGCTTCATATTTTTCCATTCTGCTCAGCTACAATGAGGATTTTTCAGGTGGGCTATTAGATTAGTTGTTTCTTCCCTCCTCTCAATGTTTTATCTCCTGCTAAAGTACAACCGTAATGCTATTATTAGTCAGGCAGTAATCAGGCCAACCATGGGTCCTGCTAGTAAGGCACGCACACCCTGTGCAAGAAAATGTACCATTTTTTTTTTTTTTTTTTTTTTTTTTTCACTTTTCTTTTCCAGCCCCCCAAAAACCAAAATGGGGGTCGGGCTACCCCCCTTTTCTGGAAA
>JBAMIG010000005.1:1230591-1243839 GCA_037177335.1 Kiunga ballochi
TGGTGTTACATCACTAATTCTTGCTAGTGGGAGCCGGGGGAGGCTTTGTTTCATCTTGGCCATGATCCTGTCTCTGATGCCTATTATTCCCTCAGTCATCTCTACTATATATATGATATATATATATATGATAGACAAAACTTAACAGCAGAAATAAACATGTTCACAGCCTGGTACCAAACACATTTTAGGTTTAACAGGTCAGGTTAGTTCAGGTCAGGTCAGGTTTAGATATTTAACCCTGAAAAAGAGTATAATTGTGGGCGTGTTTTTTTGATTGACAGGCATCCAAATTTGCAGCAAGAAGGCAAAATGTAGCACAAATGGTGTTTTTAGCTGGCTAACAGTGCTAAACGCCTTAGCTTTAGCCAAATTAGCTCTTACCTACAGGCAGCTCAGTGTTTTATAGACATCAATTATTCACTCCCACGATAAAGTCCCCCTCTAGCTCTACCATATTTGAGGAGCGACGCTGTAAAGATGAAAACTTCAAAGAAGCTTCTTCCATGCATCTCATTTCTCACTCACCGTGTCGACCCCCCTAGTAAAACAATATAACAGTTATAGGCATTAAAAAGTTGAATTAAAGAAATATTGTTTCCTGTGGTAGATTTATGACCATTTTTAAAGAAGAAAATAACAGCTTTAATTATTTAGCTAAATAATTGAGTTAGTTGCTTTGCAGGGAAACAATTACCCGCCAAAACTAAGCCCACCAGTCTTCCAGCTTGCTGCTCCTGCTCAGAGGTTTTTACTAAATCTACAGATATTTCCTTCAGTGTGTTTCGTGTTTCTGGTCCGACCTGAGCGCTGATGGATTATGCATGGTCAGCCTGTAGCGCTGCACCATTTCCTCCCAGTCATCACTCACACAAACACAGTGAAGGTAAAATAACCCGAACACCTGCAACAAAATGCAGCAGAAATCCTCCACAGGTTTGTGCTGAACTTCCTCCCCTAACGCTCCTGCTCTGTTAGTTTTTGTACTCTGCGCATGAAGCGAGGGGGTTGTTTCTGTGCTTTTAGTCAGATGTTTGTGTGCTTTATGCATCGCACTGCCCACAGCAATTACATTAACAGTCTGCTCACACACGCCTGAGCTGCTACACTTCTGAGGACCTTTGCAGATATTATGCATCTGCTATGACTCTAATCCCAACCTGAAGCTCTTAAACGTCCTCACAGAACTGGATTTAAAACGGACTCGCTAGTGCTTGAAATGTTCAGATATTATATTTAGCGATTTGAATGGAAATACAGACCACTGCGTTTAAAAGATTAAATCAAGTACTTAATATAAGGAGCCTAAATATAAAGAGATATTCTGTGATTTTCTTTCTAAAAGCCCCATCACACTGTCTCCACCCATGTACAGTAGCAGTGAATATCATGTGAAAACCATCAAACTAAACCAGTTACTAATCATTCTTTAACTTCTTTCACATTTACATGAATTACAGGAAATGCCTTTCCTGCATACAAACCAAAGCAACTTAAACAATATGTAAAGGATGTCATGATAGCTTTGGTTTGTAGCCAGTTCTTTAAATGGAGTTTTTCCTCTGGAGCGATCTTTTTCCCGCTTTTTCTTTCCTTCTCAGAAACACTTTTCCTTTAATTCAACCTCATTCAACATGAAAAACGTTGGTGGGAAGAGGAGGAAAAAGTAGCAGGGCTTTGTTTAAAGCAAAGCACTCCAGGTCACATGATCCTATGAGAGACGGATCCGCTCCTGCAAAGTTATAACGCCGGGTTTCTGAAGAGGGAGGCTCCATCAGAGCACCAACGCATGCCAAACTGTATATTGATCTGATATAATCCAATATTACTCACATAAGGCTGATGTTTGGGTTAAAACCTACACAGTGTCACTTTAAAAGAGAAAAATGTTAAAAATATCCAACAAAATGAAAGTATTTTATATCAGTTTTTGTGTTTTTAATCATAAATGTACATTGAAGTTGCCGTTATGCTGCTCTGCATTTGAAACAAAAACACATATGTGTTTGTTAGTGGGTCATAATCATGTATATAGAAGTTTAAATAGCTCTAAAGAAACCTCTGTATTAACAGAGTCCCCACGGCTTCATATAAACCAGATCTGTGTGTGTGTGTGTGAATAATCTTCAAACTCAACTGGGTGAAGAATCACTTATTAGTGTAATTCAATCAAAGCAACACTTATTGTCTGTAATAGATCTCGTTACCACGGCAACTGATCCCACAAGACCCAAACCTCCCAGTCCCTCTGGCTCCATCTAGTGGCAGAAACACCAAATTGCAACATGAAATCATGCAGCTTATGTCGCTTCCACATGGAATAGTCTCATCTCCTCACACACCGAGACATGTCCTCTGCTTCTTCGTCCTCCTCTTCCTCCTGAAAGCCTGTTTCTTGCTGCCAGATGGAAAAACGAAACCAGAACAAGCATCAAAAAACCCTGTTGTTTGAAATCCCACATATTTTCTATTTTATGTCCTTCTTCACTCTAAAAGACAGAAAGGATGCAGTGCTGGGGACAATTGTCTCACCCCTTTCCTCACTGAAAGATGATGCTTAATATCAGGGGACACCATGTCTGGATGTTTACCTGCTGTAAGACCTGATTCATAACTTTGTTATAAACATTACTGTTAAACGATGCTGCAGCAAAGTATAAAGTTTTAAATGCTGGTTTTGCCTCAGGACGGTTACGGTCACTGCTCGATTATAAACCGACCTTTAGGCTCTTGAAACCTACGAGAGGATTTTTCTATACTTTATCCTAAATAACACGTTTGTTTCTACATTAGGAAGCAAGTCGTGTTTAAAGGATTCATGGTGGTTTTACTTAACAGGTTGTTAATGCTTTACATATTTCTATGGTTTTTCTACAGATTTTCAGCTGGTGCAACTGTAACGTTTAAATAAAGCTTTTAAAAATTTTTAAAAACTTTAATGTGCATTTGCTGGTATTAATTTTAAATTTGTGTTATGTGTCCCTTCAGTAAAGAAGGGGTAAGTGAGTATTTTTAATACTTTTGCTACTCAGTTTATCAACAAACAAAGACACGATGGACGCTCCGATACTTTCACAAAAAGCTCATAGTGAATAACAACAATATCAATAAATACATTCCTGCTGGTCACACACTGATCTAGTTGGCCTGTGACGCTACACATTAAGTAATAGATAAAAACATATTTTAACTGGTTTAAATGTTTGACCAAAAAGCATCGTAACGGAAAGAAAAGTTCTATTAATGTAAATGTTTCCAAAAGTTTTTTTTAAATCTATATCTCACCTGCAACTGAAGAAAACCGATGTTCTTACATTTAAGTTTAAAAAGGGGAAATATCATGCAAAATTCACTTTTTAAGCCCTTAAATACATTTTTGTGGACTACTAATTCTTCAGAGAAGCAGAAAATGTCAATTTAATGATTATATATTTCAGTCTGTTTAATTTTCTCAATTTACTTTTTAAAAAATATCTATGACACAGTATTTGCTGCTGCCGTGGACTTTCAGGTAATCAATGTGGTGAATCTGATAAGTTGACATTTATAGTAAACTTACCAAAAAAAGGTTTCTGTGCTACAAGCTACAAACATGGCGGAACTTCCTGTGACCTGGAGGGGGGCGGGGCTTAACTTCTACTTTATACAGACAATAAATTAATCATTTACACGTTAAAAGGATTTAAAAGCATCATAAATCTCTTTTAAGACTATAAAGTTGCAGAGTTATCTGAATCCACTCCTTGTTTGCACGAGACGACGTTCTGTGGTGGTAACTCAGCTCACGCCGTAAAACCACCTTCATCTTGTTCAGAGGTTTAACATGTAATCATCTCTGCATCACTTCCTGAAACTATGTGGATGTGAGAAGATAAACCCTGAAGAAGAGCAGTATGTTGCAGAGCTCGTCGGAAGAGGTCAGGAAACAACTTTTCCTGGTATGTTCTGGAGCAGGACTTTCTTATGGTGGGTTTCTTATGGCTCTGTGAAGTGCCGTGTGATTGGTCGGACATTTCAGGTGGGCGTGGTCAACGTGGGAAAAGTGAAGCAGGAAGTTGTTGCTGATTCCAGTTGAGTGAAAGTTTGGTGATGAAATGATGAGAAAGTAGGAAGATGCTCACAGCACGATGCATTTAAAGACACGGACATCGTTGCATCCAGAACCCGTCCTTTCCCATCACTAACCGGGTCAACCAGACCAAACTTTTCTGGTTCTTGCCGCCTCAAGAGGAAAAACAAACCTTTTGCCTCTTGTGGAAAATGTGATGATGAACAGAAATATCTGCCGCCTTGCTTGATCTCTGCTGACGGTTACCATGACAACAGATCCAGATTATCGCCGGCTTGTTTACTGGATGATGCTCTGTTCCAGAACCAGAACAATCATTTTGATTCTGTGGCTGGATCATATGAAACGATGATCCGCTTTGTGGTTTCCAGCAGAACCGGAACCAGTTCTGTTGGTTGTAATAAAGCATCTGAACATAAAGAGGTAAATAAACTTCTGACGGCTCGTTCTCTTGTTTCTCACAGTAACGTCGTTTCAACCTTTTATTTCAACCCTATGAAACAGATTCTGGAGGATTATTGGCACAAAACTTTTCCAAAGTCGGACTTTTAACTCGTCAAACGGAAGCAAAGTCGCCTTTTTATTGGCAACGCAAGTCAGAAAACCCAAACCGGATCCGTCCTCAGTGGGAAGTCCATTTTTAATGAGACTCAGTCTGTCACGATTCAGCTCGTCCCAAACGGGTCAGCCCGGATCACCTGATCGTGCGATACATCATGAAGTCCACCGTGGTGCATCGTGGGAACTTTCCGATGGAGCTCTCCTCCACCGGCGTGTACACCTTGATCTGACGCATGTGCGTGTCTCTGCCGTTCTGGTGGTTGGCCAGCACGGCGATTTGGATCATGAAGGTGCTGATTGGCTCGTTCGTCCGCTGAAACACACATTTTAACTAGCTGTTAACAAGCGATACAGGAAGTTTATGAAATAATAATAAAAGTAGATCTAAAAACATAACGGTAAGGCAGGAGAGAGACCGGTGTGATCACTTAAGATCTAGTTATAGTTAAATAGTTATTAGTTATTAGTTAGTTAGTTAAAAGCAGAAATTATTACGGATTTATTTTGTTACCTGATTCAGGAGAGAGATGTGAATCCAGCCGCTGGGCTCCACCATCTCCAGCTGCTGCAGAGGACATGACAGAGGACAATATGTCATTTTAAGGAAACCTCCAGCAGCTCTGAACGCCGTGAGCGAGGTTTCTAAAGAAATTACCCGGATTTCCTGAAGATTGTGGAAGTTGTTGCCCACTCTGACAGAGATCTTACTGGGAGTGTAGCTCTCATCTGATTTATAATCCGCATAAATACACAGCATCTTCACCGTCGTCCTCCTCCTTTAGGAACAAACATGTTTGATTACAGACGTTAAAAAACACAAGTCATATTACATGAAATTAGATAGACTTATTTGGGAGATAAAACTGGATAAGCTGTGTAAAATACTGTGACTTTTTCTGGTCTGAATACATCACCTAAACTGGATGTTGACAAGGTGAGGCTGGGACCCATCTGACTGCCAGTATGTCTCCAAGTTGTCGTCTCTTAGCTGATCCACCCCAAAACCTGCACACAAAGTGGTCCATATGAGACAATAATCATCCCCCTGTATCCCCACAGCAGCCTCTATATCCACTTTACCTGGTTTACAGGAGGAGAGGGACCACACCGCCTGGGAGCCGATCTCCCGGACTGTCCCAGTGCGCTCCAACTGCTTTGGGTCGGCACCGGGTGGCGTCTTACTTGGAGTGGCCATTCTGAATACAGAAAACTCATATTAAACACCCATCAAACTCTATGTAAAGAAAATGTTGCTCAAAATAAGGTTTCTGGATGTAGACAGCGGTTTAGACATTTTAAATTAATTTTGGATATAAGTAGCTAAAATTAATTTAGAAAGGCAACTTTAAGAGATACAATAACAAACAGGTTGTAGAAAATTCAATGATACAACCACTAGCAGTATGTTGGGCTAACAGCTGCATAATCTGTCATTTATATGGATAACATTTAAAGAACGTAGATTAGACAAACCCATTGCATAATTTTATATAGTAAGAAACCCTTTTCTGAACTTATGTCAGTAAATATCTCCTGTTTAGCTGACTTTAAACAACAAACATTTATCACAGTTTAGTGGAGCTATAACTAGCTGCTAGCATCTCATGTTAAAACAACATTAAGGCCCTTTAGTTTATTTAAAAGATAAACGTTTTACTCACGTCAAACGTAAAAAGAAGGATCTCTAATGCCGTGTCGATGCATTAGATGTGGTGTTGACAGAAACAAACACTGTTCAACTGTTTTTCTTTCTTGAGGCAACGACTTCGAATCTCCCACGTCTGTTTTCGCGTCGCTTGTTAATGACGTCAACAATAGCAGGTCCCCTGTAGTTTGCGTGCCTCCCGCCATCTTTCCAGCCGGCTTCCAGTAGCGAAACACGTTGCTGGAAAAAAAGAACTTTTTACCTCCGATTATTTTACTCTATACGTTACTTCTTGTAGATTTTTTTCCCAAGGTGAGATACGCGAGCCTGAAAGGGGTGAGTTTAAAACTTATCGATAGATTTAGTTGTGCTTAAAATGGATATTACCATAGAAACGGAAGGTCTTTGCTAATAAGCAGCTGTCATAGAGCAGAGGGCCTCTGCTGATGTCCTGTAACGTGAAGCTAGCAGCTAGCCGTTAGCATTTTCCAGTGAGTACTAACAGTTCATTCTCTGCTCCAAGCTGGCATTCAAAGATGTGCATTAAAATAATCAGAATGGACAGTTTAAGCCTCTGGACATCCAGAAAGTCGGGTCTTTCACAAATCATCCTTTGCAGAAGGAAGGAGGCCGAAAAGATTACGTTTACATGAGGACACTTTCAGGCTACATTTGGAATATAGGGTTATTTTTTAAATCACAAACCATTGAATTAATATATATGATCCAAGTTCAACATGTTTGACATCTATGAGTTACGTTGTGGCTTAGGAGAATGAATACGTGACATGAGTAGGTTATTTTGGGGGTAAATCTGAATTTGTTGCTGCTCGCCACCGCCCGTCACGTTGCATGTCTGCGGGAGAGGAGTGGGAGACGAGCTGAAAATCCTAGCAGGTCATGAAAGGTATGAACAAGACCTGTTGCTAAATATGTTGAATTTTTCACGTACAAAGGGGTTTTACTATACCGAAGGTATTTAAATCATAGCGCTGACCATATGCTGCGTCGCACTGCCTGCAGTAAAACCCGCATAGCGCAGAACGGACTGGTGTTGCGTCGATTTGTGTGATCCAAGCAGATCCTGTCACTAAAAATGTCGCCCCCCAGTTTTAAACATGGTCACAGTTTTTACTTCAATATTATGTAATAATATGATAATTAGATATTCCAGAGAGGGGTCATTCGTTTTAAAGGTGTAATAAAACATTAATCACTTGCAGCTTTTAGCTATTTTATTTGCTAGTAACAAAAATAAATAGCTTAAAGGCCCAGTCAGGAGTTGCTGGTTCAGGCCTGTACAACTGTTGCTCCTATTGTTAGATTCACACATTGTGGGTTGTTTTGTTAACCCCTCCTGACTGGCTTTTCTTTATGTCCCAGCTCTGCAGGTGCACGGCCTTCTAGCTCTCCATCATGGCGGATAAAAACACCAGGATTGCCATCGTCAACCACGACAAATGCAAACCAAAGAAATGCCGTCAGGAGTGCAAGAAGAGCTGCCCGGTGGTCCGTATGGGTGAGTTTCTGGACACGGAGCTCAGGTGAAACGATGCTGCGTGGAAGCACTGACTGCTGCATGCTGTGTGTTTGCAGGTAAACTGTGTATCGAGGTGACCCCTCAGAGTAAGATAGTGTGGATCTCAGAGTCTTTGTGTATAGGCTGCGGCATCTGCATCAAGGTGAGGACACCTGCACGGAGGAGTGGCGTTGCAGACGGGTTTTCTGCTTTTGCTCACGCTGTTTTCCCCTTGTAGAAATGTCCGTTTGGAGCGTTGTCCATCGTCAACCTTCCCAGCAACCTGGAGAAAGAAACGACACACAGATACTGTGCCAACTCCTTCAAACTGCACAGGTACGCCGCTTTGATCGCTGATTACCGTTATTGATCTCTGCACAGCGTAGAGACGGGATGATAAAAGATGCTTTTTAGAGCTCTGTGTGTGTGCGTGTGTGCGTGTGTGTGTGTGTGCGCGCTCCAGGCTGCCTATTCCCAGACCCGGTGAGGTTCTGGGTCTGGTGGGGACCAACGGTATCGGGAAGTCCACGGCGCTGAAGATCCTGGCTGGAAAACAGAAACCCAACCTGGGAAAGTACGATGTGAGTGTTTAAACACACACACACACACACTCGTGCGCGCTGTGGAGACGTTGGGTGTGTGACGCTGCTGTGCTGCAGAAATAACGTCTGGGTGTTCCACTGAACTTGAACCAGTTTAATTTGGGCTGTTTGCACGGTGGGATAGTGGTTTGCACCGGTGCCTCACCGCAGGAAGTTCGGTGGTTGGGACAGCGGTCTGTCTGTGTGGAGTTTGCACTTTATCTCCGGCTACTCTTCCTCTCACCGTGCAAACACGTGCACGTTGGGTTGATGGAACATTTTAAACTGTCCTTAGGAGTTGATGTGTCTCTGTTGTCCCTGGGATGGACAAACTACCTGTCCAGGTGTACGGGTCTCACCCAGTGATTCAATTAATCTGTATAAAACCAGAATGAATAAAAAGCATTTTTCAGAAGTTTTACTTTGTTTTTATTTGCTTTAATTTTTAGTTTGAGATTAATCGACTCACCAGATTTAATGTTTTTCAAATGTAAATATTTTTTTAAAAATTGTTTTAATGAATTTTATCTAAAAAATTTTTATTCTAAAAAATGTTTACCTTTTAATTTTTTTTGTATTTATTTCTAAAAAATATTTTTTATCCTAAACCATAATTTAGTTTAATATAATTTATCAAAAATTTATTCTTTTATTTAAATTAACTGAATATTTTACACAATCATTTTTTATGCTTTTATTAAAATTAATTTATTTGTTTCCTACAATAACTGATTTGTTTGTAACTTATTGATCATCGACGTGTTTCATCTCTTTATTCGTCTCGGCTCGTTTGTTCTGGTTTTCTCTTCATCTTGTCGCTCAGAATCGTGTCCAGTTCATTAAAACGTTGCATTGATCCGTGTTTCCCAGAATCCTCCAGACTGGCAGGAGATCCTGACCTACTTCCGAGGTTCGGAGCTGCAGAACTACTTCACCAAAATCCTGGAGGACGACCTGCGGGCCATCGTCAAGCCGCAGTACGTCGACCAGATCCCCAAAACCGTTAAGGTTGGTGTCTCCTTGTATCGCGCCGCGCCGCATTTGAGCCGCTTGTAACGGCTGCTGTCCGCCTGCAGGGGTCAGTAGGGGCCATCCTGGGCAGGAAAGACGACACCGACACGCAGGACATCGTCTGCGACCAGCTCGGTACGAACCCTGCATGCAGAGACATCGTCCCGTTTCTGTGTAAACCTAACGATGCGATTGTGTTTGAGGCAGATCTGACTCACCTGCGGGAGAGGAACGTGGAGGATCTGTCTGGAGGGGAGCTGCAGAGGTTCGCCTGCGCCGTCGTCTGCATCCAGAGAGCCGACATGTGAGCAAACACGCCGACGTCGTCTGGCTGTTTTCTGTGTGACCTCAGCTGATATGTCTCCCGCTCCTCTGCTGCAGTTTCATGTTTGACGAGCCGTCCAGTTACCTGGATGTTAAACAGAGGCTGAAGGCCGCCATCACCATCCGCTCGCTCATCACCCCGGACAGGTGAGCCCAACCCCGCCCGGCGTAAACAAAGCGGTCCGGGCGTTTTTCTCACACGCGGCGCTGTTTCAGGTACATCATCGTGGTGGAGCACGACCTGAGCGTCCTGGACTACCTGTCGGACTTCATCTGCTGCCTGTACGGCGTCCCCAGCGCCTACGGGGTCGTCACCATGCCCTTCAGCGTGCGCGAAGGTAAACCGCTGAGGTAAACCTGACGTCCGTCTCTGCCCAAACACCGACCGTCTGCTTCCTCTGTCCCACAGGCATCAACATCTTCCTGGACGGTTACGTCCCCACAGAGAATCTCAGGTTTCGTGAAACCTCGTTGGTGTTTAAGGTGGCGGAGACGGCCAACGAGGAGGAGGTGAAGCGACTGAGGCATTACCAGGTCCGGATCCCCGTTACCCCTCCATCTTCCTCGGCGACCGTCTTGCTGTTTTCTCACCTCTGTTTTTGTGTTCAGTATCCTGACATGGGGAAGACGATGGGCGAGTTCACGCTGGACATCAAAGGAGGAGAGTTCACCGACTCTGAGATCATGGTGATGCTGGGAGAGAACGGTAAGCTGGATCCCAGTTCCGGTTCAGGATGAGGAGCGGCTAACTGGTTTTATTAACTCGTATTGTTACCGTCTGCAGGCACAGGAAAGACTACCTTCATCAGGATGTTGGCTGGAGGTCTCAAACCTGACGGAGGAGGTGAGCGTCTCCCACGGCAACAGGACCACATGGAGACGGTGGCGCTTTTTAACCCTGCGCTTTGTCTTCCAGGTGAGGTTCCCATCCTGAACGTGAGCTACAAGCCTCAGACCATCAGCCCCAAGTTTAAGGTGAGAAATCCTCCATGTTTCGAAATGCTTCTTCCTTTTGGTCGCAGAGGACGTAACGGTCTGTCCGTCCGTCCGTCTGCAGGGCAGCGTCAGAGCTCTGCTGCACGAGAAGATCCGAGACGCCTACACCCACCCGCAGTTCATCACCGACGTCATGAAGCCGCTGCAGATCGAGAGCATCATCGACCAGGACGTAAGGATCTGTCTCCATCACCTCAAAGCCCCTGCTTTAATTCAGACAGATGTCCTCACATTGTTGCTAGGCAACCACAGGGCTAAGCACTGAGACAGTCACCGGTGCATGACACGAGCTGAGGGATCTCTGACGGACACCGGACCAGTTAAAGGGACAGTGTGGCCGAGTTAGAAATGTCCGGATGGCCTGTGGACATCTACGTTACCGTGACGACCACACAACGCCCTGATTCTGGATTATATCCGTAAACACGGTGGCTTTGATCTGGTTGAAGCTTTTACAGCCTGAAACACATGAAGGCAGGCCGGATGAGAGTTGAGTGAACTTTGACCTCTGCAGGCCGTCTGTGTGACGCCACCTGAACCGAACCAACCAATCAGGCTTAGTTTCTGTAACGTCTGGTGTGTTTTCACAGAAAGACCAGCGTCTCGGCTAGCTAAACGCAGTTAAGACAACAGTTAAAAGCAGGTCTATAAAAACATGTAAACAGCGTTAACACTCAGTATAAAACGTAGGATTCATCAAACCAGAAGCAGAAAAAACCAAAACACTGGAAAGTTTCTGTATCAGGATAAAAACCTGCTTTCTGCCTGGTTACAGCCATCTGATTGGATGAATCATGTGATTAAATAGGACATATTATCAGTCAGTTTGTGCACATTTATAGTGTTTTTCTGCACCTTTAAGCTACTTCAGAGTAAAATGTCCCAGAAGAAACGCTACAGCTTACATGAGGCGTGTGCTCCAGACGAGGATCTGAATCAAGCCAGGAGAAAATTCACTAAACTTTTTTCCATGAATTTATCGTAACGCTGTTTTATTTTTATACCAGAAGCTTTTATATAGAAATGATTTTTAAGTCATTTTCAAGCCGAAACGTTAAAAAGAAACGAGGTGAAACGGAAAACGAGCGGCGGCAGACGTGACGCTCCTCTCGCTTCTCCCTGCAGGTGCAGAACCTCTCAGGAGGAGAGCTGCAGAGAGTCGCTCTCACGCTGTGTCTGGGGAAACCGGCCGACGTTTACCTGATCGACGAGCCGTCTGCGTACCTGGACTCTGAGCAGAGGTTGATGGCCGCCAGAGTCATCAAGAGGTGGGACATCTTCCTCTCCTGCTTCGTCTTCCTCTCCTGCTGCATCTTCAGAATAAAGTCCAAACAAAAAGCATTTAAACTGGTTTTAACGTTATTCAGCTCAGATTTTCTGTATTAATCAGGTAGTTTATATATTTGTGTGAAACTGAACTGTCTTACAGGATCATTGTGTTTAATTATTGATCACGTTTTATGAATTATTCGCTCCGTTCAGACATTAACAGAATAAATCTGCGGTTTTAAATCGGGTCATGTGACATATTTGGCAGGTACATCCTCCACGCTAAGAAGACCGCGTTCGTGGTGGAGCACGACTTCATCATGGCGACGTACCTCGCCGACAGAGTCATCGTGTTCGACGGCATTCCCTCCAAGAAGACGTCTGCAAACACGTAAGACACGCCCACATCTCTACCTGTGCTCAGCTGCGCCTCAGGTGTAAACCGTGCTGGTTTCCTCTCAGGCCTCAGAGTCTGCTGGCCGGGATGAACCGCTTCCTGTCGCTGCTAGAGATCACCTTCAGGAGGGACCCCAACAACTTCCGGCCGCGGATCAACAAACTCAACTCCATCAAGGTAGCGCCGCGTCCGGCCTCTCGTGCAGGAAACCCAAAAGCAAAGCCTGAACTCTGAACTCGTCTCTTTCAGGACACGGAACAGAAGAAGAGCGGGAACTATTTCTTCCTGGATGACTAAGACGCCGTCCCACGTGACCGATCGCAACATTTCCTGCCAGACTGCGTCAAACAAGCGGCAGACCAGTTCAAAGAGACCATCATCAGCCTTCATGTACCGGGCCACGTTGGCTAGACAGCAATGATGAGACGTATAAGATGAAGTGCGTTGCTGGATTCAGGCAGTGACTTGAAGGGACATCATGCACCACATTTCAACAGTCATACATGTAATAAACTGATTTTTCCTGATCTGGAAAAACAGCCTCTCGGCTCTTTTCTGATGTTTTTGTTCAAAAGACAGATTAAAAGCTTCTAATAAACCTGATCGGCTTTGTGAAAATATGATCCAATTAGAGGAAAAGACGAGGAATTAAGACTCCACGGATAGTCAAACCCAATGAGACACGTCAGTGGAAATGATGCAAAGAGTCTCGTTCACAAGTGGAGGAGGAAGGAAGCGTGAGATGGACAGACTGATCTATGGTGTAGAAGAAGGAGCTGAGCCAGAAAACAAAGCTTTAAATTTACCGGTCGCTCTATGTCCCCATCCTCACCTATGGTCATGAGCTTTGGGTTGTGACCAAAAGAACAAGATCCC
>JBAMIG010000005.1:1270124-1282205 GCA_037177335.1 Kiunga ballochi
ACACCCTGCATCACCAGTAACCTGAAAAAGCTGCTGTAAATTAAATTTTGCCATCTGAATTAATAAAGTATTTATCATTCATTTCATTTACTTAAATTTCACAAACAGCAAAGTTTTCATCATGTCCATAAAAGGCAGATCTTTGTCACTGCGCTGAACTGAATCCACCAATAAACGATTTTCCTCACATTTACACTGAAACATGACCCGATATATCACACTAATGATAACAGGGACTGCAGATAGCAACAAATGTTGGTGGGCCCAAAAAGTTAGAAAACCCCTGGTTTAAAATGAAATTGATTATGGAATTATGGAGTTATGGAATAACAAACAGTTTTAGAATCAGGTGGTGGAGATGATCCAAATAACTTTATTTACATAAATAGTTTATAAATTTAATTGTAGTTACAGGAAAATACCAAAGCTAATTAAATCCAGACTCAAACCTCACCAAACTGCTTACTGTGACCACTGTGCCACAGACTTACCCTGCAATTAATCCATTTTCCATTGTTTTCTGATATTCTCTGTGTATTTTGTGTTTTTGTATTGTTTGAAATGTCCTTTAGGACCTAAAAAGGCACTGTTAAATAAAATCTATTATGCTTTTATTATGAGTTAAAGGTCTAATGTGTAGGATATAGTGACATCTAGTGGCTCAAATAGCAAAATAAAAATAAATACCCCACACAACTCTTTAGTTGTGATAGTTTGTGATAAGGTGAGGAAAATATAGAAATACCTATTTGTAGGAAATTGTTTAGTTTATTTTAAAACAACTAACTGCATCCTTATTATTGTGTGACTTTTACTGTAGCAGCTGGAGCTAAATCTAAACTGGTACTGCAGGGCATTGTGATCTATTATTCATGGGGCTTGTGGGAGAATGCTAATAAGGACGTGTAGTGGTCTATATTGAAACAAACACTGTAGATAAACTTTTTTGGACTAATACATCAAACTAGCAGCTGCGTCCTGTAGTCCATTACAAACTGCTTTTTCAAGACGAGGCTGCAGCATCTGAACTGCAAAAAGTCCTGAGATGAGGCAGCTATTTCCCCGAGGTTTGAAGCAACGCCTGTCCGAAAGCACGAGCTGCTACCACTCATTATGCTGTTTGTGGCCCACTTATCATTTTTGTTAACTGGACTTGTTCAGTGTGAGTCAGACCAGTCAAGCAAAGAGGAAAGAGGCGTTAAACTCATCCTCTTCAGGCCAGGAGAGACATCACAGGGTTGTATTAAAAATGTAGACATCCATCCATCCATCCATCCATCCATCCATCCATCCATCCATCTATCATCTATCTATCTAATAGCCTGTTTATGTGCTCAACACAATTTTGCCGACTCATGCTAACCTCACCAAACTGATAGCATTGTGCTAGCATTGCTGCTAGCATTGATTTGTTTCAGAAAAACTACTTTAAAAGATTTACATGTTTGTTTTTAGAGACACATGGCACCAGCGTGTTTATTGCTAAATAAAAAAACAGAGGTTTAGCTTAGCTGAATTCATTAGCATAATTTGCCCCTAAATGCACCAAAAAAATAAAGAAAAACAAACCTAAAGCACATTAAGTAACACATTAAATGTTTCTTTAATTTCATTTAAACTATAAAAACACAATTTGTTTAAAGCTTTAAAACTTAAACTGTTGAGTGGAATAAACAAACATATTGATTATATAGGCTATTGAAGTTGTTAAATGGATTTGCAGGCAATACGGTTTCTTTTCTAGTCTTTTATAGCTAGAGTTATAGTTACAAATAAGCTAACAGCTGTAAATAATTTAGCATTTATTAAATTAAATCAATTTTGGATGGAAATATTGGCAGAATTATTTATTTGCACACAAATAAATAACCCCTCCCCCTAAAAAAAAAAAAAGCTATATATCACGGTCCATTAAAAAAGACATCAATGTAAATACATTTTTGGATATTTGGAGGACTTTCAGAGTTTACAAAAAACTCATCATGACAAACAAACAATAAAACACAGACTATTCTTTTTAATCTAACATAGTTTTTACTGCAGGTGTTCAGGAAAGCTAAAACACCAGCAGAAGCAAGAGCAACCCCCAGCTCATATAGTTTCATGTGTTTGTGGTGCTGCCCTCTAGTGGCAGCAAAATGCAGCACCATGTAAACATGAATGAACAGGTTGCAGAGGCATGTTCAGACTTTCAAATGAAAAGGAATTACAACTAAAAGTTTAGACAGGAATTCACCAGCTTGATTAAAAATGATCAGGCTCAGCTGTTAGTGTTTCATCCCGGCCTTCAGGTGATTTATGGAGAACATCCTCACTAATGGCACCGCTGTGTGGTTTGGAAACACCACCCAGGAAGACAGAAAGGGTTGTAAAGGGCACAAAGAGGATCATTAGAACTGACTTCTCTTCCAGTGGGTTCTTTCTACACACTGCTGCAGAAATAAAGCAGCGAGCATCCTCAAGGGCACACAAACCCCAGCTCTGCTCAGACAGAAAACACTGCTTTTAACATTCAGCTCATCATTATTATAACATTTTCCCTTCTACTTAAAGAATCCAGATATCTGTGCATGCACACATAGCAATAACAATACATTATTATCAATCTTTAATTGGATAAATGTCCTTTTTCTGTGCAGTGTGTTTCTGTGTACATTAAAGACACTTATGATCAGATCAGCAGGGCACAAACAAATAGGGCACAACTCAATCTCGCGATAATAAATGATTATATGAATGGGAAAAAAGAAATAATCCCTCACACAAAAAAGATGTTGGATAACTAAGTATGTTACACCGATTATCACAGCTTTAATGGTACATTTATATATAACAAATATGATATAATATCTGCCACATTAGAGCACATATGATCCATGTGAAGACTACATTATTATTACATTTAGTCTCATTTGTTTATGAGACTTAAGTGCTAGAAGTGGCCTAAATGTATCATATTTTAGACGTTTAAACAAACATGAAGCATCATGTCTGCAGCGCTAACCGACATATTCCCTCATCTTCCTCCACACCATGACCTTTGTGCACGGCAGTGTGACCTTCGTGCCGCGTGACGATTTGCCGAGCCCAGAGCTCGCTGCTGTGGAGACCTACAACATGCCAGGTAGCCATAGCAACGGGGGGAGGAGGGGCCAGGACCCATGGCGACTGACACTTATCCTCCCACTCATGTAGTGAGTGTGGTGTGTGACCTTCATCCCTGGTTTCTCTCTGATTTTCTCAGTTTTTCTGGTGTGTGAAACAAACTTGGGCCACTCGGTGTCTCTAAGCATCGGCGTCGCTTCCATCCCAGCATCTTATGAAAGCACTGCAGCAGCAAACAGGTCGGACTCCCCCATCACCCACTCCTGCACTGTAACATGATCTTTCTCCAACTAAACGTGGTTACATTTAAGCAGAGGAGATGAGGGAGCAGAGGTGCGTCAGATGAAATTAAACTTTATTGATTATTGCAGCAGCACACAGTAACAGGATGCAGCGAAGGAAAAGTCTGGAAATTAAAGATAAATGACAGAGAGAGAGGTGAGCATGGGTCTTAAATATGTGGGGAGATTTTAGTAAGCCTCTTGCTTCATGCTTCTTAGAGAAAATAAGTATTAAAATGAAACGTGCAGGCAGAAATCTCTGCAAAGTTTAGCACCATTGGTTGGATTTCATATAAAACAACATGTGCAGGTATTTCCTCTTGCAGCTGCAACATTAAAGGGTGACTGTTAACTTCTGTCACTGTTAACCTCCATTCAGGTTTGTGATTAGCATATTTAATGACACATATTATACCATCATTGCACATGCTCAGATACTAAACTGTGCAACAAAAACATTTAAATCAGATTACATTTTATAAATCTGAAGCAAACCACAACAAAAACTATATATAAATGGATTTACTAAATTACTGGGATTTAACTTTAGAGTGAGTAAAATACCAGCTTGTTAGCTTGTTAGCTCAACGAATGCGCTTGACTTAAAGCTCATCATTGCTGCTTTGAGGTTAAAACAAAAAAAAATATACATCTTTGGGACGCTGTGTAAAAAAAACAACAAAAAACAAACATTAAGAACAAAATGCAATGATTAGCAAGTCGTTTCTCATTCATGATGACAAAATTTAGCAGCTACACGGATAAAGCTAATGCTAACGTTTGATTTACCCGCATCTTCATGCTTGGTCCTACATTCACCTCATGTTTTGCTTGAGTTTATTTAGCTACGAATGCTAATAAAATATTAAATGAAGACAATCTGTGAACCTTTGAGATGTTAACATTCATGTAAGAAAACATCAGTTTTATCTTATTTTCAGTATCAAACTGACTTTTGCCAAAGAAATGACGTTTAAATGTTAGCATGATGGCAAAAAGATCCTGCTAACTTTATGACTTTTCTGATTAAACTAAACCGCATCTTGTTTGTCATCATCGTGCGGACACCATCATGGATCATGAATAACAATTTCCCCTAATATCCTATCAAATATTCTCCCAAATCCTACAGAATTTTAATTTCCTAAACGCAACCAGGTTCACTCCCAAAACTAACTGAGTATTTGCTTCCCTAAATTTGTTTAAATTTAGTTCGTCCTAAACCTTACTGGTATTTAGTCTCCTAATCTTTGCCAGATGTTTTATCCTAAACCTAACTGGTATTTTATTTTCTGCAGTAATTTTCTCTTTGCTCAGTAGAAAATGTGATTAACACCCAGTCATACTCAAAAATACCACAATAATTAAAGTGATAATCCAATATTTATTATTGGCCAACCCACTAAGCGCTAACACACGTTATCATGGAGATTTAGCAGAAAATGTTATTATGAAAATAAGGAAATTCTGATTTAGCTTTCTAATTTTTTCTAATATTCTTTCATTTCCAAGCTTTTGTCAAACTTATCAGCTAATTTACACACAGTCCATGAAGCCCAAACGTGACTTTGTTCCAGCTTTTTTCACTGTATTGAATTTAACAGAGTTATTAATTTTTAAATATCCTAATTTTAACACCTTTTACAATCAAAACATAGGTTTTAAATGATAAGCAAATCATTTATTTTGTTCTCGTATTGTTTCTTGTGACTCTTTTTACACAGCGTCCCGACATTCCTGCAGATGAAGCTCCTAGAAAACAAAACTGTCTGAAATGCAGAAGGCAGCAAAATCCTGCTTTCAGTTTAATGTTTCATATGTTTAACAAATAAAAGATGCAGTGAAACTGAAAAGTTCAGGGGTTTTTTTAAATGTAGTTTTGTGTTTTACCATTACTACATTTGCTGCCATTTACTGGAAGGAATGAGGCAAAATATGCAACATGTCAGTTATGGATTTACTGGTAAAACTTATCCTAAAACATAACTAGATTTAAGGATTTTTGGCCCCAAGTTTCAACTTCTCCAAAATAAAAACAAATAAACACTTCTGGTTTAGTAGAGATAGTTAAACATGGCTTCAATGTTCTTAATACGTTTTTTTAGTCTGCAATGGTAAAACAACGTTATAGTGCAACTCTGAGACATTTTAGACTCCTCTAAGCCCAAAGTAGTTATGTAAACACAAACACGTTATCAATATACAACACAAATATTAGAAATTTCATCACTGTCCTCCAGAAACACTGCAGCTTTAAAAAGCCTCCGTAAAAATACGTTGATTTCTGCTTTGTTAGTATGCTAGTTTATTTCAATACTACTTGAAGATAACAAACCTGGCAAAACAAATACAACAAATTAACACATGATTATTTTTTAAACATAAATGCGATTTATATAATCATCTGCCAAAATAAAATCCACCACCATGCACATGCTAATAACCTGACTGAATGATCCAATGAATGATACCTATTTGATGCTAACCAGCTAATATTAGCATGCTTTGCTAATGTGTAAACCTCCAAATGAGAAACTCTGAGCTTTAAGGTAGGAATGATATCACTAAAAGTTGATAGTATTCCAGTTAAAAGTTGCTTATTGTTAGCGCTCTGTTAGCTACTATTAGCTAAACATGCTAGAAGCAAAACATTAAACTACTTTGTGTGCATACAAACCCTGCTGGAGAGTAAATATGCTAATACCACTTCACCTTTAATATCCTGCTCTATTGTCTGATAAAGCTAATATTTCTGAGAGTAAAATAAGTTTATCACAAAATCATCATCAAGTTTGGTTATTTAATACTGAAAGTAAGTATACGTTAGCTATACTACATACACTTAACTATAATAGTAAAACAACATACTATTAATTATTATTATTGGTCCATGAAAATTAAAAAACATTTTTCTGTAACGTTTTTTCTTCGTGGGGTTGTTAAAGGGTTTACTTTAATATGCATGGCAGCCATTTTGGATTTTAAGGCTCACAAGGTTCCTCTAGTTTGAGAAGTCAGTAATCTGGGTGGATCTGGTTGAGTTTTTCCAGTGAAATCAAAGAAATTCCTGCTTCTGAGTTCATAAAGACTGGATGTTTGGGTATCTGGTCCTAAAAGAACCATCATAAAAAGCATAAAAAGGCTCGCTGTGGAAACTGCCCAAAAGTGAATAAATCTAAAAAAGCTACACTTTCATTCCCACATTTACAGTTTATTCGCTTCTTTCCAAACCCACGATGTTATTCACAGAGCATGTGCAAAAACCACAAACACAAGTTTAATATCTTCTTCTCTGTTTTTGGTGCATTTTCTAGTAAGCGTTACAGCACCTCTCACAGGCCTGGCATGTGCACTGCAGCATTTTAAGTGCTTTAAAAAACAAATCACATGTTTTGGTGTGGACATAGCCTATATCTGCTAAATGTCATGATACCATGATCCAGGTAATTACTGCGCCAGTGGCGCCGTAGCAACAGAAACAACAATCGTCTCACTGCTCTCTGATGCGGTTGACTGAACTGCAGGGTCTGTGGGCAGAGCGAGTTACCATGGCAACGTTTCACACAATTTAATTGTTTTGCTCGGCCACTTTTTGTGAGAAACTTATGATTTTAACATTAAAAAACAACATTTTCTTATTAATAATTGGTTTAATATTTATATTTTTATGCGGTATTAGCGGTATAATGTCCTTTAAGGTGTCCATTACACAAAAATATTGGACACCTCGTCAGCCATTATCCTTTCAGTAAGGTCCCGTTTCCAACACGCTGTCTGAGGCAGGACAGTTTTTGTTTGGCATTTCCACCAGTAATAACTGAGAATGGTGCCAGAATCTCCAACTTTCTCAGGACTAAATCTTATCGATCTGACCCAACATCTGTTAACTGGTTAAAACAATCCTGTGCCAAAGTAAAACCGTTGCTATGACATCATGCTATAAGCTAGCTGACGCTATCCGTCCCATATCCTGCGTACTGGGTAAAGTTTGTTACATCATAAACGCGTATTAAAAACACTTCTTTGTGGTGTGGTCCATTCATTCTCCATGAGAAGCTTCATCTGCAACCGATCACTGTGGAGGCCATGTCTGCGCTTTTATGTGCAATAAGCTATTGACCCACTTAATTAATATTGACAAGACAATTAATCTACAGCAGAGCGGTGTTGTCTACGCGACTGTCGTATCTTTAAATGCCTCACATTCCCGCCACCTCTATTAGATGTTTTAATAGCAATCGGTTTAGATGTGGAGGCATCATCTGTCTCTGCCATAGTTTTACACTTTAACCACGCCCACCTCCATTGTCCGACCAATCACATAATTTCTCAGAGCCCCATAAGAAAAAGGTTCTACCAACCCGATGCATCGTGAACTGCCTGATAAAGCAACAACTATCAGAGAACTAAAGTACGCCATTTCCTCCCAGGGCCTCGAGAACAAGAAACATGTTCTCTGTGGATGTGACGAGTTTAATTGTATCCCTGGCTGTGAAGGTGCAACTAAAACAGGGTTTATCATAGCAAAATGCACCAAACCGTATCCCTTTAATGGAAATTAAGCTAAAGTTAGCGTTGCTTCTATGAGGCTAGACTGATGTTAGCCTTTAGCTCTAGCTAAAAGTTGCAATGTTGTTTTTCAACTTGATTTTAAATCTGTCTCTAGCAATCAGCTAGCTAGCATTTCAGGATCAACAAGAATGTCTTCCTTTGACTTTCCACACTAAACCATCTGATGCAAAATGAAAATAACTATTTAAAATGGACTTTTTTAGCTCAGGGTTTCTGGAGGACGAGAGACAAGCAATAAATATGCCACAGGGTTAAATAGCTAAGAATTTAGCGCTTATATGACAAGCTAAAGCAGGCAAGAATGCAGCAAAAAGTACGAGCATGATGCAAAAGTTGAATAAATACAAAACGTTCTGTGTGTTTTCACGGCGCTGAGCATAGTAGTAGCTGTTTGACATTCTCATACATAGTGCTGAGTGACAGTACCTTGGATACATTAGAGCTTTACATCCATCCCTTCAATAGTCCAGAAGATGGATAAAAGGAATGAAGGAAAAGAGGATGAGAAAAAGAAAAAGAGCATTTACAAAGAAGTTGTCAGCCCGAGGTAACCGAGGAAGGAGTGTTTGGTTGAGGAGGAGGCAGAGGAGGAGGATGAAGGTGAGTGTGGTTTCAGAGAGAGGAGGGTTGTGATGGGGAGGAGGGGAGATAAATCCCTCCATCCTCCGCGGTCAGAGAGCGATGGCTGAAGAGGAGGACGAGGGAAGGAGGAGGCAGCAGCAGTGTGTGTGCTGGACGGCGTGTGCAGCCGCTGGACGTGCTTGCTCGCACGTTGATTGTCTCTGTGCACGTACGACCGGTGCGTGTGCACGTCGCCGGGTGATTCCGCCGCGTTCCCGTTGGCGAGCGCGCCGTGTTTAACCTTGCAGTGCAGCCGCAGACTGTCCCGCCGCTTAGCGCTGTAGGGGCAAAGGTCGCACGTGAACGGCCGCTCCCCCGTGTGCACGCGCACGTGCTCCACCAGCTTGTTGGCTGTCCGTGTCAGGTGGCCGCACCGATCGCACCGGTACTGGTTGCCTTGGCGATGACCCTGGAAGTGAACCAGCAGCTCCTGTTGCCCTGGAAACAACCTCTGGCAGATGCGGCAGCGATGCTCGGAGGTGCTTTTCTCCTGCTGGGTTGCCACGGCAACTGCCAGAGTGCCGCTGGAGGTGGCAGGAAGGGTGACGGGACATCTGAAAGTCACACACACACACACACGCACGCACACACACACACACACACACACACACACGCACACACCACATAGGACAGAAACAAAGCACACACACAAATAAAGGTAAAAAGCAGTTTAAATGATTAATAATTGTGTTTATATAAAAAAATTTCACAAAAAAAAACCTCAAACCTTAATTAAAAGAAATCTTATTATAATGTTTCATCTAATCCACACATTATTTTATAACATGCATTTATTTATGCATTAATGCCTGAAGTATGACAGATCCTATAATAAGATAAAAGATTAATAAATACAGAAAACAAACATGCAAAGATAAAAGACTAAATAGTGATAATTAAACATAAATTAATTAACTAAAAATAATTTATTAATGAAGAATATATGATAATATAAATAAAACTAAATTATTAAAGGATTATAACATGGTTTGTTTGTCAGAATTTAAATTAGGAATTAGAGGAATTTTTATTTTATTGTGAAATTCCCATACCGTGAACAGGTCTTTTCACAACAACATAAATATCATTTTAAAATATTTTCCTTTTAGAAATGTTTCCACACACAGGAATTGGCTCCTCATTCTAGAATTTATTATTTAATCAGAAATATTCATGAATGATTTATTTATTTTTTGCAGCTTCTAAATTTTATAAAGAGATTTTATGTTTAAAGTTTATTTTTTTAAATAAAATCCAAAAATCTATGTACTCATTCAAATATTTATATTCAAAATAAATTCATATTCATTCTTAATGTGGTTAGAAAAACAGAATATTATGTGTATAATTAATAACAATGATTGTACAATAATGATTATATAATCATGCATACTTATATGAATACAAATGTATAATAGGTATTAAATTAACCATCTTAGCGAAAAAGAAATAACAATTTGCTTAATAAATGATTAACAAGAACCCTGGTACTGATATATAGTTTTGTTTTATTCTTTTATCATCAATGTGTCAGAAATTAAGCATTCATAAAGAAAACTAAAACATCTCCATTTTATTGTCTACATTTTATAGAACTTCATTTATTTTCAATGCATTTTAATTTCAGCTAAAAATGTAGTTTTATTCTCAACTTATTCATAAAAAAATTAAACCATCGGTTTGGAATTATTTATAGTTGAAAAGAGAAAAATGTATTTTTCTTAAAGGTGTAGTATGTAAGAAATACTGACATCTAGTGGTGACAAGGAGCATAGCAACAACTTTAAAGCTGTGAATGTACAGTGGCCTTCAGTGGCCAAAATTCCTCAGACATAAAGAACTTATTTTATACCTCAGTGGATCTAATGGCATGTCTTCTTCTATGGTGCTTTTAAAGCGTCATTTATCCCAAACGGTGCTCTGGCTCCTATCAAACAAAGCTGTTGTTTTAAAGCTAAAGTGTTTGTCCATTCAGAGACACCGTAGTAAAAATAATGGCAGAATGTGGACCTACAGCAGGTAGATAAAAATGTCTTCCTCAGTACAACTCACCTCAACTCTCCTGCATCCCCATGTAAGTGCGTGCCCACATGGGCCTTCATCTCTGCTTCCTGATTGGTTGAGAGGTCGCACATGCAGCAGCGCAGCGTGAAATTGTTGCGTTCCCATTGGCGGTGCTCAGACATGTGACTCTGGAAAAGATCCTGACCCTCAGTCTCAAAGCCGCACACGTGACACCTGAAACCGACGATGCCGGAGACAGATGTGAGGCAGGTCAGTAACCATAGTAACAGAAACAGGCTTTATATTGTACAACCTTGGTAAAAGACCTTGTTGTGTTGCTGCAGCAGCTTAAACATTTAGCTTATTATTCTATTTATTTATCCTATAAAAGCAAACATAAGCACATTTATTTCACTCAGTTTTCTCTATAAAAGCAAAACATTTCTGACGAGTTAGGTTCTTGACCCGTCACCTCGCTCATTGTTCCCTGCAGTTTACTGCTTTAAGAAATGAGACAAAATGTCATTTTCCGCTTCGGTTTGGCTGCTTGAAGAGCAAAAATGATGAAAAATGGTTAAACAGAGGAAGGAAGAAGGCCATATTTCTGACACTAGACGATAAAGTTGCGTGAGTAACGTGGTACGTTATGTTCAGCTGCAGCAAAACTGAAAAAAAGCAAACAGTAAAGGACATTTTTACAGATTGATAAACGGTATAAGGTACGTTTGTGCAGGAATTCCTTTACACTTTAATTACACTAAACTTATATATTTCCACAACAAAAGTTTTGATTAAGAAAAATTTCTTAAATATGGCTAAAACATGTTTATGCTAATGAGCTATTTAGCATTTTCAGTGTCACATGTTTTGTTGGGTGGCTAAAGGCTGAATCAGTCACACAGCGTATGCCTCAGGTCATTGAGGGTTCACATCGGTCCACAGAGGCTCGACACACACACGTACGTTAGTTTTGTGGAGTTTACCAGCTGATACCGGCAGTCTGCAGACACTATGCTGGAGCACGACTATTTACGATGCTCAAACCTGACGCAGAGCGCGCATAAACCAGCCTTTATCTGCTATTATAAAGTCCCCATTCATTTACAACTAATTGTTTCTCAAAAAGGATGCTGCTAGCTAACGGCACACAGCAGTTCAGCACATCGTGGTTAGGTCATAAAACAC
The DNA here is from genome assembly GCA_037177335.1 of Kiunga ballochi. Classification (NCBI taxonomy): domain Eukaryota; kingdom Metazoa; phylum Chordata; class Actinopteri; order Atheriniformes; family Pseudomugilidae; genus Kiunga; species Kiunga ballochi. The sequence continues at coordinate 1,281,893 of JBAMIG010000005.1, forward strand.
AAAAAAACGTATAATGTTACCTGATGTATATTTATAAGTTAATGCGAGAAAACATAAATAAACTTTTATTGACACGATGAAGTAATAAACATCTGTAACGATTTGTTAAAGCAGATATTTGATGCTTTTAAATCCTTTTAACGTGTAAATCATTTATTAATCATTTATTGTGTGTATAAAGTAGAAGCTCTACTTTAGCTACGGGACGCTTTAGTCTGAATTTCTACGTATGCTCACTCCACACACACCTTATAACCCTGTTCTGAGGTGTGTGTTCTCATTCCACACACACCTTATAACCCTGTTCTGAGGT
>JBAMIG010000005.1:1296003-1313350 GCA_037177335.1 Kiunga ballochi
TTACTCTCAGATTTTAACACAATATAGAGAGTTGATTTAACACCAATTTTGATAAGGACCAAATAGACTCAAAAACTATGTTAAATTAAACTCTTTACGTGTTAATTTAACACTGAATAATTTGCTGTGTACCTTTATAGCTGCATTTTCATCACAATTTTTCTCAAAATTTTGAGAAATCACTTTAGATTTTATCTTAATTTATCACAAAACAAACAAAATGTCTACCACAGCCATGTTTGCTAGCAGTTTCCCCCGAGCATAACTTCTGTTTATGCTATCTGATTATTAATTTCTAACTTATAGAGGAGGGACTGACTTCACTGACCACGTGACTTTCTTAGCAACGCACGAAGGGTACGAAGGGTCTATAACTATAGGGTCTATAACTTTGTTGCTGGTTGACAAAGCATGACACAGCAACTTTTAGGCATATTTACAGTTTTCTTCGAGAACTTTTCTGTGCGTTCCTTGTACAGCGGCCAAATGTTTGTACCCTTTGGGTCTGTTGCTATGGAGACACAGTTTTTTTGCCCTTTGGTAAACGTCCGATTTGCAATGATCTTATCAATGTCAAAAACTGGGCGAGAATATCAGATCTGGACTTTCCAGTGAAGCTAACAGCAGCTCTCTATGAGACCTACTTCAGTTTTTTAAGGGTTTAAAATGTCATGTAATGAGATCGTGCTGTATTTGCTATCTGACATGCACAGTGGTGCAAATAACTATAACCATACAGACTTTATTAATCAATTATCCTGTTACTTCAAATGGGTTAAAAAGGGACCAAAATAGCTAGCATCTGAGGAAAGAGTTTCCATCTAAATAGCACCTTTTATGCTAATTAGTGCAGAGAAACCTTTCCAGTTTTCTAGTTTGGCATTGATAAAACATGGAAAACCAGAGGTTTGGTGGTTTGAATATAATAATACTGGTCTATAAATAGAGGAATAATTTGTAAACATGGTTTGTTTGGGTAAATCCCCTAGTGAACCTCTTATATGTCTGATTTTATCCACATCTCTGTTCTCAGTGACTGTCCGAAGTTCTCGAGACTTCATGGGTTTTCTGCTCCAGGCTCACAGTGTGGAGGTTGCAAGGAGTTTGGTTGCTGGACGTGCTGGGATAAAGTCAAAGCGACGGGGCTTGCTTTTGGTGGGTGGCTCCTGGATCCTGACCCCCCCTGGTACCCACACCCTGCATTGCTTCTCTGAGGGTGACACCGTCACACACTCCAGCAAACAGCGGAAAAGAAACCTGTCATTTCTCTGGAGGGCTCCTGAAGTACCAATGGGAGATGTACAGTTCCAGTAAGGTCAACACAAACCTCTTTTTATAAGCCGTCATGAAAACTGATACACGGGAAAGAATATGTTGATAGTAGTCTCAAACATTGTTGCACAATCTTGTGTCCCCTTGTTTTAGCATCACTGTGGTACAATCCTACTTCGTGTACTGGGCTGGTATTGAGTCTACAGTGGTAAATGATGGAAGTCGGAGAGCTTGGAAAGACAGTAACATCACTGTATTGGATGGAGCAAGTACAGCTTTTGTGTTTAATGAAGAAAAAGCTACTTCCTTTCAAGGTAGGAAAATGCAGTGACTAGTGAACCATAACATAACAAGTAAGCTTCCCGTTACCATTTCCCCTTTCCCAGCCTTTTTTGATTGAAACCTTTTTTGTTTGCTTGGAAAATTGGATTTATTTGGGGTGTTGTGAAAATGCCATCTAATTCTGATTCAAATAAAAGAAACAAACTTGATCCCCAGCACACAGCATTGTGGGTAAACATAACCAAAACATACCACCATGTAAAAGAACAGGTGACTCTGGACAGGTGAAATAACTGGTGGTCAGACATGGAAGAATTTGGCTCTTTTACCAAGTTCTGATAGAAAACTGATCAATCAAGGCAACCTGTATCTGATGCAGTTCCATATTTTGTACTTATTTACTAGGAACCAGAGATTCTGCTTTAACCAATATGTGAACAAGTTTTTTCTTCACTTTGTATCTCGTCTTCTTCCGTAATTGATGCAGTGGTTGAGAGTGGAAGACGTTATTCAAAGGATTGAATTTGTTGAGTTTTGCAGCTTGCAGTCTCAGTGCACCCTTAGACTGAATTAAGTCCCAAATCGGACCAAGTCTAGTGGACTATCCTGATGTGAATGCACCCTTAAGTATCAGGGAGTACTGGCAGCTGGTTGGATAGCTAGATGATCCGTACTCTAACAACCTCAAAAGAAGAAACACCCTACGTTCAAGAATGAAAGCATAGTGGTTGGGACAAAGAGATTAAGAATGACTGGACCTTTATATTCCTATTAAACTTGGTAATCTTATCTTTCATTGTCTTACAGGTCTTTTATCTCACCGCACATCCAAAAAACAAGGAACCAGGAAAGCAAGTCCTGCTTCTAGACCACAAAGGACAAAAACAAGCAGTACAGCTCAGATTACAGAATCTCTGAAAACATTTACAGAAGTCAGTCAGCCAACATTGAAACCTGCCAGCTTTGTTACTTTTTCAAATAATGCAACAAACCCAAGAAAGACTTTAGGATTTCGTCCAACTGACACCGATACAACTACAGCATCACTTTCAGAGCTCGCCAAAGAGACAGGGTTAAGTTCAGCTTCACACACCAATAATCCCAAGAGCTACTTTCCTTTTACAACCTCTGTTGTGCCAAAAAAACATTTTCTTAGCACCACAGAGCTAATCTCCATCGGCCCTTTTTCCATAGCAAACTCCCCGGTACCTTTCTTTCCTCTGAGTGAGACTGAAATGAAAGAACCAAAAACAAATTCCCTGGAACCAAAACTGAACACTGAACTTGAACTAAAAGATATAAGTTCAGCTTTCAAAACCACCAAAACAACATTGACCATACTTGGTTTCCATGGTACAAACACCCCAACAACCACAAAGCAAAAAGGTCCAGCTAATTTAGAGACCCAAACTAGACCAGAAGAACTTAGAGTTATCTCCACCAAGCCTCTAATGAGCACAGTCCAAGCAAAGATAGGTACACATTCCAGAGCATCTTCATCCAGACCAACTCTCCAGTCCCTTTCTGAAAGAAGCGAGGGTTCCCGTTTCTCCCAATCGTCCCTCAAACATCCAGCATCCCCACCAAAGGCAGTTGTTCCATCAAACTCCCCAACTCTTAAGTCCTTTCCTATTTCCGTCCTTACTCAGGCCAACCTTCGGTCTAATCCCAGTCCTTCTGGACTGAAAAGTAACGCAAAACAAGCCAACTGGTCTGAAAGTACCAAACCTCCTGATTCTCAGTCTCTTGGCAGCTTTCACCAAAACGTAACAGAAGGTACCCTCGCTCAAGATGAGGTTGTTAACACATCAAGGTTTGATCCAGTGTTCACTCTAAGAAAAGAGCTTATGTCTCACCCTATTGAAACTGCAAGTCCTGCCCTTGGTTTTGTTCCCACAGCTGCTGCTTCTTCAACTTCATTTTCTACTTTTTCTGATTTTGAATCGTTACCATCTCCCTCCACTGGTCCTTTCCAAACCTCTCCTGTTATTCACCCCAGTGTTGTACAACCGCTGCATCCTTCTGGGGCGTTAAGCCATGTATCCATGCATCCATCTGTAAGGTCAGTTTTGCTCACCTATTCTTTCTCTTTAAAAAGCAAACCTAAAACGACCTCAGCTCTGTCTGGTGTCCCTTCTCCTTCCCCAACTGCCACATCTCTTCAGTTAACCTCTGCCAGACTATCCTCTACTTCCTCTCTGCCATACCTTTTCACTTCTAGTGCAATTTCTACCCCAAAAACATCAAAAAGTCCACCCCAAGCATCATTTTCTTCAATCCCAGAATCTACTTTACCTTCCATTAACTCTTCACACTGCATCACATCGTCAACTTGCCCCTCTTCTTCCACCATGGCCTCAGATATCACCTCATCCTCATCTTCATTAACAACTTCTACCTTAGCGCCATCTTTTTTCACACCCGTCTCAACATCTACCTCCTTCAGGGAGGGTTTTACCTCCCATGATCTAGGACCCTCTCCCGCTTTCCATCATACCCATATGCATACCCACCCAACTTCCTCTGTGCCCTCCCAGACAATAACTGTAGGTCAGACACTGCTAAGTGAGACTTACATCACATCCTCTCATCCAGAGCCAAACTCAAACCCACCAACACAAAGAACAGTTGTTCACCCAAACCCTAAACCTCATCCAAACCTCAAGCTAGACCCTGGCCAAGACTTTAAACCAAAGATCCTAAGTGATGATAACAAACCCTCAAAGCCTGCTGAGACACCAAATAAGGAAGGGAAGTATCCAGAAATCATCCCCAGACACAGTTCCTGGGAGCTGGGCATGCTGTTGGGCTGCTCAGCTGGCCTGGGCATGGCGCTGGTCATCGGGGTGAGGTATGTGTACCGGCAGGCCTGTGGCAGACGGACCGAGGTCACGCTAAATGACAGGGAAAGAGAATATGAAAGAGGAGACAGAGGCCTGATCCAAGTCCAAGAATGCGGAGATTTGGTCCGAGTCCGAAAAATCCGAGAGAACAGTTTTGTGCTTCTGACAGAGTATGATGTTCTAGCTTCATCTGGACACTGAAATGAGGGTTTCCAACAACAATCAGTATAAAGCTTAAACAAAACTCCACTGGCAGCAAGACTATTCATTCATTCTCCATACCACTAAAACAATTCAAGGTTACGGAGAGCGGAAGGCTATCCAAGCAATTAGCAGGTGAGAGGCAGGGTGCACTCAGGACAGATTGCTCACTCCTAGGGAAAATGTTACTAACTAACCTAGCATGCATCTCTTCTGAAACCATATGTTGCAAAATTCTGTTTCTAAACATTTCTGACGGTCATGTGTCTATAACCTGTGCATGGACATACCCATCAGAACAGCATACATCTGTTCAATGCCAACCATGGTATTAGTCAAAAGGAATGCTTTAATGTCTTTTTAATATATATATTTAAGGGTTGGGGTTACAGTCTTGGTTAGGGTTTATTGGTATGCTGGTATGAACAAAGAAACCTAAATAAACCCATAAATGTGAACTTGTGGTGCTCTGACAATGGCTTTGTCTCAATTCAGGGTCTGCACAGTTTGAAATGCAGATTCATCGACTGCATGCGTCATACCGGCGCACCAAGTGCTGTACCAATTTGAGGGGTATTTTGTATCCACACTTCAAGTGCACAATTTGATTGGGGCCAAATTAACTTAAAACCAAGGGTACATGCTTATGTATCCTTTGCGGTTGTAACGCTGTGAAGCATTGACATGCTAACTCGCTCCGCCCATAGAAACTGCAGCTCAGTCAGTCGCAGCAGAAAAGTGAGATGATAGCTTAATGTTGACTTAAATAGAAAGTAGAAGTGCACCAATAACTGATTGTGTATGTGTAAAAGGTGATGCAAAAAATAGTTTTTATTTTTTTGCAAGAAATAAATGATCCCATATATAATCCCATTTTTGACTGTTTAAAACTTATCTTAAATTAAAACTTAAATGAATACATATATGTATTCATTTTAAAACTTTATGTCTTGCAGTTTGAAGCTGAATGGATGACGAAACCAGTTTTAAGTCATTTATCAGGGCGTTAAAACGCAGCACAAAGCATCAATAAGAGTTTTCACAGGTTTGTTTAACCATTACTTCCTGCAAATGATGTGACAGAGGAGCCATCTGTCCTGAAAAAGTCGGCTCAGTGAAACTAATGAGCTGCCAGTTTGCTCCATTTGGCCAGACAACGGATACAAAGATTTATTCCCAACTGGGCTCAATAACAAATTAAGCTTTATTAGTGATGTTTAAAATAATGAGGAAAGACAATAAACTCCAGATGCTGAGATGTCAGATCGGGATTTATATCAGAATAAATATAATAATGAAGACATGGATGAAAGTGCTTTCTAAAAAGGGGAGAAAACATTCGCTTGGTTTTACGTTTTTATTAAGTTTAGTATACACAGGCAGGAAACGGACACTTTATACCCTAAAATGTCTTCTTATACAACTTAAGCTTTATTATTGTCCTCGGTAAACGTGCTGGAGTAATACACTGTATACAGAAAGATGGACGGCTTCTGAAGAGCTGAATTAAAGCCCGCTGGGCGGTCCCAGCGCCGCCATCTTGGAAGCGTCACACGTATCGTCGGGGGAAAAATGGGCAAAGTGCTGAAGCTAAAAAGTGTGGCTGTGAGGGTGGTGGTGGATGATTGACACCACGCAACAACATCCATGAGGTAAAAGTGAAGTTTATGCAGGTGAAAAAAAACTGCAGTTCCCTTCTCATCCACCAGGGGCTTTAAAACACAGCAAAAAACAACAACTTCACAGCAAACATAAACCTGTTAGCCCTCATTACGACTATAACAGGGAGATTTTTTAACAACTAATCCCTTCAGACGTTATTTAAATACGCTGAAATTTAACACAACGGTGTGTTTTTGATTGACAGGTATCCAATATTCACAGCAGGGAGGTAGACTTAGCTTAGCTTTAGCTTTAGCTCACCTACATCAGTTAGCCGGTTAGCATTAAGGTTTTATTCCCCTGCTTCTTCTGGTGTTTTTGGACTATTGCAAATAACTTTGTAGCGGCGTATGATCGCTACTAACTGGTGTCAAAATATGGAGGTCAGCACTGAAGCCATGCACTTCCCACTGCTGGAATAACTGACTCAACTATGGCTGCATAAAAGATGCACAGAAGTACAAATGCAGTGATGTCTCCATTTCTGTACATAAGGTAGCATAAATAGGCTTTTAAGGGCCGACAGGTCGTTCAGATTTACCCATCCCTCCCTGGTTAGAATCATATATTACATAAACACATGATTTATTCAGAGGAGATGCAATGATTTGGTGCATAACCATAACCTCCCAGTGAGGAGCTAAAAATCAGACATACAACATGGTTTATTGTGTGATATATCCGATTAGTCATCTTATGCGTGTGTTAAACAAACACATATCCACAAATGAATGCAGAAATAACACATTTATTTTGACAGCACTATAATAAATAAATTCTTTGGGATCAGTCATCTGAACTTATACTTAGAGGAAAGCTACATTTCAATGAACTGCTACTGTAACAGCAGTGCATCATGAGGAAGATGAAGCTTTTATTGAACTTAATGAAGAGTTTGAGCTTTTTCTGATGCACTACAAATAAAAGCTCAGAATATAATGTAATGTAATATATGTTTCCTTAATGTGGCTGAAAACACTCATATTCCAGGTTTAAGGTAACGTTAAAAACTCCACGCTTAATTTTTTACTCAACTGACCTGAATGAATTTTCCCAAAATGCATCAAACGTATCTATTGATCATGCTTTGTTCGCATTCTGTTCTCTTTGTTGAAGAGCAATAAAAGCTCCCAGCGATGGGTTTCTCTGTACTTTCCATTAAAAGATGAAAGACGTGTTAAATTATTAGTGTATTTTTAGCTTTTCTCAGAAAGCTTGGGCTTTGTGTGACTAATATTCTCACAGATATTAATGAGAAAGATGCTTGATGAGCTCCACACCCCGACAATCTGTTGACTCCCCTGCTAAAGCTCTCAATACCAGCCCTGGAGGACCAGCTTGTTCAGTACAAACACATTTCCCAGAGATTCAGAGCTGGAAATGCTTTAAAAAAAAGACAGCAGGTGGAAAAGCTTTCTGTAAAGAATCGCCAATATGCACGACTGGCATCGCTCCAACTCCCAGCGGTTGCTCATGAAAATGATTGAAGGAAGATGGCAATGATAATACTTTAAACAAGCTAATATTAGCCTGTGCAGCATCATGAATACAGTAAAATCTGTCAGAGATGATGATTCAACAGGAAGTGCTCTGGTATGTTAGGCAGAAAGTCAAATTTAGTATTGATTTTTAGTATGCATGCATCAGTCTGGGTCTTTAGTCTTTGCAGGATGCAGAATAAATGCTGCACCATCTCACCTCACTGGATGCTTTAGCTTCTAATTTTATGCCAATCTGTTGGTATATTTTTCATGACAAAAGACCTAAATGTTCGATAAAAGCTTGCTATCATACTGCATTTGTACTTCGTGGTGAAGCTAAAGGTTGAATTAGATTATGGTGGACAAAAGGGAATGTGTTCCTCTAACATATTCACATTCACTGCTTTGGTATCTGTGTTCACATTAGCAAGATAAAAGTAGTAAACTATCCTGATAATCTGAATCTTCATGAGAAAAAATACGTTCTGAAAGCTCCATATTAAGATAAGTTGGTTGTTTTGGGGAGCAGTTTATGGAGTTTGATTACAAAAAGAAAAACCTAGAAAAATATTCCTTTTAAATTTAATATTTACAAAGTCAGACTGGTTATTTTCATGCTGTAGCAAATTTAAAATCAACAAGTGCTTTCTCCCTGTTTAAATAAGGCTCATGTAGCATGTTAGCGCTAACATGTAAACATGTACAGAGAAACTTTAACCCAAACATGCTCCAGATATGGGAATCAAGGTCAATAATTGATGCAATGTTGGCTTTAATAGAAAGGTTTCTTTAGCTAGCTATTATATTTTATGACAGGGTGCTACATTATCATAAAACTAACCTAGTGTTAGCATGTAGCTAGATTAGCAGTGCTATGAAGCTTCATGCTAATAGGTTAATAGCCTTATTCAGGGACAAAATCATTTCTACAAATGTAAAGAAAAAGTCAAAATTACTAATGATTTGTTACTCACCTACTTTAACATAGATTTGGTAATCGATGGTGGTCTAGAAAGATTCATCTCTCCCCTTCCAATGAACTGTCAATCACCTAGATGGCACCTGATAGGTCCAATCAAATTACGGGCAGCAGCACCCAGTCCCCCCCTGTAGCTGTGCCCTGCTCTTACTACAGAGTTACTGTACATTCAAAAGGCCAAAAATGAATAATTTTATAGTTTTATTTTATAAGCTTTAAGTTAAAAACAGGTTCAGGTTCACGTTGCCGACTTGTTACACTTAATTACAAAAACATTCAGTATTTATTGTACATTTGTGGTTTTATGACATTAATGTTTTTATAGGGTCTTTGTGAAGGCAACATATGGTGCAATTAATCCCACAATGTCAGTAACTAAACTGAACATTTTAATTGTTGCCCTGCAGTAGTTTTAAAAAAAACTATTACATTAAAATAAGTTGAATCATTTAATACAAATCCTTAACATACAAATGTTCATCTATATGCTGATGACACACTAATATGTTGTGCTTTAAAACCATGAACTTATTTTTACATTTTGATGAGCATTGATCTAATTTGCTGTCTTCTTAAGGTGCATTGATGCTAAACTCAAAAGACAGATACTCAGATGTTTCATCCATCTACTACATCAGGAATGAGCGACTCCGGTCCTCGAGGACCTGCAAGTATTAGATATTTCCCTGCTGCAACACACTGGACATATTTCAATGGGTAATTAGCAGACTTTAAAGTCTAATTAAGTCTGATGTGTGTCAGGTGTGTTGCAGCAGGGAAATATCTAATACTTGCAAGGTCTCGAGGACCAGAGTTGCCCATCCCTGTCCTACATTATCAGGTTCTCTTTCGACGGGTTTAGCTATTTGTCACCTGATGCTAAAAACAAAACAAGGATGACCTACAAGTTGTTGGTGCAGTAATGAGTCATAACAGACACACAACTGGTTAACAAGTACAAATCAGAAAAAGAAACAGGAAGACAAGGTAGAAACTTAATTAAAAATACAAAAAAAGACGTAGAAGACACTGAAAATAACAAAAAACGGATTTTATTCTTTCTTCAGGTGTTTTTGGACGGTTGTAAACAACTTTTTCTCCACTACCTGAAACTAAACTCAGCACTGCCCTCTACTGGATGAAGCGACTTAACTCGGGTCACAGGACACACTGTAGTATGAGGGCAGCGATGAAGGACGCTCTCATGTAAGAGAGCATAAATGTACCCTTTAAACAAAACAAAAACAACCAAACACTTTGTTACAATCCAAATAATATAGACAGGAAGTGGACCAGGGGATAAAACCATGTTTGTATTACAGAAGAAACCATTTGTTGACCCATATTAATGTTCATTTCCTTTTCCACCTGAACATCATGTCATACCTGTGTCACAATACCAAAAAAGATTTTAAATAAAACTAATTTGATCCTGTATATTAGAGGTCAGATAAACTAATTTGATCCTGTATATTAGAGGTCAGATAAACTAATTTGATCCTGTATATTAGAGGTCAGATAAACCAGAACCTTCCTGGCAGTGAAATCTGGAAGAACAAGAGTAGAAAACACCATAAATAACACAATGGTCCGGTAACTTCAGCCTCTAGGTGCCGTTTTTAAAGCACGCTGTAAGAAAAAAATCCTTTTTCTCCTCTTCAGGAATATTTTAATCTACATCATATAAAAATAAAACATGTTCCTTTTAAATATAAAACAATATATATGATGCAAATGACTTTTTGTAAAAACAGAATTTTAAGGCAAGCAGTTCATCTGGTTCCTGCCACGATGAGGTCTTTGTAGGTTGGTAATAAGGCACTTTAACTACATAAAACTCTGCTGCCGACACCATGGAAGCTGCCGCCTCGTCTTCGTCAGATGGGCTGCAGGGTTGAGAGTTTCATCGCCTGGAGAGAGAAATGAAGCAGCGTCAGACAAAAAGATGGAGTCAGAGCAGAGTGTGAACTGAGGAAGTCTACCAGCGGAGAGGAAACGTGAGGAAGAAGAGGAAACATTAGGTTCACACAATTCAGAGAATATGAGCTGAAAAGGTTTCGATCCCACCACCAAAACAATGTTTGTGCTCAGAGAGAAGCTGCTGGGTGTGGTTTCAGGTTTCTGCCAGCAGAGGGAGCCGTCACACAAAGTTCACACTTACCTGAACCTGAATAAAGCGAATAAAACCCTCTGGTTTGGTAGCTTTCTGCTTTTTAAAGGTCTTCTCTGTGGGAATAACAGCATTCTTCATTTAATTTATTTATTTAATTTATAAAGCTGCAGTGGAAACAAAGCTGGGTGCAGAATCTGTTAGATTACATTTGTTTTTTTTATAAAACTAAAATGTTAAAATCACATGATTAAAACAGGAGAATAAAAATTTTAAGAGTGGGAAAAATATATTTAAAAATTTGATAAAATTATTGGGTAGTTTAATAAAAATGGAAAATTTCAAGATAAATTAAAAATAAAATAATTAGAGAGAAATGTTAAATATAAAAATAAAAATATTTTTCTTCTATTATCACTGATTACACAAAAACATACATGAATATAAATCATTTATTTACTTCTTGATTTGATTTGATTCATGTATTTTTTTTATTTGTGAAATTATTTGGTAAAAATTTGACAGTAGATGATTTTGGGCTGTGTTTGAACTGTTAACTAAATATTTTACTTTAACAGAAAAAATTTTTTTGTCACTTTTTAAATTTGCCAAAGTAACTGAAAAAACAGCTTTATTGTGTAGATTAGAAAAAAACCCAAAATTATCTCAAAACAGTGAAAAGTTTGCAGAAAAATGGTTGAACAGGTGATTCAGAGCATCTGCTGGACACATTTATGCTAAATAATGAGCAAATACGATCAGTTTCCTTCTTATTAACGTGTTTAAACGTCAGATTTTACTCACTCAGGGCAAACAGAAGAGTTGGAATGTGGCCCTATCTCAACAACAGACTAGACTGTGAGAGAGGAGACAAGGTGAGGAGGTTAGTGTAGGAATGCAGCCGCCCTCTCAGGCAGGATGAGCGGCTCATTTAATGCAGCGCCTCCTGCAGGAAATCCAAAGTGTTTTAGTTTGTGTGGATGTTTCTTTTTGTACCTTCTGTCGGCTCGTCATCCAACTCCGGATTGTCGGCACGAGTACGGAGCCGAGCAGGATCTGAGCTGGATGGTAGATCAGAAGCGGGACAGAGATCAGGGAAAGGTGCTCGTAGCCTTCAAACACGATCTTTAACATGGGAATACCTGGAGGGAAGAAACCAAAAGACTGGCTGAGATCTCACATGAAAACACTTGATGCTTTTCCTGCTCCTGCACCTAAAGCACAGCTCTGCACAGTAAAGACACCAGAGACGTTTAAAAACACATAAAAGTCATTAAAACCTTCAAAATAAAGTAAAAGTGAGTCATCCAGCCCTTCATGCAGCTCAGGCAGAGAGGATTATGTCTCACAGATGCCTTTAAGTCAGATTCAATGTGTAAAACAGGTGATTTGATGCTTTTTTTATTATCCTGTAGAATTATGCAACACTTTATTTATAATAATGCATTTATTTAAATGTGCATTTCAGGTCACTCATCATAAAAACAGGGATAAAGCTATAAAATGACATAAAAACCTAAATATCTCTGAAACAAACTTAAATATTGCAATAAAATGGTAAAACTGGATTTAGAAAAACCTTTAAATTATTGCTAAAAAAAGGTTTTTACGCTCCTATGATGCATTTTAATTCAGACGTTTGATCTGGAAGCATGTGGCAGAAATGCAGTGGAAACATTTCCCAGTATGTGATGTAGGTCATGTGACTGGTTACGGTGGTGTGGGATGAGAGAGATACTCCATACTTTTAATAATAACGCTACAGTTTGCATGATTCCTGTAAAAATATACATAAAAAACTGTTCAGTGGAAACATTTTTATTAGAATAAAAACTGTAATGTGGAGAAATGTGCGTCGTACCCAGAGTGAGAGACTTGTGTGTGGAGCAGAACACGATGGCCACGGTGTCTGCAGGGCTGAATCCTGAGCTGGATCTGCAGGGATGAAAAGTTAAAGCATCATCTGCTGCTTTTTATTTCCTGCTCCTTCAGCTGCCTGCTACAACCAGCCTCACTCATTTCTCCTAAACCGGTTCGGTGCTGGTGCCAGAACCAGAGCTTACTGGTTCCACTACAGTTTAGTTTTCAACCAAAAGAGCCTTGTTGCTTCAAACTTGACGCTTGCCATTTACTCGTAGTGACAGTAAGTCACGTATTATTTTATCAAAATGATAATTTTGTGTTTACTACATGGCTGAAAACTGCCAGCATTGACGTTGCTATCTGTACTGGGACAACAGGTGATAACGGGAGACTCACCTGGTGGAAAAGGCAAAGGTGAGCAGCATGAAGCTCATCTGGATGGAGAAAACTGCAAAGAACAACCAAACAGGAAGCTTCATGTTTACTTTCAATAAAGTTTTTAGTGTAAATTTATTTAGTCAGGAAAATATAGAAATAACACAAAAAGGTCTTCCTCCGTTTTATTGAACATATTTAGTCCTGAACTGATGCCTTAATGCAGAACTTAGATTATATCTCCGGTTTTATGGGTATAAACCATCATATTACACATCTTTGAGGAAATAAATACGGTTACTGAAAATATTGATCTATTGAAACATCACAATATTTTGTGTATTGATATTCAAAAGTAGATTTAATCTTTACTAACGGGATGTATTTTAATGTATTTATTCATTCTGCAGTGAAATATCCAGTATGAGCATAAAACAGCTTTTAATGGGATTTTTATGTTTTAAGCTGTTTTTTTTATTTATTAAATAGTAAAAATAATCACAATATATTGTCTGGTTGATTGATATCGTGATACATGTTGCATCATACAGTCCTACAGCAATAATGAACCATAAACACTTCTTTACTCAGTGATGTGACAAAAACTGAACTAATTAATTCATGTTATTGATTATATTTATTAATCTAAGAGCTGAGCTGCTGTACTAACAGTGTTTATATGTGTTTTCAATGAGAATGTGTTAGTTATTTCTCAATAACAGCAATAACTTTACTCTTAATCACCCAATTCCATCTTAAATGATAAGGCCGCACAGTGGAATAGCGGTTTACATAGTGGCCTCATTACAATAAGGTTGCTGGTTCAATCCTCGGTTGTGGGGAGATTTGAACGACGTTCTCTCCATGTTCTCCGTTCTTTGGCTTAAAAATGCATGTTTGGTTAAATAATGATGCCAAACTGTCCCTCAGAGTGTGTGTGAATAGTGTGTCGACCTGAGCAGGTGTACACGGCATCTCGTCTACACACTGCTGGGTTCGGCTACAGCTTCCTGAATGAATAAATAAGCCTGATTAAAGCAGCTCTGACCAGATATGGAGACATCAAGAAGTTCCAACAACTAAATATGCTGACAGGAAGTCACATATCTTATGCAACCCCCTGCTGGTTGATAGGAAGAACTGCAGGCTGTGGCCATTTTTCACACACTTGCATATAGTTTATCTACTCTGCATCAGGACAGCTAATAGTTTGTGGTGCTGTGTAAAAATTTAAATGAGATTATAACTTAAAAGAAATAGAAATCATATGATATCATATCATAATTAACCTCTCATGATGCTGCTTCTATTTACCGATACCTGAAACAAAAACAGTTTTCTGACTAAAAGCTACAATTTAATTTAACTTTAAATGAAAAACATGTAATGAATGTACTGACTAATGAGGACGACCAGCAGCAGGCTGGTGGGGTCCAGCTCAATGTTGGGGTTGCTGAAGGTGTCGCAGAAGGTGGTGTAGATGATCATGAGGAGAACGGCGCTGCTGATGGTGCCGAACGGAGGCTTTCGGCGCTCCAGGAACTCCCTGAGGAAACTACGACACAACTGAACACACACACATAAATTCAATGTAATAAAGAAGAGGGTTCAGGAAACAGCTGATGGTCTGAGCTTACCTGCCCCACGATGAGAGGCACCACCACCGTCATGAAGAGCTGAGAGAAGATGGAGGAAAAGGGAACAGAGGAGGAAGAGCCAAGCTGCAGGAGGAAGAAAAGTTATTAAAATAAGCAACACAAGGAAACTTTTCAGTTGTGTAAATATCAGGCAGCGACCTCAAACAGTGCAGTTCCTCCCTCATCCACTAGGGGCTCTAAAACAGAGCAACTCCTCACAGATTCCCGTGTTAAAAGAGAAACTTCCCAGCAGAAATAAACATGTTTACAACCTGCTACAAAAACAGTTTAGGTCAAGTTTACCTTCATCTGTGAGGAGGGACATTTTTTATTTCATAACTCATCGGTTTAGAAGTTATTTAATCTTTGATTTAACATAACATGCCGGCAACAAGGCAGAGTGTAGCACAAACAGGGTTTTTACCTAGCATGACTTAGCTTTAGCCCACCTAGCTCCATTAGCCTGTTAGCTCAGTTAGCATGAAGCTACAGGCTGCGCAGGGTTTGATGGATGCAGATCATCGCCTGGAGGCGGCCATAGCTGGAGGGAAAGTGCATCTTTTAACCAAAAGGTTGGGAGATTGAGTCCAAGGCTTCCGCCAAATTACATGTAAAAGTGTCCTTGAGCAAGGCACTGACGTTCTAATCAGATTATGGGAACTACTGCCTGTAGTGTTAAGCGTACTAACGTACTAATCCTCAGCTCCTCCACCCATATTTGTATTTCCCAGTAGTGCGAGCACGTATGACGCTGGGGACAGTGGGAACCGCCCAACAAGCTTCAGCTCCTCAGAAACCTGCTGGTGACATCATGGAGGCTTCGTCCACCTTTTATACACGGTCTACGTTATATAAGCTAAGATCTCACCAAGCATCAATGTGGGACATGTAAGTAGCGTCACTGTTGTCCCCAGAAAAGGAAACTGGTTTTTATTTAAGGTCTTTTATTAATGAATATTTTTGATTACTTTATTTTGTTTAAACTAGTTTCTGTAGTTGCAATATTTTACACAGAGTGAGACCTCTTCTCTCCAGTGGATATTTTACTAATTTTGTTTTTGAATATTAATATTTTACCCTGTAAACAGTTTTTTCTGTGTTGGATTTATTTCCAACCATCATTTAGCTAAAAATGATCCTAAGCTCTGAGGTTTTTCCTGCATTAACACTCAGCAGATGCTGTGCTTGTTCGATCCTCCATGAGAAACAGGAAAATGAAGCCATTTTGTTCGAGGATTTGGCTGAAGACGTTTGACGCAGCAGGAATATTATAGTGCTTTATATGAAGTGTGTAATTGGTTGGGGGTGGGCGAGGTCAACTTGGAAAAGTGAAAGTGGGCGTGGTCAACTTGGAAAAGTTGATATGGGCGTGGTCAACTTGGGAAAGTCGATATGGGCGTGGCCAACTTGGGAAAGTCGATGTGGGCGTGGCCAACTTGGGAAAGTCGGGTGGGCGTGGCCAACTTGGGAAAGTCGAGGTGGGCGTGGTCAACTAGGAAAAGATGCAAACAGTCGCCACATCTGCTGCAACATTAAAAACGGATGCTTTATATTAAAACAGCTGATCGAGGTGGTGAGGAAGTATGAAAGACGTGTCGTGTTCACAACTCTGAGAAATTATTTTAATTATGTAATAACCGGGTTAATTGCACAAACAGCACCTGCAGGGATCCCGGCAGGAGGATGCAACAGGCTTTACTTACAAACAGCAGCAGCAGCAGCGGCGTCACCACGATTCCCTGCAGGAAACACACAATCAGCTCAGCATCACATAAACCACGAGCTGCGTTTAACTCCAACCAGCTCAGAAACTTACCAGAAAACTTCCAAACGCCGAGTTGAAGATAGCAGCAGCCTGCAGGCAGAAAACAATCAGTCTCCATAGCAACGGCAACATGTCAACACGGCACCGGACAAAACTCCGGGGTGTGCGTTACCTCATTGCCTCCGACAGCTTTGGTGAGAATAACAGCGGAGGACACTGGAGGAGGCATGCAGCTCACCGTCTGTAACCTAGGAAACAATAAGAGGATGAAGAGGAGGATGATGAGCTGACTCACTTCCTGCCTCCGGGAAACATGAGGAAGGGCCTCAGCTTACCATTACATCTCGTTGATTTAAAAACTGATCTACTGACGGGCTTAGAGGAGCATGAGGGATGAAATTACAGGAACAGCTGCAACACATGTGCAAAGCCTCTGCTGGATCTGTGGCTCATCATCAGTAACATCAACCATTTACAGCCGTTCTTCTGCGACCATTACATCATTCATCCCTCTAGTTCCCACTAACCACATCCTCTCATCTAATTTCCTCATCTTCATCATCTTTCTGTCTGTGACCTGCAACGTTCTGGAGGAGGTCCAAGCGAGTGAGGAGAGAGGAGGTGGCACACAGACCAGGAAGTGGCACACAGACCAGGAAGTGGCGCACAGACCAGGAAGTGGCGCACAGACCGGGAAGTGGCGCACCAACCAGGAAGTGGCGCACAGACCAGGAAGTGGCGTACGGACCCCGAAGTGGCACACGGACCCCAAAGTGGCGCACGGACATGGAAGTGGCGCACCGACCTGGAAGTGGCTCACCGACCAGGAAGTGGAACACAGACCAGGAAGTGGCGCACGGACATGGAAGTGGCGCAC
>JBAMIG010000005.1:1313450-1332509 GCA_037177335.1 Kiunga ballochi
GCGCACGGACCAGGAAGTGGCGCACGGACCAGGAAGTGGAACACAGCGTGCATGTTCCTGCCATTATGCTCTCCTTTTCTTTTTCTCCCCCGCCCTTATGGTTGTGGTAATATTACGTTGCTACGGCGACAGACCCACAGCATTAACTGAACATTATTGTAGATATTTTGGTCCTTTTAGTCCATTTTTTCCATTATATTTTGCCTGTATTGTTTGCATACAGGAATGCAGGTGACTGGTTAGAAACTCCCCCCAGCCGGGGCTCGAACCAGCAACCTTCTTGCTGCGAGGCCACAGTGCTAACCAGCTGTGCAGACAGTATGTTAGACATTAGTTGTATGTTTATTTTTTACACACAATACACGATAGCTTATACCCCTCCCCCCCAAAAAAACCTGAGTTATCCCATCAGGTCTGAATGTTTGAAGCATCACACAGAGCGTTGCCTGTAATAACATCAATGTGGCTCTTTGTGTTCTAATAAGACGGTCCTCAGGTAACGCCTGGCTGAGACCTGAATAAAAGCATTCACACACACACACACACACACACACAAAACCTACCCTCTGAGCAGCCATTGGTCGATGGCTGTCAGTGCGAGCACCCTGAGCAGCAGCCAGACGGCGAGCGGGAAGAAAACGAGTGTAAACGACTGAACAAACAGATGAAGGCGGACGTGAAGCAGCGCACTCGTCAGCTCCTGCGGACACACACACTGCTTCAGAGAGATGTTTTCAGACTGCACCTGAACGCATCACGACACCGCTTGCTTTCTCACCTCGGTTTTTAAAGACAAGCCGCTGTTGAAGAAGATGAGCGAGACTGCGACGTAAGCGATGGTGATCTCTGGCTTCAATGGGCCTGAAAGGAAGACATTAAAGTTTCATCACAGACACAGAAAACTGTAAAACCAGGGTTTTTATCAGGAAATGCTTTTCTAATGCAGCTTCTGACATGTTAATAACAAACCCAGTAATAAACATTTTACTACACATCCTTTCAGAAATACTTTGGTCTTTTTCTACGTACGTTTAGAGATGCGAGTGTCTTTAATATACAAGAATCATAATTTATACAGTAGAAATAAATAAATCAGACGCACATTAAAAAAATTAATAAACTGAAACATTTTGGGTTTAACTTGTTTTATTTTAATACACTGAAATAGTTTTTATCATGTAAAGCACTTTGTGCAGCTGGATGCATAAAAAGGGCTTTATAAATAAAGTTTGATTGGATTTTATTCATACTGGGCTTAAAATAGGGATACATTAAAAACGTTTTTAAAAGTAAAGGATAATAAAGCTGAGAGAGGACCTGCAAGAAATGAAGTTAAATGTAAATATATGCAATATTTTACAAGGAAAAGGCTATTTATGTCCCTTTCTGTTACTCAGAACAAACAGATCAGGCACAGAGGAGATATTTAATGAAACAACAGATAATTGTGTCCCAGAACAATAAGTTCAGGTAAATAGGTGATGCAGTAGCAGGTGATCTTATCTACAGGTGAGATATAAAGGTGCGACTGATCCGCTTCTTATCAGCCTTTTATTACTCTGATAAACACATTTAACCTTTAGCTTCATCTTAAAGCAGGCATGATGAGTCTGTCACATTAAAATACTGAGTATGAGGGAGCGCGCGCGGGCTGCGCAGGTGTGTTATTGACAGGACTCCTGAATGCAACGTGTCACTGCGGAGCCAGGTGGAATAAAATGTACTAAAAACAATGCTTATTTACAGCAATATAACATTTTGGATAAACTCCTTTTTTCCCGAAACTCTGAATGTTGGTGTGATTTTTAACAGTTTGTTTTTATTATGAAAGTTTACCTGCTATAAATAAAAAGCGACACAATATAAATGAGAAAATGAGTAGATATATTTTAGCTTTATGTGAATATTTCTGACAGCAGCGCTGAACTTCAGAGGGGTTTAAACTCTGAGCCTCACCTCCTTTGACACCGACGCTGGGCTGCAGTTTGGCCGATAAGATGACGAGTACTATCCCGATGATGAACCACTCCTTCCGCAGCCTCACCAGGAGGCCCATGTTTCCAGTCCGGAGGCTCGGCCACCGGCCGTCCTGTCACACCAGCCGGGGACCAAACTTCCTAGACTCTGGCGTTTCTTACGAGGAGAGTTTTCTGTGGGAAAAACACAAGCGAAGCATCCCGAAGCTACTTCCGGCCACGTGGGCCACAGAGCGGCCGTAACTACTGGAGCCGTGACGCAGCATTTTTTCATGTTCTTATTTACCGTAAAACATAAAAAGTAATACAGTTAAAACATCTATGATAATATATAATAATATAGTTCGTATAGTTATAACACGTTACTTGAAAAAAGCGTAGTATATGAGGCAGTTCATACAGTTTTCCTTCATGTATGAAGCCCCAGAAGTGACTTATTGAATGTTATTGCAAATATTTAGCCAATCAATCCAATACCAAATAAATCAAAGGCAAAGATCAGCATTACTGATAAAGTTATCTTAAAATGTCACAATTATTTATTTACTTCCTATTGTTAAAAACACTGCACAAAGATTTTTGTCACCTAAAAACATTTTTATTGATAAACTAAATGGCAAAATAAGACATTTTAATTGAAGCTCTTAAATAAAAAAAAAACAAAATTTTTTTTCTACCACGTTCAAAGTCTGAGAAACCTGCAGATCCTGGTAGTTTGAGCACCCCGAACTCAGACTACCTTACTGACTGAAGAACACCTTGTCCAACACTGTGGTCAGCAGCACTGGAGTTCCTCAGGGCACAATGCTGGCCCTCCTCCTCTTCATTCTGTACACCTCAAAATTCTGCTACAACTCTGAGCTGTGTTGCATACAGACGTACGCTGATGACACAGCATTGTTAGGTGCATCAGGGATGATAGAGAGGAGACGTATCAGAGAGGTGGAGGACTTTGCTGCATGATGCCACACCAATCACCTTCAGCTCAATACTGAGATAAAAGAGCTGGTCATCAACTTTGGGAGGCCATGACCATGACGAGTCCTGCTGGAAGGAGCAGAGGAGGAGACTGTGGATACCTTAAGCTGTGGCTGAATAATAAACTGGACAACTCATACCAGCCAGCCGTACGGGAAGACACAGAACAGGCTGTACTCCTTAAAGAGGTCGCCAGGACTGTGGTTGCTGGTGTCCTCTGCTCTGTCGTAGCAGAGACTGATCAGGCAGGAAGCTGGACACTGGTGACAGAGGCAGAGACGGGGACACTGGACAAACTTCTGGAAGGACAATAGCAGCCACCCTCTGCAGACCGTCATCAGCAGCCAGAGGAACCTGTTCAGTGACATTTGCCCAGGTGTCGCACCAACAGAAAGGGATCAATAAATAAAAATGTCCATAATGTAAGAATAGATGTCTTAGTTATTAATCCAATCAAACAAATTCAGAGTGGAACCAAAATAAGTTTTTATTTAGTTATAAATGCCGGTAATGACTCGATGCGTTTCTCCGTCTCTGAATGATCAGCGAGCAGCATCACTGCACTCTGCAGAGTCCGTCCCGCTGTCCTGGTGTCCTCCGGTCTCCTTCCAGACCACCTGCAGCTTCATGGAGGCAGAAGAGACCGGCTCCATGTTGACATGGTGTTTTCCTAAAAACAGCAGCGTGCGTGTGCAGCCTACAAACATCTGCCAGACACATAGCAAACTATTTCAGGGTTGCTGTGGACAAGTTGGACAAAGTGTGGAGTCATGGTGAACGCCGTGTGGAAGGAAGAGATGTTAAGATGAGTCACCTGTGCTTTCTCCAGCAGAGCTACATCTCCTGCATCAGAGGCGACTTCATAACTACGCAGGAAGAACTCGTACGCTCGGTCATACTGACTCTACGCAGTGAGGAAAAAACACAAACTGCTAAATACTCACCAGAGAGAGAGAGTGTGTGTGTGTGTGTGTGTGTGTGTGTGTGTGTGTGAGACTGATACCATGCTGTAGTAGATGTTTCCCACATCCAGGCAGACGTCAGCCAGCCGGTTCTGGAGTCCGCCACTGCAACAGATCTCAGCCGACTTCTCCAGATGCTCCAGAGTTTCGTCTACGTTGCCTTCACTGTGACACAGAAAAACAGACGCTCCTACATGCAACAAACTGTGAAGGCTCATTTCCACTGAGCAGCTCGGTTTGGACTCAGTGCGTCCCATACAAACTGCTCCATAAAGACCCATAAGGCTACAGCAGAGCTACCACGTCCCATGATGCAACTCTTTGGTGTGAAACCTCCATGTTTCTGCAAACAGCAGAAAGGTTGTTTGTAGCATCACCAGTATGACGCTATGATAAGCATTTGACCCAAACCCTGCACAGTGTCAGTGTGATGCGATGTAAACCTGAACAGAGGCGCTCAGTGGAAATGAGGTGTAAATGCTGAAACTGACTCGGTGTGCACCTCTCTGAGGACTTGGCCATGGCCTTGTAGGTCATCGCGAGTCTGTCTGCATCTTGCAGGGAGCTGTAAATCTGCATGCAGACGCTGAAGAGCTGAAAATGCACATTTATTTCATTACCAACCAGAAAAGCATCAGTTTTTTTCTGCTTATCTTTCAGGAAAAACTGAGATCAACACTGAGCCAATCAATAAAACGTAATGCAGCAGATTAATATTAGGAAACTAAACATTTTCAGGGTGATTTTTTGGGTCTTTTGTTGCTTCCTGTTTAAACCTGTCACCTATTTTTCAGCTCTCATGCAGAAACAACATCAAATTGATTTGTGACATTTACCTGTTTTGCTGAGTCATGGTCTCCTACACTCTGATAAGTCTGTCCCAGCTGAAAGGTTGCTCGTCCTTCAATCTGCTTGTCTTCACCTGAAACAAACGGGGAGTAATCATAACGAGAAAAAAAACACATGTTGACAAAATATATTCATACAAACAAATAAAGGAGAGTTTAGGAGAGTTTTCCACAGTACGACTCTGAATGCAGAAAATGTCCCTTGTGGGACACTGTAGCGTTGCTACGTTCACCTGACCCTTTGAGACCACCAGCACACCTGAAGCCAGGTGTGACCACCAGTTTTTAAGGGGTTACGTTAGTTTTCCTTTAAAAGTTCCTTCAGAGGAAAATCAAGAAGCTTTTATTGAAATCAATCGGTGGATCCTAAATCCAATTGAATTGAAATTGATCTGTGACTGAATATCAGAAACTGCTTTCCTTTAAATCAATATAATCACATTTAGAGCTCTAGTAAAATAATAATTAGCACTTAATAACATTAAACCTGGTCTAAAGAGGAAACCCAGTTAAACCCTAACGGACCCCCGTGTTCTCTGTGGGGACCCCGTGGAGGGTCAGGAACCACAGGTTGGGAATCTTTAACTCATCTTTAAAGAACTTTGCATTAATATCATAATAAAATGATCAGTGGACTGGATGTGAGTGCAGATGCTGCTTCATGTGTCTCTCCCACTGGGACCTCCACCCTTCCAGTAAACTCCCAGTATACCCACTGCTTCCACCTACACTTTGTGGCCATGCTGTGGCCTTTATGGTTCATCAGCAGGGCCGTGTCGTAGTCTGCGTTGGCCAGCGCAGCGTCAGCCAGCCGGGTGTAGATTCTGCTGAGCGCCCGACAGGACCGGAGCGTCAGAGGCTGACCGGATGAATCCAGCCAGCCGCCCTCCTCAGCCTGTTTCAGGCACAGCTCCGCCTGCTGCCTCGCCTCCTCCAGATCACCTAAAAACACATTGTCCCTTATAAGCACTTCTAAAAAGCTTTATCCACCTAAAGGAGAAGTGCTGTCCACCTTTCTGCAGGTAGATGTCAGCCAGGTGGGCCCGGGCCTCTGTGGCCCACCTGGAGGTTCCTCCTTTCTCTCTGTCTGCACAGCTGTGGTAAAAATACAGACTGAGCCACAAATCCTCTGGAGCAGTGAAGCAGTGGCCCAAAAGCAGGCGCTGCTCACACACTACCGACCAGGAACCTGCAAAGAGGAACCCACAAACTTTACCCGGTCCAAACAGACGCACAACAGTCAGTGTGTGGAGCAACCACCTGTCCTCTCCGCCTGCTCGGCTCGGCTCAGGTGCTGCTTCATGCTCTCCAGTTTGTCCTGTTGTTCCTGAAGCCCGGAGGATTCGGCCTTTGCTGCTGCGCTCCGGTCCTCATCCCAGCCCAGCAGAGAGAAAAGCTCTGAGAAGGACCTGAGAGACGGATTTTAAAGCCGTGTCGTGGACAAACACATCAAAGACACAATCCCCCTTTTTCCCATATTTTCCTGCTAAAATATCCTGAAAAAATCTGTTAAATGATCATTTTTTTGTGCTTTCAGAGTCAGACGATCCCGAAGCAAATTACTAAAAAAAAACTAAACTAAAATTTAAAATATTGTTGGGAAATATATATATATATATAAAAAAAACAAATAAAATATAAGTCAACAAATTAAATAATAAAAAAAGCAAATAAAATAAATAAATAAACAAATAACTAAATAAATAATTAAATAGATTAAAAAGAAGTAAATTAATAAACACTGGAAAATGAAAAGAAATGTCTAAAAATCTGCTTTTCTCCTCACTCTTACTAACAAGCACATAAAGCTATGATAGAAGAAACTGGTGTGAAATGCAGAAAAACTGACATAAGTGACATTTAATGTTTCAGCAGGGTTGACCCGCATGCTGGAGAAAAGAAAAACAAAAGAAGCATCAACAGAGTTACAGAAACAATTCTGCAGCAGAAGAAAGAAAGCAAGCAGCAGTACGTGATGTTTCACATGCAAAGAGCGAGATGCTGTGCAGCACCACAAACTGACCTACCTGTGGCAGCCATCTTGCAGCAGCTCCACACAGACGTTCTGCTTTGCACTGTTTCTGAACCTGAGGAGGAAGAGGAGGAAGAGCAGCAGGTACCATGAGTCCCAGGAAGGGGAAGTAAGCAGGAAGTGTGTCCTGAGTGGCAGCAGAGGGCAGCATCATCCCGCTGAGGCTTTAGTCACAACGTCCAGACCATAATAACCTCAGAAATTATAGGAGGAAGTCCTGAAGCTGGTAACCACGGTAACTGGAACAGGTAGATTGACACTGGAGCGGTACTTCCTGTTTCTGATTATTATGTTTTTGAGTTACATCATGAGCAGCTAAATAAATAAATGACTGAATAAATAGAGAAATATTTTATTGTATGATAAATGTAACATTCAGTGAAATGATGTGTCTGAAGCTTTGACCGGATGTTTTCCTCACGCTTACATTGTCTTCTTTAAGTCCACACATTTCCTTCATGTGTAGGTTTTTATTGATGGAACAGTTTCTGATACTTTTGGCATCACTTTATGGTAAAAACTAATCCAGCAGGCTTCTGGCCTGACGTTCCACCATGATAAAAAGCTAAACTGCCAAATAAAAACACCTAAAAAAGAAGTTGAAAAGCATAAAACGTGGTGGTTTTATTCTTCCACTTTTAGAGCTTTTTAATGGTGCTTAGTGACAACACCTGGTTTCCATGGTGACTGAACTCACAGCGGAATTTCCTTCTTGGACAGGAGCCGATACGATCTGTCTGCAGCCCATCTGCTGTCCTTTCTCTGCTTCATCCTGCTGACCGAACACACACACACACACACACACACACACACACACACACACACACACACACACAGTTTACACCTTTTCCACATGAAACCAGAAGATTCACAGCATCCAGATGCTGAAAAGCTTCCACGATTATTATGATATAAGCTGATTTATGTCACATCAATATGAAAACACACACAGATGTTTGTTCCAAACATCCCAAAACACAAAGTGATCATCATCTCTGTGTACTCTAACTCAAGTAGTGGTCTCTATGTACTCTATGTACACATGACTCATGTGAATTCCTCATTTCATGCCTGATCTGGATCAATTTCATCCCTCCATTCCCATACATCCCACAATATGTGACATATTTCTCTGGACAAACTCTTGATAAGTTAAAATTCCTGATAAATGTAAACAAACCGAGCAAAAATAAAACGAAATGCTTTCTCTCATTTATTTCACATTGTGTTTAAAGTAGCGCTAAATGACCTTCTGACCTCAGAAACACATTGTTTCTGACTCACTATGACTGAGCCTAGAGGGGTATCAACACACTGGCTCTTTTTATAGTCCTCATTATTGGAGAAAGCAGGAAAAGAAACAGAAAAGGTGATAGAAGAATGATATAGAAGCACAACAGAAGCTTTAACTTAGATGTTTAACATTAAAGAAAGACTTCAAAGTTTATGTTAATGAGTTGAAAATAAAACTAAATCACAAACATCACTAGAACAGTTCGATCAGAAATATTTGCTGGAAAATTTGAATTTATGTGAGTTTTTTTGGTTTCCATTCTTCTGTAGTATTCAAACCCCTAAAACTTTTACACATTTTGCAACGTTGCAGCAACAAACACGGTATTATATAAGTATTGATTCTGCATTGCTGAGTACATTAAACAAAACACTTCTCAGTTATTTATCATTTGAAAATAAATAAAAACATAAAAATAATTACTTTGGGTTGGCTTTTCACACAATGTTTTATATATTTATATTTGTAACAAGACAAAATGTGAACACTTTTGCAAGTTATAGAAATTAGCTGAAACGGTCATGTGACCTGAATTACCTGTATTCTGGTTCACTTCATAAGAATAAGGAGCAGCATTTTGGGTTTTAATTTAGGGAAATAAATCTAACAGTGTGTCTGGTTTAATATTTGTTTTTATATAATTTAATGGGTAAAAAATGCTCAAATTCTTGTGAACACAATCTGAAGCTTGTCTTCTGCCCCCTGGTGGACACATTTAGCACTACAGGAATATGACGTCACATGGTAACAACCCATACGGAAGATAATATTTAATAATTTACTTTATTGAATCTTTTCATAGATGAATAAATAAAATAATTAGATTAAAAAAATGGAAGATTTTAGCTAATGTGTTTTTAAATCGTTGCAGAGTTTATTTACTTTTAGAAACAGGGATGTAAACAAAGTCAAAAAGACCCTTTCTGCCTTTTAAAGCATCACAGATTAAGCTTTTCTACCTTTGCTGAAGACTTTTCTCTGTGTTGTTTTTGGTCCATATTTCTGGTAGAGATGACTTATTGGCTCGCTGCTCTTCTGCAGACATCTTTATATGCTATTAAACCTGGAGGACAGAGAAGCAGGATGTTACTAAATATCACAAACTAATTTAGTGGTTTTCCCGGAGATATAAAAACATCCAGAGATAATAAGTAGGCTAAATACCACTTTTACTTAAAATTAAAGTAAAGGTTACAGATAAGTTCAGCCAACATGCATCATTTTCACAGCAGGCAGGTAAAATGATGATAAAGTTATCAGAATAATCTGTAAAAGTATTAATTTGGTTTAAATTTCAGGTAAATGAGACTTTCAGCTGGTAAATGTTTACATAAGGACACATTAGCACGTTAAATCTGCAGCACTATTTATGCTTTTTTTTTGCCTATTTTGTTACATAATAGTTTAAATGTTGTGCTGTTGTTGTGAACAAGTCAAAATAAATGTAATTTTAATGTTTATCGCTAAACTACGGCGACGTTTACTAAAATGCTCATTTTAAGCTAATTTAAGCCGTTTTAATATGAACCCTGAATGTGTAAATGAGTGTTTTATAACGACTTTGACGCCTTACTAACAGAAAAACACAAAGATAAGAGCAGAAATATAAACTTACTGCACAACTTTGCTTTAAAAGCTTCCAGAAGCTACTGTCGTTACGCCGTCTCTATGGCAACACCAAAGGGGCCGCATTCCAACACGAGCTGCCGCAAAAATGATTGTCTGGTTCCATTCAGAAAAAAAGAGAAACCATCAAAACAAAACACTCACTCGTTTGTTTTGTTTATTAGTTGTTTTAAAAAGTATAGACATAAATTAAACACTGTTGTGTTTTAAATGTTCCTGAATGATGCTGAATTGACTTAACGGCAACATTTCAAACAGAATAAACACATAACAAATTATTTACCAATATTGTTTTAAGATAATTTTTAAAAATTATTTATTTATTATTTTTCAATTTTATATTTTTACGATGAGTTTTTAAAAATGTATCATTTAATTTCTTTTAATTGAGGACAAACAAGATTACTTTGTCAAGTTTCCATGACCGAAGAATAATAATAAATAGAAGAAACAACTTTTTCTGCAGATTGTGAAGCTTTTGAAGTGATTTTGTTGTTTAGTATTTAGTCCGCATTATTTTAGCTTCGTCTTTTGTGTGCTATTAAAACATCATCATAGAGCTACATGGGCCGAAAAAGGTAAAAAAAAAAAAAAAGTAATGCTCATGTCCAAGCTTAACAACTGATGACCAAACGTTGAAAAAGTAATTGATTAATAGTTTAATTTATTATTAATATTAAAATATTTTCTTTTAAAATGTCTTAAAATATGATAATTTGTTTTTCTTAAATAATTAGTAAAAACGAGTTTATTCAATTTTGTTTTCATTTATTTTGCAAAAATTTTTTAAAAATTATATTTTTTTCACTTAAACAAATTTAAGGTTTTATACCATTCAAAACTAAAAATTATGATCAAAATTTAAACAAAATCAAACCCCATATATCATTAATTATTTATTTTATCAGCAGGAAAAAGGAAGGGGTGCTGGGATTAGATATAAAATGAGCATCAGATTTAGATCTGCAGGCAACATAGATCTTATTGCCTAATTTGGTATGAAAATAATCACTAAAATTCCTTTAAAAGCTTTTTTTTTATTTGTCATGCCTTTTATTTCCTCTTTATTAAAGAAAGAGAAAGCCAAACTGACCTTTTATGCAATCTGCATTTAAAGAAAAAACAATACTTACAAAACTTTATTTCATAAAAATGAACATTTTTCCATTAACATCCCTAAATATGAATCATGTAAAACTTTCTCTTCCACAGTTTTTGTCAACAAACAAGCAAAACTTTCAGTTAATAGATGACATCACACTTGTTTTTGTTACATTTAAAATAAAACTGGATATTAATGCAAATAAAAAGACATGTATTTTTTTTATTTTAGCTTTACAAGAAGCTGCAGATGTTAGCATCCACCCAGCAGGGTTTTCCTTAACAGGTTTTAAACACTGCAGTGTGATGAAACACGCTCTGATCTCCACATGTGCAAAACAAACGTAAAGGTTTTCAGATGTGTGAGTTTGTATGTGTGTGTTTCTGCAGTGAAAAGAAAGAAACTGCGCTCGCTTTGTGGTGGTCGACCAGTTTCTTGTCTTCAAAGTGTTTTTAATAAAGTTATTCAGGCTGTTTCCTGTTTGCTCTCTCAGAGTATCTGTGTTTCATTTGCTCTCTTTGAATTTGCCTTGTTTGTTCCTCGTGTTTTAATAAGTTTCAAGAGTAATTTGTCCATTAACCAGTGGCGCTTTTGAAGAGAGAGATGTGAGAATTAAACACTTTTTCTTCCCTCCACAATATTTCCAACCCCGTCTTTGTTTTTACAGTTACAATATGGCCGTTTCATCTCTGTAATTGAGGCAGGAAATAGTCAAATAAAACAAATTTAATAAAAAAAAATCTTCTTGCTCCCCTGTTTGCGTAGTCAAGCTCTTTGTCTCAAGCTAACATGATGCTTTTAGCAGAGATAACAAACAAAACTCACAGAAATGTGAGTTATCTTAGGTCAAAGGTTACATGTAGGGGTGCAAACAGCAAGAAAATGAGGCGATATTTCCATTTAAGATGTTCTCTGAAGCCAATTAAACCCAAAACAATTTGTTTTATTCAGAGTATTATACTTTTTTCCTGCATATATAACTACGCTCTTTTAAAAGCCACTTTGTGTCTCGCTGAGCGATAAGCCCAGTGATTCACTTTCAGACTTATCTGTAGGATGTGTTCTTTAAAATGAGTCCCACCACATCTAGTGATTCGGTTCCTTTAGACAGGAACTCTTCTGATTCACCACAGTGTTGGCTATTCGAGCCGACTAGTTCATAAGCGACACATCGCTGCAAAGACATTATCTGTTTTTCTAGGATCATTTTGCTACGACACCATAAAGTAACCAACAGAATAGATAATATACATTTAAATACAATCATGTTATTTATAGAATAAACAAAAATAGAAACAATAGTTAATCCTTTACAGCTCAACCTAACAACAGCTGAGCAGAGAAGTCCAATGTTTAATATGTTAAGCCTTTATGTGACCTTTTAACAGCATCTAAAAAAATGAGCAATTTGATTTTTTGTTTACTATTTATTACTATTTATTCATGTATTTATTTATTAGTATGGCAAAATTATTGTAGCGTATTGTTTTGTTTTTGGTGTTCACCAGGGGGCAGGAGATCCATATTTTACTAAATTAAAGGAAAAATACTTTATGAATCCCAAATGTAAATACATAAAGCAGCTTCCTCAAGTCACTGGTGATCCTGGGTTGTTACTGGGAAAGCATCTCACTGTTCTTGTTGGGATGGTGCTGGTGCTCTGGGGCCGTTTTGCTGCATTAGTGGATTAAGACGAAGCTGAATTGTTTGAAAGCATGAACTCGATGCATATTTGCCTTTGCTGCAAAGATCTGGCTAAAAAAAACCCCAAACAAACAAACCCAGACACGTTTCTGTAAAAACACAACTCTAACATGGAAATGCTGTTTTAACAGATTGAAGAATTATCAATAGATCCGCTTAACAGGACTGAGAGCCATCTAGTGGCCAAACTGCAGAATGCAACAAACTAAAGTAAGTAAGAGAAAATAGGGCTACTGATTTCCACAGTTTTACATTATATTTCTGCTAAATGTTCATTATAAATATAAGATTACGAACAAAAAAATGCCAGAATATTATAAAACAACAGCTTAATATTATAAAATGAGATCCATTAAACGAAACCTAAACAGAAATCTGGTTTAAAATTAAACCAAATGAAACATTATTATGAGTTTGATTAAATTTTGTCCATAGATTTGTAAAAAAAAGCTGATGTGTAATAATATTTTTTAAATAAATAAACTTTAAAAAAGCTTGCAAACACTATTTGGTCATTTTGAAATCCAGTATCATCTGCAGCCTTCAGGCTTCAAGAAATATATTTATGAAATATTATTATGCTGCAGAGAAGATTAATAATCCAGCTGCATGTTTCGGGTCACGTAGAGCTTTCATCTGTTTATCTTTACGCTTATTGTGATAAATAAACAACACACACACAGTCTCACACACTGACGCACCACATATCTCTGCTGGCATTCACTCACAAAGATAACACAGACTTCTCAAAACAAATTTAGCTGTGACATCAGCTCCTCAGGGTCAAAGGTCGGACCGAGCAGAGGTCAGATGGAGACATGTGTAATATTACAGATAACATGTGTGTGAACCAAACGTGCTCTGTGTGTAGCCAGAGAGCCGCACAGGAAAAACCATGAATAAATCCCAGTGCTGGGAATTTCCTGTTAAAAACGTAAACAGTGAAGACGAGTAAACACAACATGGAGCTGAAAGAGAAACAGAACAAAAACATCATATTATTTCCAGTAAGTGTTCCTGATCACCTGTTGTTTCTGCTGGACATGAGGATGTCTTCACTTTATAGAAAATATAACACATTTAATTCCTTCTTATTGTAAGTGAGGAGCGACACTGCTCAGTAACAAACACCGGGAATAAAAGGAAAGGTTTGTGTTTCCCTGAAACGACACACCTGATTCAAATGAAAACGTCCAACTTGCCGTCTTCCTCCGCTCGTTAATCAGTCATTGATCATGAACCTGCAGGATGGTAGCTGACATGCTGTTACATACTGTGATTGGTGATCAGGTGAAAGCATCCTGTCTCCTCTCTGAGCGCTCTCCTGTCAGTAAAAGTCAGTCCTATGCTGTTTCTTGTCCCTTTGTCTCCTGCATCTCCTCACGTCCCGCTTTATCCATGTATCAGTTATCTTTAAGTTTTAAAGATGTGAAAGAATGTCTTATTTTCCTGTTCAGACCTTCTCATCAGAAGCGTTTTGAAGACATTATGACCATTATGACCAGAAAGGTTGCTTTATGTCTTTATGTCCTCCAGAATGGACTAATTAGGGACAGTGGCTTCGTCAACACATCCTAAACTCTGCAGCTAGACATGAACATCTCTTGTAACTTCCATCCTCTGCTTACATCTAGCATCCACACACTGGGTGTGTACCTAAACCAGTTTCATGGTATATGAGGCCTTTTGCAGAATACCCTCCCAGACACCCAGAGGACACCACAATACACAGATTTGTTAGTAAAAAAGCATTTAAAACATTTTTAAAGACATCTCCCTTTTAGAGATCTTTAAGTTTTAGATCTTTTAAATATTTTTACTTTAAATAAAGTTTTTATTATTATATTGCCATGTAAACGTTACACCTGCAACAGACTCCAGTCAGATAGTTTGAGTTTGGCTTGTTTGGTTTCCAGTTTTCTTTTGACATCGATGCCGTTTTGTTTTCATTTGTTCCATCTCGCTTCTTTATTTCCTGTTTATTGGTTCTAACTGGTTTCATACATCCCACCTGTTTATATTTATACTCCCTGGTTTCTGTTGCCATGGGGTTCACTAGTTTTCAGTTGTCTCCCTGGTATAGTTCTCGTTCCTTCTGTATTGATTCCCTTTGTTCATGACTATTAAACCTGATCATCCTTCACTCCATCTGCTTCCTGCCTTCGTGTGCACGCCTTGCATCTCCATACCACCGCTCCATCATGACTCCGGCTCATCCAATCCCCTGATTCCTCATCACCTGTCAGCATTCCCAGCTGTGTATGAACCAGATCAACACTCATTCCCTTTTGGACCTCGTTATAGCTTTGCAGCATCTTCCCAGTTCCCTTCCTTGGTCTCGACTTTCCCACTTGCCTATTAGATTCATGTTTTTGTCCTTATCACAGCAGTATGCATCCAGTGTATCATTTATGCCTTTTCTAATTGTGATGCAGTTATTAACTATTGTAAACTGTTTATATAACATATATAAAGTGTTTCTTTGGCTTTGGGAGGATTTATTGCTGTTGAATGAACATGAAAAAGACGAGCATTAAAGCTGCTACAGTAAACTGAGTCTGGTATGACTTGTGTTCAAACAATCGTGAAACAGTGATAAAGTTTACAGAATTTCCACAACAGGGTTTCATCAACCAGCTCTTAACTGGGAAATCTGGTTTGGCGCCAGTTACGATCAGCATGTGTGAGTGTGTCAGACTGTAAAAGTTCAGAGAAACTTTGCGTCTTCGGAGCGTTTTACGGGATGTTCCACCAAAACCGAGCACAGAGGAGAGGAAGAGGAGCTGATGATGAGGAGGAAAAGCTGAACATACAGCCGATGAAAGATGAGAGGAAGTAGGAGGAGGAGAAAGGAAGGAGGAGAGGAGGAGGAGTGGGTGAGTAGGAGAGAGAGTAAAAAACGTTGCTGCATCAGATTTATCAGTTTTGTCTCGACTAAGCAGAGCGAACGTTTCTTCCTCTGTTTCTCGGTCTGGATGGAATAAAATAACATAAAAACACAAACAGGTGAGATTATTCTTGTTTTGCTTCATGTGTTTATGTTTAGCTTTATTTCCTGTTCATTACTTTCACCTGTGTGCATTTAGATTATGTCCACCTGTGTCTTTAATTCAGTTTTATTTCAGTGCTTTGGTTCACATTTCTGGTTCGTTAGTTTTCACTAGTCTTTCTTAGTCTTCAGCTAATTGTGTTAGCTGCTTTTGCTCCTGGTTTTTCTTTAAATTAAATAATCAACCATACTGCCTTCTGCTATCTTCCGCCTGCTTTTGCATCCACACCTCTGTGCCTCCCCCTCATGACTTTTAAAATGATTTGATGAATTGAACCATCTGTAAACTCGTCCTTTGTTATTATTTTAGGCTTTGTTAGTCAGTATGTCTAAACAAAAGCTAAAGTGGCTGCAAGGGTTCATAAGGCATCTTCAGTCAGGAACCTGCCAGCAAACCCTTAAACAGTCATTAAACAGGGACAGGCTGTTTGTCAAAGGAAATTAAATCAAGTTTTCTTTAAAAACAGGCCACATATGGTGGAAACAACAGTGGAGAATTTGATTTTAAAAGTCTGAGAGATTGTCCTGATGTTTGGTGTGCATGTTCCATGAGCATCAAGGAGTCTGTCTAGTTTAGAGTTAGCATATGTAGCATGAAAAATTAAAGACTCCACTGCTTCTTCCAGCTGGTTTCTTATTGTCCAATGTCTGGAATGTCATTGGGACGATGGTTGCTCTCGTAAAGTTGATGAAACAGGAGCCAAATAATATAATTTCACATCCAACAGCTTCCATAGATGTGCAGAGGTGTGTATACTCACTGTAAAATGACTCTAGAATCTCTATCAAACACATTTTACTCAGAGTTTAATCATATCCACCTCTATTTTACTTCTATCCAGGTTTCGTCTGACCCCACGATCACCAGAGACCTCCAACAGTTCCTTTTTCCCTCGATGTCGACACCACAGCTCCTTGTAAAACTAATTCAAGGAGGTTTAACACACACCCTAATCCTTGAATCTCTTTGGAAACTTAATTTGTTCTGAGGTTTCATAAACATCTGTGAACACAGCTGCTTCCAAAAGGGTCAATTAAGTGATTTAGTTTTCCGCTGGGCTCACAAACTTGGTTCAGGCATCACAACAAGCTCTGGGATGGATCCAGTAAAGGGTTTGGGAAACAAAATTGCTCCCAGTGTCGGACATGAACAGTCATCCACACTCAGTAAGTTTGCCATGCTGTCGGTTGCCTGGTGCTTGGTGTTTATCGGTCCTGTTCGTTGCCAAACTAACTCAACATCGCAGCCTCATCTTCATCGATCAGATGGCTTCCTCAGCACTGATCTGCCTCCGCAGGACCATCATATCCAAACCTCAAACGGAGAGATGTATATCTCACAAGAGACTGTGCATCAGCCGTCAATACTGATGGAGCCAGAAAAGCTGAAACATTCAAGCAAGCTGAAACACAAACATGAGCGAAAGCCTTCATCTTCGTCATCTTCCCTGAACACATCTGTCATTCATCAAAAGAACACATCACCTCCCAGCTGCTTGCAAACCACGTCTATAAAAACGGCTTTCAAGTACATCAACACCGTGCTGTCCTGCCTGATCTTTGCTGTGGGGATCATTGGTAATGCCACCTTACTGAGGATTATTTACCAAAATAAAAGCATGAGGAATGGACCCAACGCACTCATTGCCAGTCTGGCCCTGGGGGACCTGATTTACATCGCAATAGATATACCAATCAATGTCTACAAGGTAAAACACTGCATACATTTTAGCATTAGGTTGTGTTGGTCACAAACAACATGATTATTCCTGGCAGTAGCTGTATGTGCTGAGGGTATCAGTCAGGGAGGTTATCAGTGTTACGCTGATAACAGCTCAAAAATACCCTTCTGATTATGATAACCCACCAACACTCACGCAGAGGATACAAGAGCACACAGACTGTGGTATCACATCCGTCTATTTATGCTTTGTTGATGGTTTGTGTATGTGTGTGTGTGTGTTTGTGCAGCTTTTGGCAATGAAGTGGCCCTTCGCCAACACCACCTTCGGTCTTTTCCTCTGTAAGGTCTTCCCCTTCCTGCAGAAAGCATCAGTCGGCATCACAGTCCTCAACCTGTGTGCTCTGAGTGTGGACAGGTAACACAAAACATACAGTCTGAGATCTACGTACCCATAAGACAAATGTCCCCATAACGACTACATGATACTAGGGTCCCCACGATGGTAGAAATGCAAGAACATACACATCTGCACACCCAGCTGGTTCATAATGATATATATATATACATCACTGTCATGTTAGTAAATGTTTCAAAGGTTTTACATCTTTTTGTTTTCTAGCAGCCTGAATGTGAGTGAAACAGATTCTATTCATCAATAACCTTGTAAACTTTATTAAAATACTAATCTAAGATCTTGATCAAACATAGACAGTGTTAATTATAAAAACTTGAGAGAGAATCAGTATAAATGGTTTAATATTTCTTGGTATTTTGTAGTAAATTGTTATTTTAATGTTTGAACTCAGGAATAAATAAATATTTTAGATTTTTTAGTTACTTTTGTGATCAAACTTGCGGTTTATGGTTCTTGTATTAAGTTGAAATGAGCAGAGTCTGAGTATATAAAGGCAATCCAACCTAAAATAACCTAAACTGTAAAACTACAACATCATTGATGATTATTTGTCAGATTGAACATGATTCTTTAGAGCTAATTTAACCTCTATTCAGTGAGTTAATTGAAAGTCAATAAAAATTAATAACAATAAAAATGAGTGCCTATTCAGGCACAAGATCATTTTAATATATCTTTGCTGTTATCCATCACAGATGTTATGTTTTAATACATTAGATGACTTTTTGTTACACTTCAACACAACTTAAACTAAACCTCAGTAAACCTTATATCAGGAATGCCTGAGTTAAACCATCCTGTACCTTTTAGATGCAAACCTTATCTAACACAACAGTGCGTCATTGCCTCAGCATGACATGCAGAAGAGGGAATTCAGCTTTTTGCTTTGTGTGAAGGGATGCGTCTAAAAGCTGCAGGAAGGTTGATCTGGAGGAACGGACTCGGGCACATCTGACCTAAATCTTATCCTGAACATTCAAACAGCCTCAGTGGAGGATAATTGTCTTCATAATAATATAAATTTACAAGGGTCCCTACGATAAAGAAATAAATACACACAAACTAAAACTATATTTTCTCATTAAAGACATTGTAATATTTTTTTATTACTGGAAATTAAATGTGTTTGTTTGACATTGTGAAATTAAATATATTTAAATTAAATGGAAATTATTTTGTAATCTGAGGAGGAAAAGGCAATCGACCCATCTGAACTATCTGAACATAGCAGCATTTTTAAGTGTTTTAAACTTAATATTTCTGTCATGTACAATAAACATGTTAGCATCCAGCTAATAATAGCAACAAACACGCAGAGGTGGGACAAAGTCATTGTGTAGCAAGTCACAAGTAAGTCCCAAGTCACGACTGGCAAGTCCCGAGTCAAGT
>JBAMIG010000005.1:1359113-1371509 GCA_037177335.1 Kiunga ballochi
TTCACGGCATTATTGGTAGGTGCCTCCCTCTCAGCGTGTGTGTGTGTGTGTGTGTGTGTGTGTGTGTGTGTGTGTGTGTGTGTGTGTGTGTCAGCACAGCTTAGCAGCGTCTGGGCGGATTGATGGATAAAGTCCATTCATTTGTCAGATGGAGAGAGAAACAGGTTCTGTAATCATGTCCTCTGCTGGCTCATGCTTTGCTTTTGGGTCTGGAAAAAACGCTTATGGTTGGGAATCTGCCTCTGACTCTGCAGAAAACCAGTTCCCTTCCAGGTTAGTTTCTGTGTAAAACAGCCACATCTGATCAGACTGCTAACTAATAAATGTGGGCGAAATAGAATTTAAGATGAAGGATTATTCAGTGTGATATTGAGTGTAATGAAATGCAGCAACAGTGACTGAGTTCAGTACAAAGCCCGCTCTCCTGCATCAGGGAAGGATCCACTGTGCCGGTTGTGTCATGTGTGTCACAGGATGATGTGGAGATCTGCTTTGTCAGGAAACCATGTGATGGTTCTTTCCTTTTGTTGTCAGGGACGACGGGATGCTGAGGAACCTGGAAGACACGACTTGTGTGTTGATAGAGAAACCGCAGGACAGCCTGCAGCTGTGGGTCTCATTGCTGGAAGCTGGATGTAGGGGCTGACCTGCTTTCTCATCGCCTTCAGCGCCAGACGTCTAAGGGTTATGGTGGAGTCAGCAAGCCCGATGCATTAGGGAATGTTTTTCTGATCTGATCTTAAAAAGGACAAAAGGAAACCTTTGTTTTAGTGTTTTCTTTGTCTACATTTATGCACCGGGGACAAAGTCTTTCAGAAACCTTCAAATGATCTGACAATTCACTGTGAATCTCTTTTTTTATTCTTTTAAAGTAAAAAGTCTGATTTTCAGGAAGCCAACTATGTGAAGTTTGCCAGTACCACATAATTCCCAGCATCATGGATTCTCATTGCGTTTGATCAGAACTCCTAGAACAAGACGTTGCATTTTCTGCAAATCATCTTACAGGTATTCCAGTGAGATCAACTGGTTATTTTAACACAGGAGTCTCTGGGAGGAGGATTACGCCTGGATTTTGGGACTCCTATTTTTGAAGACTTAAAGCAGATTAGAAACCGTGCACATCCTCTCTCTATCA
Organism: Kiunga ballochi; assembly: GCA_037177335.1. Taxonomy (NCBI): domain Eukaryota; kingdom Metazoa; phylum Chordata; class Actinopteri; order Atheriniformes; family Pseudomugilidae; genus Kiunga; species Kiunga ballochi. Next base: position 1,360,252 of record JBAMIG010000005.1, read on the forward strand.
TCAGGACTTAACTATTTCCTGCTGTCAGAATATGAATTCTGTATTGGGACTGTGTTAAATACTCTGGACTGTCAGTAAACATGTCTTTGAGTAAGACCTTTGAGTTGGAGCATTTCGACGAACGGGACAGGGTCCGTCGGGGACGCTCCACCCGGGCTAAGAGAGATGACTCCACCGGCAGTGGTGGAGCGTCCGGGCCTAGTTCCAGGGGCAGCAGCCTGGTTCCTAGTCCTGCTCACAGCGCCAACTGTAGCTATTACCGTACCCGCACCCTGCAGGCTCTTACCTCGGAGAAACGAGCCAAAAAGGTTCGGTTTTATCGCAATGGGGATCGGTACTTCAAAGGCCTGGTGTATGCCGTTTCCGGTGACCGGTTCCGGTCGTATGACGCTCTGCTGATGGAGCTCACGCGCTCACTGGCAGATAACCTGCATCTACCCCAAGGAGTTCGTACGATCTACACTATAGATGGCAGCAAGAAGATCACCAGCATGGACGAGCTGGTTGAAGGTAAGGCGAACAGCTTGTTTTGGCCGAGGCAACTCGCCATGTTTCCATGTTTTTCCAGTTTTTATGTTAAGATATGCCAACACCCTGCTTGTAGATACTGGGGAGTTACTGGAAGAAAATACTACAGGTGTTGTTTATTTCATAATATTTGTCTTTTTTTTGTTGTATGCTAATTACTTGCTCATACTTTACTTTACATACACATATGTCATTAATGTTCGCTATGTATGTTGGTACTGAGAACCAAGACAAATTCCTAGTAATGAAAATTACCTGGCAATAAATCTGATTCTGATTCTGGAGGATTCACCAATATTATGACTTCATAGTTTGTACAATGTATAAAGTCAAATTAGAGCAGGAACACCAACTGTGTCAAAGCTGTAAATTAAAGGATATTTTCTCATTTTTACCTTTACACAACTTACACTTAATTAGGTTAATTTAATATGATCTATGATTTTTTTTTAAATGAAAACAAATGAATATACAGGGCAGCAGTCATAATCATGCAAGAATTTAATTTATATATACATTTATTAGTTTAATTAGTATATATTAATACATACATGCATATATACACACACACACATATATGCATATTATATATATATATATATATATATTCCTTTTAATGGACATAAATTAGCTGGTCTTTGTTGAATAAAGTCAAATGTCACTACAGAGTTACTCGCACATGTCCTTCACATTAGCTGTTATTAGGCAGTACATACACTAGAGGGCAGTATAAACTTTAGCGTTCGAACGTCAATTTTAAGGCCCATTTATGATTGACACAGATGACGGATATGCAGAAGAATAGAAAGTTTAGTCTATCTCTTGCATCAGTTACATGCACTACCAGTTTTCAAAGGACTCTGTTGACCGTCACCTGGTGCAGAAAATACCACTGGAAATCAGGAGTAAGTTTTGAATTGTGTAGCCGTCATCCAACCAGCAAAGGGAATAAACCAGAGAAGAAGAGGAACAGGAAGAAAACAACCAAAAAGTCCAAGGAAAAATGGCTTAAGAAGAAGCAGAGGATTTTAAAAATGTAAAAAAAACCCAAAAAAAAACAGGCTTTATCTTAATCAGCGCACTAACTACGTTGTATTTTGAAGTGCATCTACATGGATATTTACACGCTACATATTTGCAAAGTACTGCTAGTTCGCTGATTGAGACAGTATTTGGGATTTTTTCCCCCCCGTTTCTTTTCGTTTTTTGGATTGTTGTAAGAAACTTAAAGCAGTGCGTATCTGCTATCAACCACCGTCACCCAGAAGTGAACTCTGAACTCAGCACTGCCCACTAGTGGATCAACTATGACATGACATTTAAAATGTTCTCATTTATCTGCACAGTAAGCATAACATGGTCTGCATAAAAATAAACATATGAAACATTCCCACAAAGGAACATAAAATTATGTAGCACATTTAAAGGTGGTAGTCTTTAAAGTAGTACCCACAGTTTCCTTTAGTAATACTCTGATGTAACTGAGCACACTGCAGTGCTCTGACAGCAAATAAAATGCACACGTAAAGAAAGCAGAAAGATTTAAGGCTGTACACATGAAAGGCATTAAACATGGTGCATAAATGAAGAGTGAAGTGCAACGTGGGTCCTCCATCAATCAGATCTTTTTTTTCCTAATAAATCCTGCAGCTGCTCGGTTGGGCTGTAGAAATGGAAAGCTAACTATTCTGCAGCAAGGAAATGTAGATCAGACAGGTCTCCTAAGATCCTGTTGGAAGAGTAGCAGGACGGTCACTTTACCCTAAAATCAGGCTCCATTTAAAAATCATTTATTGGTGCTAGAAAATGTTTTTGTATTCAGTCATTGAATGATTATTGTCTTTTTCGCCTATGAAATCCCTTAAAATGGTTTTAAACTTTAAGAAGAAGAAACAAGTCAGCCTCTTGTGCTCAGCGTTGTGCTGATGGAGATAGGAGGGGGTTTATCTGCAGGGAAAGAAAGGGGCATGACCCCCTGAAGTACTCCAGTATCAACGCCCCTGTCTGCCTTGTTTCTTTTATCCATGAGACAGAAAACCAGGGCTAAGATGCTCTTTAGGTAGGATAGGCAGTCCACCCACATAACAGCTAATATGTGTCAACGTTCCTGTGCACTAAGCTGTTTTATATGCACCGTTCCTCCTGACAATCCCTCCAGCAGCGCTCTGATTCTGCAGCTGTGTCCTCGCTGCCGTCCTGCACAGGATGTTCTCCCATTGGCCCGAGCTGCACGCACCTCATTTACTGGTTTCTGTTTATCGCCGGAGCTGGTGTTACACCTGTTCTTTTATCCCCACCACCACTCTAATGGCACGAAGGGGGGATGCCAGCTGAGGAGAACCATCAATCCGCTGCTTTGTCCCTTATCCACACCGGTTAAATCCAGTTTTATGTAAAAAAAAAAATAAAAAAAAATTGTGATTTATACTAAAACGTGTGGATGAGGTGACACATAAAGTACTGAAGCAGAGAAAAGGACATTTTATACTCACAATTATTTGGCAGTTATTCATAAAGGGTAATTATTGGCATTATACTGCATGTTTTTGTCATCCAAAGGGGACCAGCTATGTCACCTTGTTGGAATATTTACTTATTTGCTCTGTTCTCACCTCTTACACCGTCCACTCTGCTACTTCCATGCAGGTTCTGTAAAAAAGTTTTCACCGTCTCCTGTTTGATTTTGTTATGCAAACACACTTGAATTATTTATTTCTGTGTACATCAAGAGCAGAAGTATCCTGTAATCGATACAGTTCCTCCTGAGGGACACCCATCCTTTCTACCTCTTACTGTTTGCAACCTGTTTGTATGAAGGTTGCTACTAATGAGTTATAAACATTTCCCGCCACCAATCACACATCATTGCTTTAAATTATTCATTTATTAATTACAGGAAATCTCCTAAAGAAACGAGATGTGTAACAAACGAGATGAAATCTGACATATGGGTGTAGGAAGTGGTTTGATGGTGTTGTACGACTAGATTTAAGTGCATTGAATACATTTTGAATGGTTTGGCAACATCTCTAATATCTGGTCAGTTTGCTCATCTTTCCTTGACTAAAGTGATTTAGAGAGAAATTGAGCAGTATCTGAGTAGCATCACTTCATCAATATTGATGTGTGACTGGTTGTGATGTCCACTAATGAGCTTTAGGAGCAGGAAGCCGTTCAGCCGGAGATGCGCTAAAAGACAGATGCATCACTTTTCAAGCACTTAACGGCAGAGCGGAGCATGACCGATCTAATCTGAGGAGCTGAAGAGGGAAACTTGTAATTTATTAAAACTCCGTACAGTCTTCATGTAACATGGAGGAAAAAAACATGGAGGCATGCAGTTGAGTGAGTGGCTGCTGTATCACTACAGTAAGATGATAGATGAACGTGTCCGTCTGAATGTTTAATGTTTATGTTCAATATTAAAATTTTAATAGGTTTTGCTGAGGATGTCTAGGTGAGTTTAGATGCTAGAAAGCACAAAAAAGGAGGAGAGGGGTGTTACTGATTGGTTTCTTTTATCATGTACAGCCCTTTGTGTTGCTATGGCATGAAAAGGGCTTTATAAATACAGTTTTTGATTTAGCTAAGATAGTGCAGTATGGAGAAAGCAAAAGAAACAGTTTTTTACCCTAAACTGGAAAGTAAAAGAGCTTCAAATGCTGTGGCAAATTCTCCTTAGCAAATATAAAACCACAAAGTAACGCTGTGTCGCTTTACCGTACGTGAGCCGCAAGTCTCGTAAAATCTCGTCAGCTGGATTTTATAAAAACTGCGGCTTTTGTGCTGAACATCGTTCAATGTACCTGTAAATCACAGGGGTTCTTTGTAGAGTCTTTTACAAAAATCACTTATTTTGCAATTACCTGAAAATGCAGCTAAAGGAGAGAGAGAGCTTGAACCTTTTACCACTTTCCACCACTAGATGGCAGACACAGGAGTATTCTATCTAACGGGGTTAGGGTAGGGTAGGTATCAGGGGAGCTCGAGTCCGGTCCTCGAGATCTACCATCAAAAATCCATCAGAACATCAAGCAGTTTTATTTAGGGGTTCTGGGACCCAAATGGGGGTTTTGAGTTAAATGTAGGAGGTTGTCTGATATATCACCCACATTTTTTTAGTAAATGTGGATTTTTTTTACATGCATTGTAGCATTGAGCAGAAAAATCTGTGAAATTATCACACTAATGCATAAAAACATAATGGTACACGTCCAGTTTGAACAATTTGTCTCTGATTTTGGGCTTTTAGGTGACGCTGAACCACTAAAAGTCATTTTATCCTTATTTATAATATGATGTAAATTCTGTAATTATTTTGCTGTCATAAACTCTGCTTCACATTTAACACGTTTTCTTATTTACATTATGCTGTAAAAACTTTATTGACTCTGGTGCGTAAATGTTTAACTCAGGGAAGTTTAAAGAGGCAATATAAGGCACTCTTCCACCACCAAACCGTGTAGATACTTTGGACGAACCTACTTTGTTGAGGTTCCAAGCGTGTTGAGTCAACGTCCACAGGCCAACGTCCCTGGATCGGCCTGATGTGACGGATGTCCCTACACAGACTGGTTTTAAAGGCCACCAGAAAGATTATTTAGGAGTCTATTTCCCATGAAGAACCACAATGCCAGTGTAAAGTCACCCCAAGGTCCTCCATCTTTGTCTTCTTCTGTGGTGTTCTGCAGAATGTGCAGTTTATTGCAGATCTCCATCTTTCTACACGCATTGCGCGGGGGGCCCCCTCCCACATTAGAGAATCTGGACTTGTACTGGAAACCAGTAGGGTAAAGTAGATACTAATGGAAAAGCGGCTTTACTTTTAAAAAGGTGCTGGTTTGTTTGCAAAATGAAAATAAATGGTTGTACATGAAGAAGAGTATTAAGCGTTAGTCCATTTTTCTTAAAATCCCATCTCGTGTTGCTCACACTCATTTATCCTTATAAGAGCAATAACTTTAGCAGTATGAGGCTAATGGTCTGCATGAAGCATCTCTGGGGCTGAATATTTATCGCCTGTGCTTTCATGAGTCATCAGCTGCCGCATGAGCCACAGATTAACATGAAACACAATGAGTAAACCTGGCTTTTAGTTACTTTGTGGCGATAAAAGACAAATGATCCTAATTAAAAACCGTGAAACATGGAGAGCAAAGTTTGTACATCAACACCTGTAAATTACTTATTGGTTAAAATGTCAATTAGCCATTGATCAGATAGTGATGTTAGAGTCTCATTAGGCTGAATGTTATCTACCATGCAGTCATCTGTATTATTACAATACAGCTCATTGTACATAACGCTACAGCTACAACCTGGACTGGAACCAGTTACAACCCAGCCTAAAACTCAGCCCAGTCATGTCATTTTCCTCTTTTACAACCTTTTAAGGTAAATGGTCTCTGACACAACTCTGGAACGGGTCGTTTTACTGCTTCTGTTCTGATTTAATGGAAGTGTGTATTCTCTATTCAGTCATTTGATCAACCCAGTGTGTGTTTTACATTTACCTCTGGTCCAAGTTGTTATTATAAACTAGAATTAGTTCCTAATTAGCGCTGCTAACGTTTCTTTCTAACCCTGTGAGACGTATTGTGCGCTGTCAGCACTAATATCACCTCTTTGTGAATGTTCACAGCATGATCTGTCTGTTTTTGTCAGCTATCAACATCTTATTGCTTGATTTTATTCTGCTTGGTCCTGAGTAAATATTTCATGTGCAAACATGAATTGTGTTCTACTCATATGTCAGGGACTTGCAACCACTCTGCACTGCAGGATGTGGGATTTGACCATTGCACACGTGTGACGACAATATTTTGCACAGCTCTATTCTTAGTGGAGATATTTGGTTAAAAGGAGGTGAATAATGTCTTTCTGTAAAACTGCTGAGGCTCATTTACGCTTCCTTATCTATATAAATGTGGACGTCCATTTCAAACGTCGTCAAATCTTTGAAATTCCATCTGAAAAAACATTTCAGGCTGAAATCCAAAAATACAGGTTAAAGCTGTTGTGTAAAGAAAAGGCCAAACAGGACCGCCGGCTTCTCTGGACTTAAGTAATCCTTAATGACCTGAAGCAAAGTGGGAAAACTGTTCAGATGATAAAAAGTTTGAATTCCTTTAGGGAACCATGGACAGCATGTCCTGCAGACAAACAGATCCTGTGTGGTTGCATTAGTGCCCCTGCAACGGGCAGCTTCCACATCTGTATTGCTGAAATATACATAGAGGTTTTTAAGAATGATTTATGCTCCATTACTTATGTAAAAACACAATGATCCATGTCAAACAGTCTGATGTTTAAACTCTGTGTAAACAACGGGCTTTAAGAGCCACAATCCTGCAGGTGTTTCCTGCTGCAAAACACCCGAAACCCGTCAGACTTAATGGGCTTTATGCACAACCCTTTCCTGAACCAAGGACAGCTCCTTTGTTTCCTGTCTTTCATTACAGGATGAATTGATTGATCCAGGTGTGCCCAACCTCAGTAATCTCAATGGCCAGACACACCTGGATTAACCATTTCGTCCAGTAATGAAAGACAGGAACAAAGGAGCTGTCCTAAGTTCAGCAGAGTTGTGCACACAGCATGACATCTACCAGTGCATAAACTGCAGATTATCCATTGATTTGAATCAGGTGCAATGCAGCAGGGTAACTCCTAACATCAGGATTGCAGCTCTACCCTGTGTTTAAACCTTTGTTCCAAGCAGGTAATAAAACCTTCCCTTTACATTAATAAGAAATCTAGATTACGTTTATTTAAGCAGAAACCCACCTTTGATTTAATATCAAACAGGATTAAGGATTAAAAATGTCTCCTTCATTCAACAAAAGCAGCAGGCAGCTCCGTTTCAGGCGATCTGCAAACATCTGAACCAGCTCTCATTCACTGCTAGGAATGTCTTACGCTTTTCACAGAGCGCGGCTGTCAAAACATTCCCACAATGCACTTTCTGGGCGTGCACATTGATGCACCAACACGCTGTGGATGCACTTCGAGTGTGCACTGACGCGCACGCACCACAATATTCTCACGTGGTTATGTGTTGCTCTCAGCACCTGCAGACCGAAGGATTATGGGTAATAAAACAGACCTGCATCATCCAGCAAGCTAACAATTGACCCAATGCTGATTGGCTGAAAGTTAACTAACTGGAAAGGCTTAACTAATGCCACACGTGCACAATATGCTGTGCATGCAGCATAAAACCACAACAAACTATGAAAATTACAAAGATTGCAGGCTAAAGAGGTCAATTAAGTAATAACCTGTCATGCTGTTATATTACTCTTCATCATCATCAGCGATCACAATAACGTCCAGAACACAGAAGATGTTTTGTGTTCAGTCACTGAGGTATTTGACTAATAACCTGGAGCGGGCCTGTCCAGCTGCTTAGAATCGCAAGGTGAGAGTCAGAACGTGGAGAGACAAGGACACACACACACACACACACACACACACAATGCCTGCGGAGAAACAGTGTGAACACAACACACACAAAGGTGTGCTTTTTAAAGAGCTGTGGGTGCAGATTAGCGAGTGTGTGATTTAAAACCTGAGCTGTAAAAGTAGACTGAGGAATAAGATATTTTTACCATATAAGGTAAAACAGGAAGTGTCTGTTTCCTATGGTACCGGTATTAGGGTCAACTCTACACGGTGCATCGTTTTAACGTATATATTTATGTTTTTAATCATCTTTTCTGAGAGACAATAAGCCTTAAATCTTAAAGTAAAATAATAAATAGAATTTTTGATGTGCATATCAATACGTAGTACGAGCAAAGTGAAAGCCATGTCGTCTCCATGTCTGTTATTGGCCAGTACAGACCTTAAAATCTCATCCGGGTAAAACCACAGAGCTGCACATGGCCTGCTTCTGGTTTGTTTCAGGATGTGACAGAGTTACAGATGATGGTATTAACATTGAGTCCTGCAGCTGCAGCCGTCAGGATCTGAGATACAGGAACCGTTTGTTGTGGTAATGGGTCTGCTGGATGCAGGGAGCGTTATTTTAGGAAGTGGGTCAGAGTATCTGAAACAGCAAGGTGACTGGGAGGTTTGAGGGTTATCAGGTCTGACCAGAGCAGCTCCACTTCACAGAGGACAGAATACTGAAGAGCTGCAACACGCTGGTGCCAGATATCACAGAGCTTGTAGAAGCCTTTGCATGTTGGAGGAGTCGTATTTTAATCAAACATCTTCAGATTTTTAGTTGTCAGCAAAAAACAAGAACTTTTGAGCTCATCAGCATGACTTAATGGCTACTGCACAGGTTTGGACTATACCAGCTACAGTATTTTCACTGAATACTGAGAAACAGACATGATTTGACCATCATCTGATCGTCCTTCATGCTAATTATAGTAACTCTGAATTATGTTACTATTTAAAGCACAAATTTGTTTTTTTTGTGTAACAAACTAAACAATTTGACGTTAAAAAGATGTTTTATCGTTTTAATTGCAAACAAATATAGAATAACTCATAACCTGCATTCAGTACTCTATATCTCCAGACATTTCACGTGCTTTATCAGTAACCTTTCAGTAAACTTCAATATATTTGTCCATCTGCTGCATATCTGCATGGATGCGTTCAACGTTAATGAGAAACGAGACCATTAATGCCATTAGATGCAAAAGATAATTGGGCTTAAAGATGACTGGGAATACTGGTGTAGCAGCATTCCAGTGGGAAATGCTCTAGTCTTGTCCACATTTCCTCAGTTTGGTTCCCAAATACTGGATGCATAATTATCCTTTAATAATCCGGCTTCTTAGCGATATGCCTTGCAGACATTGCCCTGCATGGGTAATGGTTAGGTTAGAGATAACTATCTCTCTGTCAAAAGGTATGAAAGAGGCCTGTAGATCTCCAAAGGTCAGAACCTTTGACCACTATGTGTGCATGTATGTGTGAAAGTGGTGCAGGCCGTCCCGTCACTTACTTTGTGGGCAAGGTTTGTCAAAACTAGCGGTGCATTTCCCTCGTGGTCATGCGTTACACCCTTTAGGGGTGTTTTTGGTTCATTGTCATTGTTTAGTAGGTACACACGTCGGAAAGGGTCTTTACCATCAGTCAGCCGTCCACAGAGCTCCATCATTTCATCTAGACTTATAGCTCAGTCCGCTAGACATCCTGATGACTGCTACCAGGCAGCTGACCCACCTGGGTCAGTCGGTTTGAGTCCCAGTCCGGGTCATGTGCCCCCCCCCCCATGTGTGTGCATTTATTTAAAGAAATAGATACCAATGTCAGAAAGGAAGTAGGTAGTCAGAAAGCAGTTTGATTGGTGTGTCAGTAAACCTCTGATCAGGTTCCTCTGTTAGTTCTCTAGTGAGCAGCTCCCTAATCGAATGCAGTGCGGTCCCGGTTAAATTCCCACTCCGTGCCATCAGATGACACTTCCATGTATTGTTGAAATTCATCATTTATAAGGGGGGTAAGCTTAGGCAAGGGGTAAGAAGTTAAAAAGAGGGAGGAGACCCTTAGGGTAAAGGATAAAGGATCATGGTTGGGTTTGGAGCAGCCTTTCTTCAAGTATGGTTTCCGGACCACTAGTGGTCCACGAGCGCCTCCTGGTGGTCCACAATGTGAACAACATGATAATCCTAATGTTATTTGAATTGACTAGAAACGTCACTCAGTTTTGCAACACCAAATCGTTTTATATAAAAAAAAACTATGGATTAGTTGCTTAGGACATGGTTACCTATAAGAAAATTTAAAATAACTGATATGTTTTACTATAAAATATTGTAAAACCTTAAACCTGTGAATGGTTTATATTGGCATAATGTTCTTTTGTTGTTTCGAGTCAGGTGGACAGGTTTGTAGTAAAGGTTAAATGATCCTAAAACAGTTTGAGAAACACTGGTTTAGAGCGATAGGGTATGAGTGGAGAGAGAGAGAGAGAGAGAGAGAGAGAGAGAGGAGGATGAGTGGGTGAGGAGAAGCTGAGTGATAGGGATTGGAGGATGTGTGAGCGAGCAATGTATGGCAGGATAAGTGAGAGAGAGAGCCTGTGTGGGAAAGAGATGGGAGGATGAGTGAAAGAAGGGGGGAGAGAGAGGGGAAGGAAGGGTGAGTGATAAGGGATGAGAGAGTAGGGGGGAGAGAGAGAGAGAGACCAGGTGAGTGAGAGGGAGTGTGGGAAAGCAAGATAAAAAGGAGAGGGAGGAAATGTGTGATAGGGAATGAGTGAGAAAGAGAGAAAGATGGAAAAATGGGTGAGGATGAGTGAGAAAGAGAGAGAGAGAAGCATGGATGAATGGGTGGGAGTGTGTGAGGGAGAGAGGGTGAGGAAGACTGAGGGGATCAGAGAGAGAAGAAGTGGGGGAGGAGGAGTGATAGTTTTGTTTAAGTACAAAAAAAGTTCAAATAAATGTACGAAAATGTAGAAAATGCATAAAACATTAGATCCAGTGGGCCGTGTTCCCCTGTACCCGACTATCCGGACTTTAGCTTGTTCTAATTGAGGTTTTGATGCTTTAGTTACGTCATATTTTCAGGTACAACTTCACTTCCGAGTATCTAAATACTACCAGAACTTCAGAAGCAGAACTAAACCAGAACTTCAGAAGCAGAACTAAACCAGAACTTCAGAAGCAGAACTAAACCAGAACTAAACCAGAACTTCAGAAGCAGAACTAAACCAGAACTTCAGAAGCAGAACTAAACCAGAACTTCAGAAGCAGAACTAAACCAGAACT
>JBAMIG010000005.1:1435966-1459016 GCA_037177335.1 Kiunga ballochi
CGTTCCACTTCACGATTGTGTCCCACTTGTTGTTGATTCTTGACTACAAATTTAAAGTTTATATCTTTATGTTTGAAGCCTGAAATGTGGCGAAAGGTTCAAGGGGGCCGAATACTTTCGCAAGGCACTGTATTAGATTCACAATTAGAACAAAAAGCATCCCATGCCATGTAACAAAAAATGCCAAAAAGCAGTTTTACTCTTCTAAGAAAGAAACAATGAAGAAAGACTTGAAAGATCTGATTCATATTGGTAACAGAATATGTGAAATTAGAGCAGTTCTATGTAGGTACAAACATGTCAACACAAAGAAAATGTATTAAGATCACATAAATGTTTGTGTTTATCCATCATCCATTTGATTCTGAATCAAAATGCATAAACAAACAGTCCCATCAGAGAAGTACTCAGAGAATATCCCAACCATTCATTCCCAAACAATCCTGTTTGTAAATACATCCAGTTATAGCAGTAAAATAAACAACTGGTTTGCTTCAAGCAAACAAAATAACTAAAACTTAGGTTAATTTTCCAAACAGCAGTGAAACGAATAAAACAGCTGCTCCAGATTGAGTGTTTTGTTTGATGTTACACCATTTGTTGGTAAATTGTGTTGATATAATTCATAAAGGTCCTTTTTGTCCAGCACTAATCAGAGTTTTGTTGTGAAAGGCAGAGAAATGACGAGAATGCTGTGTGCCTGCAGTGACGCAGAAGTTGCTAAACCCACATGCAGCTTTTAGTAGAGGATATCAAGCAGTACTTTTAGTTTCTTTGGATAACGATTCCAAAGATATGATAAAGCAATCAAAACACAACCAATCAGAAGTTTGCTTAGCTCCATACAAGCTGACTCAGACAGGGCTTCTGCTGCAGATAGTCTGGCTGTTGCTTCCTAGTCTGAGTTTTCAGCCCTGTGTGTCTTTCCAGCATGTTCCTGCCATCTTATCAGCTGTTACAGACTTTTCAGCTTGTTGTTGTCCTTTATCATCACACGGAAGTTTGCAGAACTCTGTGCAGCCTCTGCAGGACATTTTCATTTATTCCAGTATGCTGCAGGGTGGTGATTGTTATCTGGGACAAAATACTTTGCTTCAGAATTACTTCTAAGATTTCATTCATTAGTTCTCTATAAAACTTAATCCATCCTAGCCTCTCCCAGCAGCAAGTGATATGCAGGTACACCTGGACAGGTCATCATTTGGCTCTAAACCCCCAGCCCCACATTTAGAGAATCAGCTGTATATAATTGATGGATGGATGGATGATCTAAGCGAGTCTAAACTAGTAAGGAATTCCCTACATTTGATTCCCCATGTCACTTCACATCCGCTAGATAAACTCCATGGCAGCCACTGTTCATGTGACATTTGGTTTTTAGTTTTGCTTTATTTTTTGAGGAAAATATGAGCCCTTTATAACCTGAGCCATAAAAAAAGAGTAAGAGGTCATTTTGTCCCGTTAACATAAATAAAAAAATATAAAAAGATGAATTAGTTGGAGACATTTACCATTTATTACTGTGTAAAATGTGGATATTATATTATATTATATTATAAAGAAATAAACATAACCTAATCATGATATTTTACATGATTAACGTTTACATATGAGATTTTTTCTGCTTTTTTATTCTTTCTTTTAGATGATCTTTTATCTCTTTACGTTTGTGTTGGACTGTATGAAGAATAAATTATGTACACTTATGATGCATAGGTGTGGGTGGAGTAACGTTATCTTCAGCATATTTAACACAGCTGATGACTCTGAGGGTCATCATTCAGTCATGGCTTGTGCTGCGATGTCTTTGTGGATCTGGACACTATGTGTCTTCATTTTTTTAGGGCAACACTTCTCACTCAGCTCTGCTTGTGAGGGCAAGCCTACTGGCTTGAAGAGGCACTGTGGAACGTAAGTATATCTGTATGTGCATGCTGGGATGTACTTTACTCCTCATAGAGACCTTGTTTGTGAATCTGTATGCAGGCGGTACATCATAACCATTCCCGTAGTTCATTATTCTGGAGAAAGCACCAAGTTCTGTGTAACTGTGCTGGAGCCCTCTCACTCAATGAGCATCACCATGTCAATGGGGTCAGGAGACACACTCAAGCCTCTGCATCACATTCAGAATCCGAGTGGAAACCAGAATCTGGAGAAGAGGATCGACTTCAGCGTGTTTTATGAATGCTTTCTGTTTATGGTGAGCTCCTGAGCGGCCTTGGCAAAGAGTTTTTAAGAAAGACGGAGATGATCCGAACAAACGTGTTTGAATGTGTACCAGATATCTGCAGATCTGGTAATACGCATAAATGCCTAACTTGTCTTTTGTCTGTGTTTCTGTAACAGGCTCCTAATGTGAAGGAAGATACTGTGTTGATTTTTCAGGTGGTGATTAAAACCGACACATTTCAAGCAACAGAATCCAGAAAAATCTTGATCAAAGCCAATAATGTCAAAATATTCATCCAAACGAGTTTACCAGTTTACCAACCCGGAGACATGGGTAACTACTGCTGATATTCACATAAAGGCTTTTGAATTTAACTTTTAACCAGGTTTTATGCAGATAAGATTTTGTTTTACTGGAGCTGAACATTTCAAACTCTGCTGATCAGAGTCAGTAAAATTAAGTGGGATGCTGCTTCAAATGTTTTTATCTCTATTGGTTTAGTTCAAGTAAAGATGTCAAGATTTTGAGTAATCTTAGGAATTTCTTACAGTGCACTTCAGAGTTGTCATAGGCAACACAAAGCTGGAGCTGTCCAACATTGTGGTGAGTTTTCTCCATTTTCTTAATTTTGAATGTGAGTGATGTTGGCTTTCCAACCTGCTGGTGGAGATTATTATGTCAAACCCTTTAAAGAAATTTAAAAATAAAACAAGTTAAAATTATTCTTAGGTCTGGTTTATATTCCTCTTAAAGTTTCTGTTGACTTTAAAGCTCAGGAGCACGAGTTATAAAGCTTGCTTATGCACAAAAGTCATAAGTACGTTACGAAGCAAAATTAGGGATTTATAGGAATAAACTTGACAGAAAAAAGCATAGTGAAAGGGAAAACTGGTGACACATGTTGAATTTAAGCCACATTAATTCAATTCGATTCAAATGTATTTATATAGCAACACTTCATAATAATGTGATCTAAGGGTGCTTAATAGATATCAATTTGAGCCAGTTCATGAAAAATACCCTATCTAAGGTAAACCATAAGATTTCATCAAATCTTGACTTTGATCCAGTGTCCATCCTGAGCTGCATGAGGTGACAGTGGGAAGAAAAACTCTCTTTGAACAGGAAGACAAAACCTCCGGCAGAACCCAGATCAGGGAGGACAGCCATCTGCCTTGACTGACTGGTTGAGAGGACAGGAAAGACAGAATAACATTGAAACAAAATTAACACTGCAGCTTTAATCCAGCAAGACCTGCAGAAAGAGGAGAAATATGTTTATGAAGTCATATATTACTACACAAAAGATAAAGAGCAAAGAAAGTAAAAGGAAATGCTGAGTGCATCATCATGACTGCATAACTGTCATATGGCTAAACTATCCCTAAATGTAAGATTTGGTCAAAAAAAAAAAAGGTGTTACATTTGATTTTAAAGATAGGGTGGGTGTCTGCCTCACGAACCCACACTGGGAGCACTGGGAGCACTTGGATCTGGTTCCATCAGAGAGGAGCCTGATAGCTGAAGGCTCACCCTCCCATTGTTTCGTTAGAGACTCTGGGAACCACAAGTAGACCTGCAGTGTGAGAGCGAAGTGCTCTGTGTGGAACATATGGAACTATGAGGTCTTTCATATATAATGGAGCTTGTTCATAAGGTGCTTTATATGTGAGAAGAATTTTAAACTCAATACTAAATGTAATAGGAAGCCAATGAAGAGATACTAAAACTGGAGAAATATGATCTCTGCTGCTAGTTCTCATCAGAACACCTCGCTGCAGCATTTTGGATCAGCTGGAGACCTTTCAGGACATATTTGGGACAACCCATATATAAGGAATTGCAGTAGTCCAGTTTGGAAGTACCAAAGGCATGGACTAACTTTTCTGCATCACTCTGAGCCATTTGGCGGCCTTACTTCTGTGTGTATTGCCACAACTATGACCCACAAACAGGATCTCCATCTCAACACTCATTGATTCATATGCTGACATTAATGAGCTGGTATCCGTTGACTGGGTGTGTTAGAACGTGGGTGTGCTTCACTTTTCACTTGCTGCTTTTAGCTTCACTCAGCACTAGAACTGAAATTATAAGGAGCTGTGAAATGTCTGGAAATGAATTAACTATAAAGTTGACGCATCTGTTGCACCTTGAGGTCGAACATTTGAATCATGCTCAACTTTTTCACTTCATCCTGTGTTAGTTACACTAGACAACCTGTCACAAACACCTGTCACCTCTGATTACATCATTATGACTGCTTAATACAAGTGTTTTTCTCTCTTCTTTTTCAGTATAAGAAGGTCGTCATGCTGGTAAGAAAGTCCTAACAAAGTCAGCCTATTTCAACGCTTGTCAGTAAAAGCTTCCTGTAGCTTACAATATGTGTACTCACAGATTTTATATTTTGATTGAATCTAATCCGATTTTCCGTCATCTCCAACTCTGCATCTTCATGTGGATTCACAGCCTTTCCCTTTGTGTAACTATGCAGGATCCTCACAACAACAAGATTGCTCAGTGGCATAATGAAACATCCAGCAGTAATATGCTGCAGCTTTCTCACCCTTTGAGCTCCAAGGCCACTGAGGGACTCTACAAGATTGTTGTGAAAACGGATGAAGACAAAGCAGATTACAGCTTCAGGGTGCAGAGTAGCAGTAAGTTCTGGCTGTTTTTCATCATGTCAGTCTTGTCTGCTTGCAGTGAATTGTAAAAGATAAATGCTGATGCCTTGTTGTGTCTCCAGCTTTGCCCCAGTTTAAGATAAGCGTGAGCGTGCCGAAAGAAGTCGTTGTTGGGCAGGAAGATTTTGAAGTTGTCGTCTGTGCAAAGTAAGTAAAGGTTTTACTTGAAGAACCAAAAATGCATTTTAACAAATCAGTTTGGTGAAAAGATTCGCTGACTTCTTCTTTCCATCTCCAATAGGCACAAATATGGGAAGCCTGTGCAAGGAAAAGTTAAAGTTAAGGTGTGCCGGCCTCCAAAGCCAAAAAGTCAGTGTTCCTATACTCTCTTCCATGAATACTCAACGGATCTCCACACCCCAACTCCATGCAAGACAAAGATGAAGCAGGTACCAATGCTGTTCCTACAGTCTCGCCTCTCTGCAAAAACAATCTGCAATAAAGTGAAAGATCATGAGACTTCAGCAGGAGACACAAATACATTCAGGTTCCTTTACCTGCACTAGATTCAAGAAGTTTCCGCTTTTGAGGCAGTTTAGTTTATGTTCAACGACATACAGAAGCAGGTTCCTCATGGTCATGTTTCACTAAATCTGAGTTTAATCAGTGCAAAAAACCAAACCCTGTGAAGGAAGACACGAAGTTGTTTGTAGATGCTGAGGGTAATCATGCTTACCACTGTTTCATTGTGATAGCTGGAGATCACAAAGCTGGTTTTCATTATTGTTTTTTTACAATCTAAAAAAACATTTTTATGTTATCATTGTGAATTCAGCATGGCATTTTGCACAGCACAAATACAAATGTTGCTGTCAGAGCAAGAAATTATAAATATATGAACAGAGGTAATTAGTATTAAAAACACAATGGGCTTATAATGAACTTATATTACTCTAATATACATTGTCATTACAATAACATTATTATAATATTAATATTTGATAAATAATAACATTTGAATCAGAGCACCACCTAAAAATATATATTATTTATTTCACTAAAAAGTCTCAAGACACAAATTCAACTATCATAACACAAGTAAAAAATAACAGATCGTAAGTAATAATATTTATTCAGTAAGTAACTAAGTAAGTAAATTATATTTATACAGCATCTTTCATAAATAAAATCACAAAGTGCTTTATAGAAACAATTTAAATAAGGTTAAAGCAAAGTTAAAAAACAATAAAAACTAGAAACATAACAACCTGGTCAATTAAAGGCTTGTCTGACTAAAAGTGGCTTCTCTGAGGGACAGAAGCAAGTTATTCCACAATGTAGGGGATACTGACTCAAAGGACAAGTGTCCTCAAATTTTAAACCTGGTCTTGGACACCTTCAGGTAGTTCTGGGGCAAGGACCAAGGGAGCGGCCAGAATGTGCAGTCAACAGGTCTGTGGATCTGCCAACTACAAAACATTTAGAAATAAAAATATGAAAGGAAAGGGATGTAAATATAACTCATGTAAGATAGAGGTTTGGCGCAGTTGGTTAGCACGATGGCCTCACAGCAAGAAGCGTTGCTTGTTTAAGCCAAAGACATGCACCTAGGGGATAGTCTGATTGGAGACTCTAAATTACCCATAGGAGTGAGTGTGAGTGTGTGTGGTTGTATGTTTATGTGTGTTAGCTAGGATCCCTTAGCTCCAGCTAATAGATGGATGAGATGGAGTTTTAAAATGGTAAGGAAGATGAAGGGTTAAAATTAAACAGTGGAATTAATAAACAATGTTTATGAGAATAAATTTAAGCCTGATGCTCCGTCACTGTGAGTAAATCTCATCAGACTCACTTTACAGAGCCCAGTCTTTATGCTCCCTGGCATACTAAAGCCTTTTTCCCCATTTAGCTATACTGATTAGTGGTTTTAAGTGTGAGTATGCATGCTCGTTTGTCTCTGTGTGTTAGCCCTGCAATGGACTGTTGTCCCGTCCAGGGTGTACCCCGCCTCTGGCTCGTTGGCTGCTGGGATAGGCTCCAGCCCCCCCACGACCCCGTTAGGGACAAAGTGGTAGATAATGGATGGATGGATTAGTGGTTTTAAAATTTTGTTTTCTCCCAACGTCTGGAAATGAGTCTGGCTAGTAATTTAGCCCCTCGTAGTGATGGTAGCACAAGGCTTAACTGTCGAGAGGGAGTATATCTCTGGATAAGGTGTCAAAGTAGGCAGGAGCAGTGTGAGTTAATGCTTTGTAGGCCAGAAGCAAAGCTTTTGAATTTGATGTGTGCTGCAACTGGTTAAACAGGGAGTATTGGGACAGGTTGTGTGCATCCCACTAAGCAACAAAACCTATGCTATATTTCAAATAAGTCTTTCTTTTTATTTATGTTGTAAATTTCAGACTCACAAGTCAGGCTGCACAGATTTACAGTTTAAGTTGTCAGAGTTCATAAAAATTGACGAGATACGATTCCTTGATGTGCTGGATGTCAGCGCCACAGTGGAAGAAGAAAAAACATGTAAGTTATACATTTTACTTCAACAGTCTTATCTTACAACGTATGAAAGAGAAAATGAGGGTGTGTTGTGGCAAACGAGAAAGATTTAACACGGAGGTTTCTCATTGGCAGGTATTTCACAGACTAAGTTGGAGAGAATAAATATTTCATATGCTATTGGAATGCTGATTTTTTTAAAACCTCCTAAATACTTCATCCCAGGACAGTCTTTGGTACTAAAGGTAAGCACAACATGTTACCAGGTTTCTATGTAAACTGAAGTTAACACTGGGAGCAGTTGTAAATACTGGAAGGGTAATCTCAGTGATTTCTTTATTTCAACAGGTCAAGTCTGTTGATATAACAGGAAAACCCATCCCTAATTTCCAGTTCTACTTGTTCCAGGGAGAGAAAGGGTCTGAGGTCTTAGTCACTGCTCTCCTAACAAACAAATTTGGTTTCCAGGTTCTTCGAATAAACACACACAAACTTAAGCGTGATATTGTTCTGACTGTAAGTGAAAAGTTGCGTATCATAAAAACAGTTTTTCTTTGCAGCTGCCACAATAAACCTGTGTATAAAGTTATGTTCTTTTGTTTTTTTTCAACAATTTAGATAAGCTTCAAACCAACACTGGACCACCCTGAAGAGAAAACTCCTTTCTTTTTTCCTGCAACTGTAAAAGTGCATCTCCTTGAACCCAGTCCAAACACAGTTGACTTTCTAAGGACAATAAAGATTAACAAACTTCTCCAATGTGACAACACTGAGGAATTCTCCATCCAGTACAGTATAAAAAAAACGAGTGTTCACTTTGCGCCTTTGTACTACATGGTGAGTACCTGCTTGCATTTTTTGCTTATTTATTTGGTCCTACTCCATGTTGGACATGTAAACACAATTCATCCATTGCCTGCATCAGTTATGCAGTAATTTTGTCTGTTTTCAAGGAAGTTTTACCTTTCCATCATTTGAATTAGAATATGGGGAAAATACCACCCAAGATCATAGGGGCAGTGTGTTGTGTAGCTGACTCAAAAGAAACAGAGAACAGCAACAGGAAGAAGATGATGCGGAAAGGGCTACATAAAAAGCTCATAAAAAGGCTCATCTATGGCATTGATAAGTGTTGTGAGAGCCAGAAGTGGTCATTATATGGGTGACCTTTTTTCAGGAAATGTCATTTTAGGACTGAGATATATTTGCTGCTGGCAACGCAGCCAAGTGCGTATCATAATGCACACACTTTGTCACTGTGCAATATTGACTTCCAAACAACCGTATGAATTGTTACGATCCACCTGTAGGAAGTTTATCCAGGGGAAGAAGGGGTGGCAAAATTACAACATAAAACAAAGAATTCAAAATAAAAGTAGGTTTATTTGCAAACCATAAGCAAAACACACAAACGAACCACCCGCAGTGGTTGTCAGTGGCACCTTGATTAGGCCAAACAGTTCAAACAATATGGACACAAACAAACACTTAAACCTAAAGTTAAACAAAGTCCAAACAATCCAACTAAAACCAAAACCAAGACCAGAAACAAAACCAAAACCCACAACAGCAAATATTCTTAATCAGACAGAAAATCTCCTAAGCTCTGAAATGGCAAGCTGTGACCACAAAGTCCCAACTAGCACAGCTGCCCTGAATGATGGGTGATGGCAGTCTTTATAGCCAGGTTCAGCCAGTCACAGGCAGGAGGAAGTAATGGTGTCCAATCACAGGCACTTGAAGAACAGACAGCTCTGCATCCAGGAAGCAACTTGTCAGCTCTGAATGGAGGGCTGTAACAGAATACAAAATTGGCGTGAAACACAATGGACGATAACATTTTGAAGAGCAATTCTCGGACGTTGTTCACAGTTACTGGTATTTGTATCACTATTCCTCCCTGTTGCACTGTGACAAACACTTGTGTCCAGTTAGCAACAAAGTAGTACGCTGTTGTTTACCGAAATCCTCCAATGGTACAGCACTACCTCTGGATTAACCGTTGCACTAGTTTAGTGTCCTAGGGCTGCTACTACTAAATGCTCCCAGGCCTTGAGCCACATGTGGAGGTAATGTGCTAAAATTTTGGTTTACACATTAGTACCTCATCTTTAATGAAATTCCAGTTACTTAAGAAAATCCACCAGTTGTCAGCACTGTAAGATTTTGTACACCCATTAAATCTTCAACTGTAAAGCCAGAAACATTGAGCATACATTGAACAGTAGCTGAATTACAAAATTTATCATTGAACTATAACATCTATCATCTGAAAGTAACCCAAAATACAAAAATCAATTCAAACTGCTGTTATATTACTTAATAATTGACTTTCTCCCGAACTGTCTAGGTTCTATCCAAAGGAAAAATTGTTGCTGAAGGAAATACATTAATTTACTTGGAAAATAAAGGTGTGTGTGGAGAAATCCTCTGTTTTAACTAATAGTAATTTATGAGTGACGATTGTTAAAGCAGATTTTTCTGTTTGCTGTTTCAGTGAACAGAGGAAAGTTTTCATTCAAAATTAAGGTGACTCCAAAAATGGCTCCACACATCCAGGTGTTGACTTTTGTCGTGCTCGGGTGCAAGAGGTTGCTTGCTCACAGTGATGAGTTCAATGTGGAGAAATGCTTCAGCTATGAGGTGAGAAGAGAAATGGAAGAGTCATCAATGGAAATGCTGATTTGGAGAGAATGGATTTGTAGCTCATTAATAATATTTCTGTTTTCCTGCTGTTAAATATGTCTATAGTTGGGTTCTGGTACAGATGATCAGCTGTGATTGGGTTGTATCATTTTAAGGGGTGTATTTCTGTCTCCTCTTAATTCTGTTTCCATTCAGGGTTAGACAAGGAGTGACATAAATACATTGTTTTCCATACAAAGTTTGGGTAAAAAAGTCTTGGTTCTGTTGGATCTCAGTGCTGCATTTCATACTGTAGATCACAGAATCCTGCTGCACAGGCCAGAAAACTGGGTTGGACTTTCTAGACTGGTCCCTAACTGGTTCAGGTCCTATTTAGAAGGTTGGAGTTATTTTGTTACGATCGGCAGCTATGAATCTGAGAAAGTGGCCATGACTTGTGGAGTACCTCAGGGGTTAAAGACCTATGAGGCTAAGACCTCTTCTGTTTAACTTGTACATGCGTCGATTGGGTCAACTACTACGGAGCTTTAACATCACTTATCACAGTTATGCAGACGATACACAACTATATGTGTCTTTGTCACCAGACGATTGCAGTCCACTGGACTTACTGTGTCAGTGTTTAAAGCAAATAAACTCCTGGATGAGAGAAAAGTTTCTACAATTGAATTAAGAAAAAACTGACAATTCGGTTTGGTAGCAAAGAGAAGAGGGTCAGCATTGGTAAACAACTGGAGACTTGGGCTCTTAAAACTGCCAACCAAGTGTGTAACCTTAGCGTGTTGATGGACTCCGATCTGACTTTCAGCAGCTGCATCAAAGCTGTGACTAAGAAGCTTTTTACCACCTTTCCCACAAAGACCAAGATAAACTCATCCATGCATCTCCAGCAGGCTGTAATGGTCTTTTAACAGGACTTCCCAAAAACAGCATCAGACATCTGCAGCTCATTCAGAACTCTGCAGCTCGAGCTTTAACAAGGACGAAGAGATCTAACCACATCACACCAGCTCTAAAATCTTTACACTGGTTTCCAGTCTGTTACAGAATAGATTTTAAAACCCTGCTGATTGTTTATAAATCCCAAAACAGTTTAAGCAGACTAAGCATGGGAGAAGCAGCATTTAGTTGTTATGCTGCAAACATGTGAAACAAACTGCCAGTAGAGATTAAACTCTGACCAAACTCAACATTTATACATCCAGGTAAAAAAAATGGATTTTTGAAGCACCTGTGCATGGAATTTG
Source organism: Kiunga ballochi (assembly GCA_037177335.1). Taxonomy (NCBI): domain Eukaryota; kingdom Metazoa; phylum Chordata; class Actinopteri; order Atheriniformes; family Pseudomugilidae; genus Kiunga; species Kiunga ballochi. Next base: position 1,447,159 of record JBAMIG010000005.1, read on the forward strand.
CACAATAACTTTATCTATTCTGCTATTAATGGATTTTGTTTAATTTACAATTTTATTGTAATTTTTGCTGTTTTTAATTCTTCTCTATATCTGTAAGGCTTTTATTGTTTCCATGTAAAGCACTTTGAATTGTCCTGTACATGAAAGGTGCAATACAAATAAACTTGCCTTGCCTAAAATGACTTCATTCACGTTTCAGGTGAAGGCAGCGTTTTTCCCCAGTAGAGCCGTCCCAGGACAAGACGTCACACTTCAGCTAAAAGCCGATCCAAATTCTCTGTGTGGTCTGAACATTTTCAGTCAGAACATCCTCTTCAAGCAGCCTGGGAAGGTTCAAGATGGACAGAGGGTAACTGCTCCCATCAGCTGCTAAAAGATATCTTCTTCATCATCTTTGCTATCAATCTGAGGTTACTGCATCTAAAAAAATATCTTTTTGATCCTCTATTATTTCTTTATTTCAGATATTTGACTACCTGAACAGCAGAAAAGCATACCCCTTTCCACCGGAGCTCGAAGAGCCTGGAGAATGTCTGTACGTGAAGGCAAAGACATCTCATATAAGACCAAAGAGATCTCATATAAGACCAAAGAGAGAGCTGCAAAAGTTTGCATTCAGTAAATTTCCACTTCTTAATCAAGACAAAGAAGATGCCTACAGAGCTGCTAAAGTAAGTATTACAATAAGAATATGTATGTAACCGCAGATTATGATTGTGATTTGTGACTTTGTGAAAACATTTTTGTCTCATCTAGAATGTGGGAGTGTGGCTCGTTACAAACTTAGTCATCCGAAGTCCAACATGCCTCAAAGTGAACAAAAATAAATACTTTCTAGGTTGGTTTTTATTCTCCTGTATTATTAGTCTTTCTGCATTTTCTCGTGCTGAAGTACTTTCTGCTGCTTATCAGGCTCAGATCATTTACAGAAGCCAGAGACAAAACTGCCAGAAGCAGTTCCCCTTCCACATCCCGGAGAGTTTCCATCTCCCTGTGCTGATGCAGGAGCGGAGGCAGCCTACTCTCCACTGTTCACTAGCTGGATATTTAACCTGGAGAAAGTTGGGTGAGCTTCAAAGGAAAACTCATCATCTTCCTGTTTTCTCTGAGAAATAAGAGCTCTGCAGATCACTAAGAGAGTTTTGTTTGTGTCTGTTTGTGCAGAGACTCTGGAAAAAGTCCCTTGTCGCTGACGGTCCCTGACTCCACCACCTCCTGGGTTGCAGAGGCTTTCTGTTTTTCACCTTCTGATTTTAGTTTGGCTCCCAGGTCACAGCTCATTGTGACCCAACCGTTCCTCCTCCACCTCGAGCTTCCTCACTTCGTCATCATGGGGGAGAGCTTTATATTGAAGTCAACCGTGGCGAATTACCTGAGCAGCTGTCTCATGGTACTGGATGACATCACACAGAAATGTTTAGATAATGCAGGATTATTTTTTAGTTGTGGTAAACCACTTATTTGTGATAAGAGCTGCATTTTGGGCAAACTTTGCTTTGTCTAACAAAATTATTCAACGTTAAACAGTTTAGTTGGAATACATCAGGCCTCCTAAAACCTGAAATATTTGTGTCATGAGTTGCTCTGAAACAAAAAGTCTGACTTAATTCAGATCCTGTAATAGGCTGCATGAGTCCGTGTTAACCATCACTTGATCCAATGTGAATAACTTTTGTCATTAAGATGTATATGTATATAATATATACACTGTCTTCCAAAGATCAGTTTGACTGCAGCCACCAACACAGATTTCACACTCAAACCCCTCTTCAATCACAAGTTAACGTTTTGCCTGTGTAGCAAGAAATACAAGACCTTGAAATGGAAACTAACCCCAAAAGTATTAGGTAAGTGTCAGACCTTTCTTTTTATGCTTGACCCGTTCAGTGACACTTACCTTAGTAGAAAGATGTTCCTGCAAGAATTTAGACAACGTGAAAAGGGTGTGTGATCCTTCTTAGGACAATTAAAGGTGACTCTGACTGCCGAGGCTGTTTCGTCCCACACTCTTTGCTGCCAGAAAGAGGTGATTGTTCCTGAATATGGACACATCGATGTGGAAACCCAATCGTTTACAGTGAAGGTTGGTGCTATAAACAAAAAGACTGAGAAATCACAAACACACTTCTGGGCTGGTTTATACCATCTGACTTGTTCTCGTGTGTCTCTCCTACTTGAGGAATAGAAATCCCAATATTCATAGCTGCCTATTCACTAGGCTTGTTTCTTCTGCCTCCCATCGGAAACAGTCCTAAATTAAATGAATTCTGTCACGCATGACACGCCTCATTCACATTTAAAGAGACCATACCAGGACGAGTTGCTCTGTCGATGCACTTCAGAACAGGGTTATAAGATGTGTGTGGAGCTGGATAAGATATTAAAGCTGCAAGCGCTGTCCACACGTTCAAGCCACCTGCCACCGCCATCTGTGTCATACTCCTATCAATGCAACTCAGTCCAGAGTAAAGTGATAAATATAACTAGTTTCACTTTAGAGCAGATCCCCTGTCATTTGATGCTATGTTCATACGATTCAGAGTCAGGGATCTAGAGTGATTTATGAGGTCATGGTGTCTTGTCAAAGTACATCATGCTGCCTTGGACTTAACCTGTGGCACGGAGCAATGACCTATGCTGACACCATGTCCCCTGGTGACCTTCTTCAGTGCTTCAACGACCCTCAAATCTGGCAGACTTCCCATTAGGTCATTTATTTCTTGACAGCAGGTCATTTGGCTTTTCCTTTTTCTAGATGGGCGTGGCTGTTGCCATATGCAGGGCTTATGCATAATTCCAAATATTTTTATGTAGAACTGTTCAAAATGGGACTGTTATCGTACCTGTGCAGTTTAGTGCACATTTCTTGTTTTATCTGAAAGTTATATGAATTTCGTTCTTTGTGGCGAGATGTCAAACTTTGAGACCCCGCCCCTCGTACATGCTCAGACTTAATCAACAGATTTTGATAATTTTTAATCACACATGCCTCTTTAGCACACTGACCCATTTTTGTGTCTGTGGCATAAAAGACCGACTAGTTCCTTCAAATGCGACCCCATAATTCAGGGGTAGGAAACCCTGGTCCTCAGGAGTCATATTTCCTGAAGGTTTTCCATGTATCCCTGGCCCAGCACAGCGGATTCAAATGAACGAGTCAAAGCTTAACAAGCATTTGATTTTAATCAGATGTGCTGGGTCAAGGAGACACGGAAAACCTGCAGGAAATACAGCTCTCAAGGACCAGGGTTCCCTACCCCGGCCATTACTTGACCTATAATCCAAAATGGCCGACTTCTTGTTTGGTTTAGATCATAGGTCCAGGAGGATTTATTGTTCACCCCATCATGTAGAATAAATGTATCAATTTTCATAAAGAATTGCGACAGTTCATGGAGACTTCAAAATAGGTGGCGCTGTTGCGCAATTTTGCCCAAACGTTTACGAAAACGCAAAATTCTGAAATTTTTCAGATTTGTCTGAGGCAAAGTTTCAATAATCATTTAAATATCTATAGGGATATATTATTCATGGCATCTTATCGATGTTTGTCATGCTGAAAACTTGACCTGTCATTTAGAGAAATGGTTTTCACTGGACCTTTTTCCTGACCCATTTTTGTGCCTGTGACATAAAAGGCCTAGGACTAGTTTGTTCAACTGCAAATCCAAATGGCCAAATCCAAGAGACTTTATGGTTTTCCCCATAAAGATTAGTGACATGTAAATCTGGGGTTTTTAAAATAGGTGGCGCTATCACGCAATTTTGCCCATAAGTTTACAAAAATGCTCAATTCTGACATTTTTCAGATTTGTCTGAGGGGGGGTAGGCAAAGTTTCTAAACTTATTATGGGCGTCTAAGGGGTGAAGTGTACCCCATTTGTGCTTGGAATACGGAATAATAATAACCACTGCTCCCCAGCCTCCCAACCACCAGTTTATATCTTCTTTGGGCATAGATGTAGTTCACAGACTCGTTTGTGACTAAACTGGTCTTGAAGCAAAGCATTGTAGTTTTGCAGTATTGCACACATGTTAGAGACTTCAGACTGTGCCGGCTCACCACCGGAAAATGTGTTTATCCCACATAAAGCATCCCAGCAGCTAAGTGCAACCTGTTGACCTGCTTCTTTAGATTAGTTTGGTCTTGATCGATTTAACCTTTCACTGACTTAACCTCATTCCGGTTTTTCTGATGGTATTCACATGTTGTCACCTCAGTTATAAAAATTCAAAGGAAAAAGGATATTTTTTTATTGGAGTGTACCCTGTCAGCTTAATGCTCCCCCCTCATTCTATGCAGCCACCCAAACCCATAATAAGAGGACGAATAGGATACATTGCATTTGCAGGTGCCTTTCAGACTCTCATCACATATAAGATTAGATTATTACTGATGCTGTCATTACAGCAGTATGGACAGCAGTATAGAACAACAAAAGCTGCTCCCTAATACAGATAATGTAATACAGTAAATATGAAATTTTTTAAAAAGTGAGAACCCAGAGTGCATTTTAAGTTATCTTTGCTGTCCAGGCTTGTTTGTGACAAAGAATTTTAAAATACTTTCCCCTGAAAAACACTGCCTTTAACTTTTAACATGATCTCTGACATCTCTCTTTAAGGCCAAGGGAACTGAGATAATAAAAGCATACAAATGGCTGCTCTGTCCCAAAGGTCAGTATGTTTATGTTTGACATGGTATCTGTCTGGTAATTGAAGTAGGAGACATAAGTGAAGCTATCAGGCCTCTGCCTTTGTGTTATTTTATTATTCCGTTGTTTTCACATCAGTACATTTTATTATATTTTCTCACACTAGTGGAAAAACTAAGAGTGCTATAGACATCTGCATGGCCTGTCACAGTTTCATTACCCCTGCTGCATTTTATGACATCTTTATGTTAGAAGTGGTCCTCTTTTTAGTTCCTGGGATTGATATGGTTGGGTCTGTACACAGGACATCCATTGACAAAGAAAATAGATGCACGAATCCCTCCAAATGTGATTCTTGGATCTCTCTATGCAGAGGTTTCAGTCGCAGGTAAAGTGATGACTTATTTTAATTATGTTATCAATTATCCTGTCACACTGCACAGAAACAGCATTTGTCTCATTAAAAAGAGTGTTTTTCTTTGATGTAGGTGACATATTTGCCCCGAGCCTCAAAAAGCTGGGTCAAGTCGTGCAGGTTAAGTACAGAAATGGGTACCAGAACATAGCTCTCATGGCGATGGACACCTGCATCCTCCATTACCTGCATGATACCAACCAACTGAAACCAGACATCAAGGAAAAGGGATTCCACATCCTGAGTGTTGGTAAGTCTCAGTTTGCAAATGATTAAAAGCTAAATCCATCCTATAAAATTTAAAGATAAGTAGCTGTGATTGTAGATGGGGGGCATCCTCATGGCCCGTAAGAGTACTCAATCATGTTTCTTGCATGTTATTCCTCCTCTCTTCATAGAGATGACATTTTTGCATTTTGTTCTTCACTGTTAATCTCTAAAGATGACATGTTTTTAGCAAACTGTCTCATCGCTGCTACCACATGTTGCTTGTTTTGTTGCACAGCTTACCAAACACAGCTGACCTACAGAGATGAGAAAGGGGGATTCAGCATGTATGCATCAGGAACCTCAAGCTCCTGGTAAGAAAATCTCTTTTTAGTCCGGTGTTTCTCATTTCCAGTCCTCAGGCCCCCCTGACCTGCATGTCATACAAATGTTTCTAATGTTACATTTAATGTTGTCTCTTATTTCAGCCTCAGCGTGAGTCTGATGTTTGTTTTTGTTTGTTTGTTTGCTTCCTCAGGCTGACTGCGATGGTTCTGGCTACATTTCAAAAAGCTCAGACTTTTATTTACATCGATCCAAAAATCTTTGAAGTGTCCATGACATGGCTGAAATGTCAGCAACAAGAAAATGGTTGCTTTAAAGTTTCAGGAAACCTCTTCAGCAACACCATAAAGGTAAATAGATGGCTCCATCAGTTTTCTACAGACACAAACATTCATTAATACAGAAGTCATCAATTTTTTTTATTATTATCACAATGCTAACAATTGTAGCATGATTTCCTATAATTTTTTTTAATGACTACATGACCACATCCTTATGTTTAGTGGTTTATCAATCACCTTTCAGGTGAGGGCTGTGAATGATGGTTTCACAATTAAGATTTGCATAATGTTTTGTTTCTAAAGCATGATGTGGTGGATGAGATTGTTGAAACGGCCTTCACCATGGCTAAGTTATTGGAGATGGGTTATTCCAAAAATGTAAGTAAATAAAGAATCTCATCATTTTATTTTGGACTTTTGTTTAGGTCTTTGGAGTGTCAAATCCTGGCGGGATGAGTGAAGAGTAAACTCATCGTTAAATCTATTCTAAGACTGACAGAAAGTCACTGCAGAGACTTTAAAACTCATGTTATATGTGCTCTCTTGTCTTATGGTCTGTCTGGATGTACAGCCTCTCAGCTAGCCAGTTATCTGCTTCAAGTTGACTAAAAGAAGAAGTTATTAACCCGTTGGTAGCAGATGTCAGGACATCACACATAAATGTGTTTTACAAAGTCAACCTTCCAAATACCCATAGATCAGGGAGCTAAAATTCTTGAGAAGTGATTTAGATAAGTGATAAAGAGGTCAAACACACTGAAATGCAGGATTTAATCCCCACTCTGCGGTGTGTTGTAAGTTGCATTTGCTTTCAGAATTTTTTTAACTGAATATAATGATAGGATGATTTGCTGAAGAACGGCCTGTCGTGCCTGGAGAATTATCTCAAAGACATTAACGACAGGAGCATCGCAGCGACTATGCTGGTTTATGTCTTTAAGAAGTCCGGTATGGTGGAGATCAGCTCTGGCCTTCTTCACATCCTTGAAGGTGAGTCATCTTCATGGTAAAAAGATTAGGGTTGAGGATGACTGTGACTGACACTGCAGCTGTGTTTCTTAGGCAATTTCCTCCACAGGCTTCACACAGACACAAAAGCATCTTCCTCTCTGTCTGTGGGGGCTGCCTCTTATCTTGTGCTAGCCAAACTTAGTCACTCCATCTCTCCTGAGAACCCAAACACAGCCTCAAAAATTGTGGAGTGGCTAGTTGAGAAGATGGATTGGTATGACAACCGCATCTCTCTCCAGGTACAGTAATGTTCCAAACTCAGCATGATGTTGTTAACCTTCAGTGTGTAATGTAAGACATATGTCTGTAACTGATGCTGAAGCTTCATAAGAGGCCTATTTTGTCAACATAAAATAAGAAAACACGTGTCCAACATGATGTATACTTTTATGGGAGGCTAGACATGGCCACGGGAAAAGAAATGTGCACTGTAGGTGATGCTGTATATGTAAAAAAAAACAATCAGTTTTATTAGTTTCTTTATCTGTATTGGCTATTTAATATCAGATATGACCATGGAGATAATCAGTGAGAAGATGCTGTGTCTATTCTGCATTATGATTTACATCACTGATACTCATTTCAGTCCTACAAGTTCCATAAGTCAACAATTTTAATGTAAATCCGCTCCAACAAACCTGGATCAAATTAACTGGACCCAACAACCTGGCTTTTCCACCGTCTGAAAACATATTGATGCTCCATTGTGCGCACTACACACTATACAATGAGAAGAGAAAGATCTTGTGTGATCGGTCTTTTGTTATTATTACATGTGGTCTCCTAATCTGTGAAGGTTTGGAAAATCCTGTCGTGTGTCAGTCAGTTTAATGCTATCTATTAATCTGGGAAAGGTTTGAAGGTCGATTTATACCTAAATGGACTCCATCGTTTACATGAAACCAATGATCCGGATTATCCAAGCAGGTTTAGACCAAAATCAAATGATAAAAATCCATATTAATAAAACCTACAGATACATAAAACCCCTAAGTGCTGCATCTTAGACCCTACAGGCTGCGGTTTGTATATTAAATTCAAAGTTCATGACAATCCAGTTAGAAAAAAAAGACTGAGCAGATGTTAGGAGGATCACACGAGAAAATCTCAATTTGTGTAAAACAAACAAAAAAACAAACAGCAGACCAGTACAAACCCCTCACACCATCTGGTGTTGAGATGTAGTGGGATGATGATCTGGACACTGAGCAGACTCTCGAGTCAGGTGTCACACCATGTGCCCGATAGGTAAAGCCCGCTGACAGTGTTTCATGCAGCAGAATGTAGATCCCAAACAGAATCCATATCCGGACCTCAGTCGGGATGAGATGCTGTGGTGCTGCAAACCTCCAAAGATCCTTACTTTAACTTATCATTGCCTTATCAAGGCCGAATTCCTGATTTCCTCCAGTTAATGTTGTTTTTAAAGAGACATTTAAGTCATTTTAAGATCACAGAATGGGAAGTTATTTGTCCCTGATATATGCTAAAGTCATGTGTGTGTGCTTTGTGTTGCAGGAGATGGTTTTGGCTGTTGAAGCTGTGACCCTCTACTCCACACGGGTGGCCGGTCGATCCGGTTCAAGTACAGTAACATTTTGGTCTCCCGGCTGCCACCTGACATTTAATGTGAACCAATACAACCGACTGGACAACCAGCAGAAGACCCTGCAGGATTTGAAAGGAAAGTATGACCTGAAAGTGGATGGGACAGCATGTGCTGCAGTGCAGGTCAGCCACTGACTGATTCCATGATTTTTTTTAAATACTTAAATACTTAAGTATATTTATTTGTAGTTTTTCTTTTATTTTATCTGCCTGCATGTGCATGCAATGAAAAAACTGCTATCAAAATGCTGTCAATATCATCCAGGCTTTGTCCGAGTTCAGTGAATTTACATAGACAAACACCAGAATTTTTTATTCATCCATTTGCCAGGTTTTGGTTCGCTATAATGTCCCGACTACTACGACCATTTCGAGCTATCTGAGTGTGGAAGTAGAGACAGTTTTCAAGTCTGACAAACATCCTGGACAGAAAGTCACTCTGAAGATCAAACCTTTGTAAGTAATCAGCCAGAAGTATCCACATATATGTGAAGGAAGCAGGATTAAACTCTATCATTACAGATTTATTCACATCAATATCAGTGTGTTTCATTACAGTTTAAAGCTACTGACTCTCTGAAAATACAATAGAGTAGAAAATATTTTCATCCTTCTTTACAGATACAAAGGACACAGAGGCTGCACCAACATGGTGATCCTGGAGATCCAGATCTCATCCGGATACAGTCCGCTCGCAAAATCTTTGAAAAATGTGAGTTGTTATATTTTCCTCCTGAATAAAGCTGTACGGACGTGTGATAAAGCTGCCTGTCCTCACAGCTCAGAAACACTCAGCAGGTGGTTAACGTGGAGTACAGCGATGGCCGTGTTGTTTTGACCTTGCAGGAGGTAAGAAAAGTTAATTTTACGACACAGTAATCAATGCTCTTCAAGTTTGTTTCTGAACTTCTTTCTTTGTTTATTTTTAGTTGTGTAAGGACAAAGCCGTCATCCTCAGGTTAAAGATGGTGCAGGAGCATGAGGTACATCACCTGCATCCGTCCCCCATTAGGATCTATGATGTCCACCATCCTGGTGAGAAACCAAATCTTTCCACAGATAGCAAATCCAACACAGCAGTGATAATTAACCTGTAAAAGTCTGCTAGATCCCCAGTGCCCTTAAACACTATCACTCATATAGTCAGCAGGTTCTCAGGAACAGTGGTGTGTCTCTGTGGGGGAATTATGAGGGATAGTTTACCCTTTAGGTCTGCTTTTTAGGCATTTATATCCCATCCAGGAGGTTACAAGCCGGAGTATTGTTGCTTATTTATCATAAAAAAAACCCTAGGAAATATTGAAGTGATTGATTTTTTTACATCTGGTAACAACACTATCAGACAAACATCTGCTATAATGAAATTTATTCTTAGTCATTGTGTGGTCACATAAAGTAAATTTAAATGTTATTAAGAAATGATCAGACAGAACAGGGTTATGAGGGGAAATGTTAGTTCTTAACTATCAACGTCAGAACAAGATGAAGAGTATGATGATGATGTGGAGATTTTGTGAAAAGCCATTAGAATTTATTATAGAATTAGAAGTAAACATTTAACTTTATTTTAAATTCCATTAACTCGGCATGTAGTTTGAGACAGTCAGGTGAAGTAGATTCATTAATACTAATCCTCTTGCTGCATGCAGGTTTCTATAAGACATGATGATCACTAATCAGGTCATTAACTAAAGAGATCTAATATGTGGTTAACCACATTTTTCTGTCCTTTTAATTTGATTGTTTTAAGGTTTAGGAGGTCTTCATGATTTACTCCACATGTGCTTTTGGTTTATTCATTCTGGGTGGTCGGGGGACAGAAACCATCATTATGGCTTTTGGGGAGGGGGGGTGGCGGGTGAGAGACAACAGAATGTGTGAATGTTGGGTCTCGTTGATGCAGACTCCAACCCTGCTCTGCTTCCTGGTCTCACACCTGAGAAGTCATGATAATATGCAATGAAGAAAGGTTTAGTTACTGTTGATCTGTGTGTTATTTATACAAATTCAATTTATTTATTATTTTGTTATTAAACATAAAAAGGGAAAAGGTGAAATAGAAATGACAAACTATGGTTTTGAGTTTTAGGAGTTATAAATAAGCTGAAAAAGGAAAGCTTACAGTTTAAACCTTTTCTTTCAGATGACTGGGCTGAGACAGAATACACTCTGTGCTCTTCAGACTGTCCCAAACCTCCTCCTGTTTCCAAAAAGTTGGATTTATTCACCCATAAGATTTTTAAGGTGCGTCCAAAGAAAAGTCATCTTATCCTGCACAAAAGTCGACACTAAACGCAAGAGCAACAAGAGCAACGTTTTTCATAAACCAATAGGTAATTCTTTAAATGACTCCATTTAGATTAAAATGTAAAGAGAAGATATAAATTATTCTGTTTTTACTTTCTTTGTAAATTTTTTCATTATCCTTGTGTAATATTATTCTTTATTTTCAGTATTTTTGTTCCTTTTTTTACCAGAATTATGTATGATGTTTCTGTTTCATGTGATATTTGTTGGATTGTGATACATTACGTATTCTTGTTATTTATTGAGAGAACTGTGGACACCTCTGGATGTAGGACTAATTCAATGAAATGCAATACACTGACCAACCCTCTGTCTGCTTTTCTGTTTTTCAATGTGAGCAGCTTTTAAGGGTAAAATGTGTAAACAACGCTGTCCAGTTTTGCTTTTGTGTGTTCATCCTGAATAATCAGAGGGCAATGCAGGATTAACATGTTCTGGAAGAAAAGGAGACTTGTGTGAACTAACTTCATTTGGATGGAGGACTTTTAGACACAAAGACATCTTCATCTTGCTCCTTTTCACACATGCAATATTTAAAGTTGATTGCTAACTGTGCATGGTAAAAAGGCATTGGAATATTGAATAAATATTTTAAGCATTCATCAAAATCTGTCTTATAACACTTGCTGCACTCGGCTGTAAGTTGCACCAGCAAGAGCCTGAGCTCACTGCCCCATGGAGCGAACAGAACCACATCATCTGCAAAAAGCACAGACTTAATCCTGACACTCACAAACTGGACCAGCTCAACACCTGGGCTGTGCCTAAAGATTCTGCCAAAAAAGTTATGAACACACTCTGTGATAGAGGGCAGCCCTGGGGGAGTCCAGTTCCCACTGGAAACATTTCCAACCTATTTCCAGCAATGTAGAACTTCACATAGCCAGGATCACAAGAGTCATCATTTTGTATAGCCGTCAGAATATGTGACTTTAACCCCTTATGGACGGAAGTCGCATATTTGATACATACTGTTTCTGAGACATGTTGCATCACTTTATGGCAGAAACTTCACTCATAATGTTGTTG
>JBAMIG010000005.1:1532817-1543301 GCA_037177335.1 Kiunga ballochi
TATCCCCGTTAAAATACGGGCAGCTGAATTCTGGACCAGCTGGAGACGGTGAATTAGAGACTGGTCTAACCCTGAGTTACATCTTACTTTCCTCTTTTTACATACACATATAAAAAGGATTTTTTTTACTAGAAAACATAAACAATCTATGGAAATACCTTCAGGAAGACAATATTTGATACAATGCAGCATTTTTTTTGTCCCCCAGCAGCATCAGCACGTGTCTCTGATCTGGATCTTCGTATCACAAAATGTAATAATGCATATTTATATAGATTCACCTGTTGCCATCACTACTGTCACTTAAAATCAAATCAGAATTATAATAAACCTTTTATGTCCAATTTGATAAAGATTTCCATATAAACACGATTTTCATGCATTTACACAATATCAAAATTGACATAATTTCAGCCCCATCTCTGCAAAGAATCTGCAGATTTAGAAAGATATAGATTTTTTTTATTTTTTCTTTTAACCCTCAGTCAGAGCTTGTTGGACTGTCACACAAAACCATAATGAATTGTCTTCCAGCTAAAAAAAAAAACAGCATTGGGATGATGATGGCCTCTAGTGGTTCTAGTGTGGAACTGGATTTAAAGGGTCTAAATTGAATCCAGCAGAGATCACGGTGGTGTTGTAAGGAAAAAACAGAAATACTAAGTCAAAATTATGATGTCAGAGCCATAAATATAAGATGTTTACAAGCCATTAGGAAAATGCCTTTCAGTAGAAAATGGATCCAAAGGGAAGGACAGTGTTCAGCTAAATGCATAAAAACAATCGAAAAGCTTCTGACAGTGTTCACAAACAAAATGATGACTTTTAAAGCCTAATCTTGCAGACTTTTCTCTCTTTTTTTAATTTAAAAATAAGGTTTTACTGTGGACAGTCTAATCCTCTGATTTATTATGGGTTTAATCATTTGCTGCTCATAATTGTCTTGGTTATCATGTTTTTCTATTTCACTTTGTGTAAATAGCTCAAAATCCTCTTGCTTCATCAGGTATCGTTGGTTTGGCTTTTTGATGCAGGGTGTTTTATTGGATAGGACTGCTAAACAGGATGCAGACAGAATGAGGTGCAATAACATACTGTGTTTCCATGGATTTAAACTTTCAGTTTCCCATTAGTTGTCTTATCCTTATGCTTTTGTTTGTTCAAATGCAAATGAACCATATAGATTCTGACATGTGTTGTCAGAAAAGAGCAGGGTGCAGCGGCAATATCCAAACAGAATACTCAGAAGAGACACGCTGAAAGGAATCTCACAGAGACAAAGGTTGGTATAAATATTCTGTATCTATAGCCTGATTAATAGAAATGGGGAGCAGGGACAAAAGAAGAAGAAAAAAACAATAATTTCAGTATTCGGATGTTTGACAAAACCAAACCTTCAAACGTTGTAAAGGGTTAGGGTTATGCAATATGTAAAAAGAGACCGCCATTTGGTGCACAAATGAAGTTTATTTTGTTCTCATGACTTTTGGCTAATAAACAATATATTTTGATGATTATAAACTTGCATTTAATTTAAAATAATACTGTCAGAATTTATGTTTTAATCTTTTAAATCATCAACTGAAAAAGTGTAATGTCTCAAATCAATCAAATGTGCACTGGAAATTAGGACAATCATTTGACATTACAAATACACACATTTTTATACCTTAATGTTTAGCTGCAATCCTGGGATCATAGAGTTTAAAGAAACAGTTAACATCAACAATGAAGTTGTCATAATTTCCATGGACAATGTTTTGATTGATTGTAATAATTTGATTAAAATCATTTTGCTATTTTAATATATTAAATATAATATATATATTTAATATGGCCAAAAAACATTTGGCTCTTAATGTTGTTGTCAATTTGTAATTAAACACATACCTAAATGTTTTAGACAAAGATTTGTTGATTGACAAACTAATTAGCATGCTAACAGCTAGCTTACAGTAGTATTTCCAATGGACGTTAGCATTTAGCTAACATTTTTTTTATATACATTTTGATGTGTAATGTTGCATAATTTCACTGAGACAATGGATACACATCCAATAAAATACATATGTACTTTCTCTATGTTTGCTTAACTATATAGTTTTCATAAGTTGTGAAAAGAAGCAGGTGATTTTTATTTACTTTTATTTGTTTGAAGCCAAAATTAACATTCTAGGTATTTTACATATTTGTTTCCCTGTTTCTTTGAGCACTTGTTCAGCTGATCTCCACTGTCCTAAACAGGTAAGGATGCGGTTAAATCTTATCATCAGACCAGAAATGTGTGATCATGTCACAATATTACATTTTCTGCCTGTGTCGAAAACCCTCAGGTGTCACAGCAAATGATACGACACTGCACACATTTAATGTGAACTCCCCCTAACTCCCATCTTGGACATTTTGTTGCATTATCTTCACACATGGCCTTGACAAAACAAAGACAAACACCACTGGGAGTTTACAGCGATAACTTGGCTAAAGCTTTTTGGACATAAGGCTTCAATCCATCACCAGCTTTGGCCATTATTGATAGTATTAATAGAACACCTCATATTTGTTTTCTCCTACAGAGATGCTGATAAACTCCTCCTCAACCTTCAATGACTCCGATCCTCATCAACACCTTCCGTCCATTTCCACCTTTTACCAGTACATACTTTGCTACAGCACCAAACCAAGTTCCATCATCTTCATCACGTACAACATATTTGCCATTTTCTTCCACCTACCTGTCTCTGGCTTCATCCTCAAACATGGTCTCCAGCAGTGGCAGAAAAAGCGAGCCGGCTCCTCAGCATCAATTAGCCACGCCGACTGGTTCACTTACAACCTGGTTTTCATGGAGCTAATTGGTGTCATTGGATGTTTCCTCAACTGTTTTGGTGTTTACAAGGAAGACATGATGGGTACATTAAAAGCAGGGGTCATGATAGTTACTTTTACATGGTTTGGAGAGACGTTTTTCCATCTCTCAACATGTTTGGAGCGTTATCTGGCTGTTATTTATCCCATTACCTACGTAAGCCTGAGAAATGAAAGAGGGATCAGAACCAGAAATATCATCATTGGCTGTACCTGGCTGCTTAGCATTATAGGGCTCGTGTCATCACAATATAAGTTTTTCAACGTCATCAATTTCTTTGTTTTGATATCATCTGGATTTGTGATCTCCTACTGCAGCTTCTCTGTTCTTTGTGTTTTGATCCGTCCCGGCCCTGGAAAACAGCACAGGGAGAAGTTTGGCCAATCCAAGCAAAGGGCCTTCTTCACCATTATGGTCATACTGGGAACGCTGCTGTTGAGGTTTAGTTGGAGTCTTTTTTTTGGTATATTGTACACATCAGAGAAATATACCGATTGTGTGATAATGACAATTGATGTCTGGTTTAATATGCCCAGCACTATGGTGTTGCCTCTATTGTTCCTGCACAGAACAGGAATGTGTTGGAAGAACAGGAATTAAAGGCCACACATCCCTTATTTCCATTAAATCTATTGAATACAAGAAAAAAATACTGTACTGTAATTACTCTCTCATTCTAATTAAATAATCTTGAATAATAGCATTTTATTCATACTTTTGCTCCAAAAAGCAACATTTAAAAACATATATATATTTAAATATATATATTATATATTTTAAATATTGTTCTGAAAGATGTTGCAGGTGTTAAAATTGTAAATTCAAGCATTGCCCAATCCAGTCAGTCAAGGAAAAATACATGGATCTTGTCAATTTAAAATCTAACTCAACGTGCAGATTAAGATCATGTTAGATCTAGTCTAATAGTAAGGGTTAATATGTGAAACCAAGGATGACAAGGTATTTAGTTTAGAGGTGGAGAATGTCATCCTTTCTATGACACTGCACATTCCTGTTATAAAGAAGTGACTATGAAGTATGAAATGCAGGTATGAATGGCTGTTTCTTGGTTTAGTGGTTGTTTTCCTTCATGAGGTTACAAAGAGAAAGATCTCATAATCACCTGATAGAACACAGTTACTAAAAAGTGGAGCAAGCAAAGCATTTAATATTTTACAAATGGACTGATTACAGGGTTATGCTGTAAAAAAAAAAAAATGAGGTGCTTTTCCAACCATGTGGTTGAATGTTATGCCATATCTGTTATTCATACCTTAAAAATAAATAATTAAAATATGCTATTTGTGTGAATTTTCTCTAACACATTAATGTGCATACTTCCCTGAATAATGCAGTAAATACAATAGAATAATTAATAATTTTGCAGCCTCTTTTCTTTGTACTATTGTGCAGCAAAGATTCTCAGGCTACAATTCAAACTCTATATTCAGGTAAATCTTCTTCCACAACAGTTGCAAATGCAGCTTATACAGTGAATTACTGTGGTTAAGCGATCACTTTTAATATGTTGACATAAATGATGAGAAATGATTGCAGATTAGGGTAAAAACCTAACTTTTTAGCCACATTGTTCGAAATCGGTTCAACATAACAAACAAAATGCTGGAGTAGCTCCATATTACACACATTTCCTCATCAATACATAAATGACAATAATAGAAAAATAGTAAAATATTCCTGTATTATGTGTCTCCATGGTTGTATGTCTGCTTGTTCATTTACCAATTTCCTGAAGATATTTCAGTGTCAAGCTACTTTTTTTAACAGTAAATTAAGATATTTTACTGTATAAAGCATGAAACCTTTCATAACATCTCCAAGTTTGATGATGAAGCTCAACAGGTCAGACTCATAAACAATAACGTGTTGGTGAATGTCAAACTGTCTTCCTCACAACATAACTATAAATCTTGCAAAAGATTATTGACGCTCATGACAGGTGATCAGTCATCATGGCAGTGTTTTTGCATATTGCTTCACATTCAGTGTCAGGACCAGCGTGAGTCATGTGAATATGCAAATCAGCAAAAAAAATACTGCATTCAGGTAAGACTTTATTTTAACACACTGCAAACAGCAAAACCACACAGAAAGATTACAAGGAGTTCATACAATTTTAACAGTATACATTATGCACCTCATCTACACAAAAACAACTAATACAGTAATTAATGCAACTGTTAAATGAGCACTTCCCTGTTGGGCTGGGTGGATCAGTCCAAATAATGTGTCCATACTGAGGCTTGTGTTGGTATCATTTGATACCAGTAAAATAAGATTATCTGTTTCTTTCCGAAGGAATTTTCAATGAATGAGAACAAACCAATAGCAGGTCTTTCTTTTGACCTGACCAGTTGTGAAAAATAAATAAAAAGATTTATTTAATTATTTTCTGATATTGTCAATGTTTTCATCTTATATTGATTATAAACAAAGATCTAAATAAAAATGTCTTTGCTTAAAAATGTTTATATTAACACGAAAAATCTTTACACTGTATTTCGTTATAATCATGATTAATTATTGGAGATAAACTCATCCTTATTGTGAAAGTTCATGCCAAATAGATGTAAATTCACATTGATATTTATATAAATGATACTTGCTCAGGATTTATTTGGTTTTGGACCAATTTCAAAATTTGCACAATGGCCCAGCTGTACCATCACATGACCCGATAAATGTTTAAAATGTACTGACACCACTTTATCTTTCAAAATGCTTAAATAAAAAATTACAAGTTCAAACACAATGAAATATCACCCGTTCAATGAAAGTTATTTATGCCTTTAAAAAAAACAGACTTTTTATTTTGTCCACATTTAAACTGTAAAAGAAAAACCAAATCTATTTCAAATACAGAACTAATTCCTGAGGCAGGAAAGTTTTACAGCTATCTAAGTCCCAAAATGTGGCCCGAAAAAGGCTCGTTTACTAAAGGCACTTTTCCATTAGTACCTATACGACACTGGCCCGGGAGTACTGTACTCTACCTTATCTGCTTTTCCATTATAAGTTTGGATCTTTTAATGTAGGAGGGGTCCCTGACTCAATGTGACTTTCTAGACATATTGCATGGAGTCTGCAAAACACCACAGAAGAAGACTGACGCTAAGCTAAAAGAACTGTGGTAATTTTTTACCTGGGGCTCTGGCTATGCTTATTTGTGGAAAATAAACCCATGGAACAAATCAAGAGATGTCGTCAGAGGGCAAGACAAAACACTCTGGATCACATAAGACCAATCAATGGACGCCAGCCTGTGGACGTCACGCTACCCGCACGGCCCGACATGCTTAGAACCCCAACGAAGTAGGTACGAAGAAATGAACCGCACGGTTCAACAAGTCCTAATGGAAGCGCTCTGTTTCTGGGTATAGTCATGTTAAGGCTAGGTAGAGTAGGTACTAATGGAAAAGCGACATAGGTCTGATAGGTAATTTTGCATTTGGCTCAATCCTATGGCTTCCTGACATATATATTGTTAATCACTTATCAATTGGTCTGCACCATTTACTGTGTGGGTAACCAAGCTGATGTGTGGCCCATATTTAAACTCACATGATAACTTTGTTGTTTGTTCATTCATAAAACATCCACTGTACCTCAATGACTCATTTTATCTGCTTAATGAAGCAAAGTTTTGTTGAGATAACCTTTGGCAGACTACAGTCTGGAAGAAATGTCTAAGAAAAATGATGACTTTTTGAATAACTTCATACTATTTTCATGATCAGGTTCACCCTGCAGGTCCCAAGCCTCTAGTTTCGGGAAAACCCTTTACTATTAGCCAGGTCATTGCCTGGCTAATAGTAAAGGAGTTGACCCATTGTGTGTGTATCAACCCTTATCATCACTGATTGTTTTTCTTACAGCAAAAACATTTTCCTGCCCTCTGCAAAAACAGAAGAGGTAACACTATGCTACTGGGAAGAGAAGACCAGGCCCCGCTTGACATTATCGAACAATCTTCTTCTCTTCCCAAAATATACAGTGTACACCAAACCATACTCCATACAAATCTCAGCGTGAGCGTTCCCAGTATGGCCACCATGGTGTAAAATACCTTCAGCTTCGTTTTGTCCAACCGTTCTCTGCCCCTGCATTGTTCTCCTGGACCTGGGCGAATCAAACCACAGAGAACAGACAGACTGCAAAAGGAAGCAATTGCGAAGGAGAAAATGGTGAGGCACATATCCAAGATGATCGTCACAACCTCCAGCTCCAAAAAACACACCGCAACAAAGCAAAGCAGCCAGACACAACCAATGGCGACATTTCTGCATCTCACCCCTCTTTCATTTTTCAGACTCCTGTAGATGATGGGATAAACTACTGCCAGGTAGCGCTCTATGCAGGTCAGGATATGGAGGAACATTTGTCCATACCAAGTAAAGGTACTAAGATAAAACGAAGCTTGTAAAATGCTCAAATCGCTCTTGTGCACACCAATTTGACCAAGAATAGCCCCAAAGACACCAACCACCTCTATGATGGTCATGTGATAGGTGAAGCAGTTAGAGTGACTCATTGCTGCTGAGGAAGTCGAACCCTTTCTTAGATGTTCTTGGACACCATAGTAGAAGATGAGGATGCAGAGCGGGAGGATGAGGATGATGGTTATGATGTTTGTAACAGAGACAATATAGGAACCTGGTCTGGAAAGGTAGCAGTAGATTTTCAAAGAGAGGCTAGAGTGGAAGGAGTAACTGGCTGGATGGAGTGAACCATTGGAAGAGGGAGTGTTTACCCACATCTAGAAGAGGAAGAGGATAAAATAACAGGGGTCAGTAAGTATTTAAAACGCACCTGTTTTACATGGTGGCATCTGTGTCAGGTCAGGTCAGGTTTATAAAGCTAATGCAGAAGCAGTGTGTGTTCGTACTTTGATCGTTGTGATGCAGTTTCTTGGCTCTGTGGGTATGTTTGTGTATTTTGTTAATCACATCAGATATGTGGCTGCAACATCAATCATCCAAAGACTATTAATCACAAACTGACCAATCACAAGAGATTACTTCAGGGTAGCTGTGTTTGCATAGCTTGGAAGCATGTTAGGTCTAAAGAGAAGTGCATAAGGCCTCTGCAGCCCTATACGCCGAGCCTATGGCAGATATGATGTAACCAACCTACAAAATGCAAGAACAGACCGGCCTTAAGCCAATAAGGAAACAATTCATGCATGATTAAATCTGAAACAAGCATTTCAAATTTCAATTTCTATTAAAAATGAAATGTAAATGCATTTATATGCCACTTAGTTTTATGGATCCCTAAAACTTTTAATTTATTTTCAACTATAACAAAATATACATAGAGAGAAAGATTCTGGTTAAAAAAAGAAAACGATCAAAATGCAGAAATTAAAAAGGTAAATAATCATTTTAAGTGTGAACAAGAGCATGTTATTTATTAAAAAAATTGTAATATTTCAAAAATATCATGATACCAAGAAAGGAGATTTGATGAAAACTTGCACCCCTAGATAATAATAAGATAAGCCCGTGTGTGTGCCATGTACATAAATAGTGAAATAGATTTTAAGCATCTGTCTTCATACTTTTATCCTTGTAATATGTTGCCATGTGTCAGTCAGGTCATCTTCTAGTGAGCAGTGTTGTGTTGATGGTTCACTTTCAGGTTTTTACACCAGTTAGTAAAGGCAATGTACCAGTCTGGTAATGTACCAGTCTGGTAATGTACCAGTCTGGTAATGTACCAGTCTGGTAATGTACTGGTAATGTACCAATTTGTGTACCCCTAAAGTAACCAGATAAAGTGGTATACAAATTCTGACAAAAGCAGAAGTTGTAAAAATAGTACGTTTTTGCTGTTGGCAGGTTCTTCTGCTCTTCTTCTGTTTTTTCATGTTTTCTATCTGTTCTTCTTCTTTTTCTTTTTTTTTTTGTACTTTTTGCAGGTTGAGTCCTGTAGGACTTACCATCATCCCCTATGAGCTTTGTTACATATTTTCCCTAACAAACACAGCGTACCAGTGTTTTGTTTTTTATGCATGTTGGTTTGGTGAGTTAAAAAAATCAAGAAAACTATATTTAAAAACTTTTAAATAAATGTTTGAAATATATTATTGTCTGACACAAATATCTCTTAAATTTGCCCTCTTTCTCTCTTTTTTTTCTACCCTTTTCCCGCAAACACAAAGTACAGTATATGAAAAAAAAGATATTTTCACCACTTAATACAATAAATGTGTTTGCTGCAAAAGAACCAAGACGGGTTTTCTATCTTATCCGAACCACATGGTCACTTGATCGGACCCATCTTCAAATGCTAAACACTAAAACAGATTGACTGTGAGCTTCAATCAGGAATAAGATTAGGGCAAATAAAAGAGCAGTATAATGCAGTTCCATAATAATAATAATAATAATAATAATAATAATAATAATAATAATAATAATAATAATAATAATAATAGAAATTAAAACATTTGCTCTGAGGGAATATTTTTACAGAGAAAAAAAAAACTTAATGTGATGCAAGCAAGACTTAAAATAATTTATGAAGTAAGTAAACCACTAATCCCAGTAAAAAAAAAAACAATTCCAGATAAACAGAAAATTAAACCCTGAATAAACTGATTTTTAGATTGATTGATTCAGATTATCCAAGAGTTTATGGCGGGTGAATAGAAAGACCTGGTGGTAAAGCAAACAGATTTAGTCTGTTATCATGGAGAAAATCTACCTTCTTACCCTCAGAGGCTGTTGTTCCTACAGCACCAAGATTTTCTCTCTTTATGTTGAAACAACAGAGGAAATATTTACGACTGAGGAGATTTATCCACTGCTGGAATGTTGGAAAAGCACAAATGGCGTTCTCTGATCACATCTAACACACCCACTATATTAACCATAGAGCAGAACGCCCTCTGCCTGCTTTTAGTATGTTGTATGAGAGGTTTTCAGTATAATGTATGAGGTTTTACTATAATGTGTGAGTGATTTTACTATATTGTATGAGAGCTTTCACTATACTGTGTGAATGACTTAAATTTCACATGTGACTATGAGAGGGTATTTCTGAATAATGTCCCAGACGGCCCCTCATACCATAGTATCTATGTGTGTTGGGCATGTGATGGACTGGTGACCTATCCCAGGTGTATGGCCTCTTGCTTGATGTCAGCTCCAGCCCTCGTGACCCAGTTCAGAGAATAAGTAGTAGATGATAGATGGAGGCCTAAAATGCCTTGTTCATTTGAGATTTATGACAAAAACACTAGTTTGGACACTTAATAGAAAACTGTGTCCAAACGTTTGACTGGTAGTTGCACATGTTAATGTAAAAGTCTGAAAGGTCACCTTTGCATAACTGAAACACAACCATAAGCTTTCAAAGAGACTCGTTAATGCGACAGGAAATCTGTCATCATGTCAGAGTTTTGCATCTGGTGTCTCAGGTGGAAATATTTGAACATGCAAAGTTTAAACACAATACACTGCGCATGTGTTGGTCTTATAGGTAGTGTGTCTGCGGGGTTGTAGCCCCGGGAGGCAATTCCCTTTGTGTATGTGAGTATGTGTGTGTGGGTCTTTGTGTATGGGGGTGGCTGTTGGTGTGTGGGTGAGAGAGT
>JBAMIG010000005.1:1617068-1628251 GCA_037177335.1 Kiunga ballochi
TTCCCCTCTTCCTCTCCCTCTCTCGCCTCCTCTTTCCTATTCTCCTTTTCCCCCTCCACCGCCCCTAATTTATTAATATATTAACTTATAAAGGCTTTAATGTAAGCGAAACTGTTTTTACTATGTAAAGCACTGTGATTTGCTTATGCATGAAAAGGGCTATATAAAGTTTTATACATATATATATATATATATATATATATATATATATATATAAATATACTTTTATGCCCATTTTTTCGGTCAAGCTGTAAGAATTAAGAAGCAACAATAAGAACTGGACCTGCCTTCATAAAGTCTCACAAACTACTGCTTGACACCTTTTCAACACATGACATGAAGGTCCATCTCTGCAGCAGTAAAGTATTTAAAAAATGAGCGTTGGCTCAAAACTTTTGCACAATGCCACAGTGACTCATTTTTATCATCAGGAGAAATCTTAGGCAAGGCAGGGTAGACAGGACACACAATCTGAACAGATATATTAATAAAAGTAAAAGAAAATTAAACTACAAAATCATCCAAATTTGATTAACAGAAAAAAATGTTGAGAACAGAATGATTACGACATGAATAAGTGATTTGGTGAATCAGGGTTTTGTTTCAGGGCTCATAGCTGATTACATCAAGCTGCACAGGAATTAAATTATCCAGCACTACTTAGCGCAGCAATGCTTAGCATTTTCCTCAGCGGTCAATGCAGACATTTTCCTGAAATGAAATCAGCTGGAGCGTAGCTTTGAGTGACAGATTGTTAATAAAATAACAAAGATTAATTCTTCTTTCTAAACAAATGAACCCAGATTTTCTTATTCCATAAGAAAATTTTTATGCTTCTTCTCAGTTTAGATCAAAGATAGGCAGCCAACATAGATATACATGGCACCATGTAGGGAATGAATGGGATGTTTCCACAAAGTACTGCTTTTATTCATTCACATTGATTATACTGTAGTAAGTGGATTCCCAGTTGCTATTGGCCCAAAATGAGAATCTTTATGGAGCCCATTTGGATCGAGCACACAGGAAAACAGAGTTGGGAAATTCGTTTGTAATGGACAACAAAGGTCAAATCAATGGAAATGAATAGCTTGTGGATCTAGCAGCAGATGCAGCCAGAAGGTTTTCTGTATAGATAAAGCTCGACTCAAACATGAAACAAAGTTCAGAATATCTTGCTACAAAGATCAAATCACCGCTTGACAGTTTCTTTACCCTTTAGGTCTTTTTTAAACTGTGTAAGACAACAAGAAAAATAAGAACATTGATTTGGTAAATGGTCTTGTACTTTTATTTTCTTCTCTGGTATTTTGACTGTGAAACCAGACATTTCTTGCTGTTTTGCTACTAAAAAAAGATGCACAATTACTTCATGAGCATATTGGTGATTGGTGCTGTTGTTATTTTCGGTCAAATAGCAACGATAGCAAACTTCACCAGTTGCTGCTTCATTGCTTTTCCATTTGCTAGTATTGGTATTGTTTGATACCAGTGTTGTTTCCATTGGTTATTATCGGTATCACTTAATGCCTCTGTTGTTTTTACAATGTGATAGTATCTGCATCGTCTCATACCAGTGTTGTTTCTCCATCTGCTATTGTTTGATACCATCATGAGATTTTTATGAAGGCTGTGAAGGTAAATGAGAGCTAGTCAATAGCCAGTTTTACTTTCATTTAGCTAATTTTTATTCACGCTATTTTGCTTTTCTCAAATAATTTTAGCAATTTTAATATTTTGCTAATTTTTTTTACAATTTAGAATAACACCACCTAACAAAAAAGCCTTTTTACTCTCCTATTTGTTGTAAGAACTTGAAACCTCCTAGCTTGCCCTCTAGTGGTAATACACAAGTACTGTCTGAAGTAACACCACACTTTATAGCAATAAAAATGAACTGCTGGTAATCCCCCTCACTGTTTCAGTTTTAACTAATCAATAAGTGGACAATTTAATGGTAAAGCGCTCATTTTCATAAAAATCTAAAGTAGGTGTTGCACTTTCTCTTGAATGCCTCAATTCTGTATTGCCAGCTGTTAGCAATACAAGCTAACGTTAGCACACTTAACGCTAAGCCATGATGATGTTATTTTAGTCCAAAAGCTGCCTCAGTACTGAGTATTGCACCTGAGAAGATGTTCACAGATTCCCACATGATCCATAACCTTACTGGTCATAATCAATCCTTCACTTTTTACAGCGTTTACCAGATTTATGGGTGACAAAGATTTAATTGGAAGTTTGTGATTTTTAGATTTATGGTCACACATCAAGCGCAGATTTATCGTCCACCATATTAAGCTGCATTTATATACCCTATTTGCTATATGCGTTCACTTTCTTTCATCCGGTCCGTCATAAGAGCTGCAACTTTTCTTGTTTTATTAATGACAAAGAGTCAATTCCCCGTAGTCACCATATCTATGTTGCCTCATTCAAGATGAAAGAGAGTGGGGGAAGCAGTGAGTAGAGAGATTTCAGGGGAAATGACTTTGCCATGTGCTCGACTGACTGGGAAAAAACTATTTTTATTTCTAACCTCTTCTGGCACTTGTGGAAGAAAACACAAGCAACCAATTACTTTTTATGTAAGCAAGTCTTTTGGAAGCATCCGTTTGCATAATTTCATTGCACTGATCCCACACGGCATTTTACTTGCAAATATCGCCCAATGAGAACAGGGGGCAAAAAGCGAATAAGGGTTTATAAGCAGATTATTTCTTCTTTTTTTTACATAATTAGGGAGAGTCTGAATACGGGTGTTTTCTTCATCTACAGTATCTAAAATGCCTGAAATGATTCAACTAAAAATGTAGTCCAAGGACAAAGGAAGTACATGAATTATCTAGATATGTCTAGTGAAACGTGTGATGATTTAGAGACTGAAAGGAGCCTCCTGTGTAGAAATAAGGAACGGATTCTCTTCTAAAGGACTAATAAAGATCTCTCTAATTAAGCTTCAACCTTTGAATCTTGTTTTTAAGTGGTTAAAAAGTTTCTGCATGGAGAGGGAAGATAAAACAGAACATCAGTTCCAGTTTAAGGTGTTCATGTTGGACAATGGAAACAATAGGTTAGCATAGAAATGATCCAATGTGGGGGCAAAGGTCAAACCAGATTCCTTGTGCAACAGTTTGAGCATCCATCTTGTAACCTGTGGAAGCTTCCTGAACAAATTGCTGCAGCAGCGGAAATGCAGATCATATAAAAATCCATTCATCTTGCTGCAGCTTCATTTAGTAGGTTAACATGAGTCATCAAACCTCGCTGTAAGCAGTTCAATAAACAGGAGTTCAGGGCCTTTTGCAGAGCCAAGTTTCCACTTGGCTAATATTCCCGTGTGTGTCGGCTCCCTGTAACATCTCCTGATGACTCAGTGTATTTATTTAGGATTAGAAATACTCCTCACTTTTTTTTAAGTTAATTGCAATTTAAATATAAAGATGAGCCGAGGAGAATATGTACAGTATTTAATGAAATATTCGTATTTCTTATTTAAAAATGCATCTGCATTTTGAAAAGTATTAATGTTGTCCTCTGCGTGCTCTGAAATGAACTTTAAGATCTTATCTTCTGCTGGTTTCACACCAGTGACCTGATTGGGACAGTGGGACAAGAGTGGTAATCCATTTAAGATTAGAAATTCCTCATGATGATGATAAAAAGAAGAAGATATTTATATGTAGCATAGCAGCATTGCATCATAACTGGCTGTGTGTGCTGTGAGTGTTACTCTGAGAGGATCCTCTACTGGAAACCCTGACTTTTTTATACAAATAGGGCTCAAGCTGCACGCTCTGGCTGTTTAAACTGGATTTAAGCCTCGGCTTTCTTACGGAAATCCTCTTTTGCAACATGACACACAGCGAGCTGTGTACTGTGTCACATAGACGTTTAGCAAACATCAGAATGAAGACGTTACGGCAGATCCTCTGAAGATGGGTTGATTTTTATTCTTTTTTAACTAAAACAAACGATGAAGCCCGTGCACCATGCGGAGAGTTGTTAAATCCAGGCTTCTGGATGGGTGCTAAAGCGTGCAACGTGCAGACTTACCATGGAATACATTGTAAATGGGTACTCTGAAGGCGAATTTCAACTAGATGTGATTCTGCATGGCACAAGCAGCAGTGCAGTGACTGATGCTTCCAGTGTTAGCACAGCAACACCTGCTGGTGCTGTCCGACCACCTAAACCCAGCCTGATCTCATACAAACAACAGAGTGGACAGTCTGTCCTAAAGTTCAAATTTGAACAAAGAGATGGGATTTGCTTTCTATCTGAGTCACTGTCCAGTGTTTGTTCCATAAACCCGTATCAGCTGGTTCACCACTCAGCTTGCTTAACTACATTTATCATGATCATTTTGGCAGATATTCACTGACCAGTGGTGATGAAACCCAATGGGTTGCAAGATGATTCATAGGTTGTGTGTAACTTAATCTAAAAATACACACACACACTCATATTTCATGTTTGTTTGTGGTTTTTCTCCTTCCACGTATCGGTGAAGCTCTCTGATTGGTTGGGGTGGTGATTTAAATTTGAATGTTACGCCAACGTGAGCTGCTTATGTCTGAATACAGTAAACTAACGATGTTTACCGACTGAAGCGCGCTGACATGTAGTCTGACACGGAAAAGGAGAGGAAGCAGCAGACTGCTGGAGTTTAGTGCAGCCGAGGGATCAACTCCCCATTAGCATACTGCTACCATGGCAACAGGAAAGCAAACCGGAGGCAAGCAAGGGAAGGAGGGAAGATAGGAAGGAGAACATGTAGAGAAGTGGGGACATAGAGGATGTGAAGGAGGAAGAATGGAGGAGAAGATTAAAAGAGGCACTGCAGCATAAGGAAAGATAAAGAATTAGAGAGGAGGAGAAGAAGAGGAGGAGCACTGAGGGTGAAGGGCTAGGATTGATGACAGGCCTCTGAAAGAAAAGGATGAAGAGTAGGCGGGGCAAGATAAAGGAAGAGGGTACAAGCTCCTTGGTTTGACTTCTAACACTTTTATCTCTTGCCTTTCCTCCTTCACTCCAATTTTCTGCTTCTATCATTTCATCTTAATAATTGAATACATTAGTTATCCCGTTTTCCTCCTCACACTTTTCCATAAAACACGACCTGATAACAAGCTGCTGAGTGCAGACAGAGGAGCGGTGACTCTGCTCATTTCCGCTGCTGCTTGTTGTTGCTGATGAAGTATGTAAAAAGACACGACATACATAAACAGTATCATAAAGATAAATCTCACCTTTCATTTGTTACGTGTTGGACGTGCACACATCCCCGTTACACTGAAGGCGAAGGGAGGATGAGCACAACACATGTTACCATATATCTGTTCATACGGTTTGGCTCAGTTTGACCAAAATGTTGTAATCAGGACTGTTTAGACCAAATGCTGAACTTTATATATATATTTAGAATACTTAACTAACTTAGCTGTAAATGAAACTATCATTATTTAATTCACTAAAATTCCACCTGAGCTGTCTATAAAATGTTACCAACCCAGCACCCATCCCATTATATTTAAGGGTAAATATGTAGGATTTTAATCCCAGGTGTTTGTTTGTAAAAAAGCACCCTCTATCCTCAGATTCACTTGGAAACCTAATTAACTGGTTAACAGACGCTTCCCATGTCAGTCGGGTTTTTGTTTTTAACTCTGTCACCGCTGCTGCACAGATAGAAGCACATGATTTTTACTTTTACTGGTTTAGACTTTTTTTTTTAGAAAAATGCTAAAAAAAAATGTTGTTTAAAGTAGCCTTACTTACAGTATGTTAAATATCAAAATGAGTTCAATCTAACTTCCTGAACCATAGCGTCCTCATACGTGAACATTACATATCCAGGATCCTGCACCACTGTAATGTGTAAGTAGAACCTGATAAACACTTACGTTTCCATTTGGGGGTGCAGAAAAGGATCAAATTAGAATTTTATTATAGTATAAAATATGTATAAACAGAAAATAACGGAAAACATCTTTGAATACAAGTCCATTCCTCCACCCATTCCTCCACCCATTCCTCCACCCAGAATGGGGTCGTGGGTTAAAACAAGTCAAACGTCTTAATTATAGAGTGAAAATCACAGCACTATAAAGGATTTACTCTTCGGGTTTGATGTGTTTCTGACATGTGACAGATGTTTTGCTCTGAAAACTCAAAGGTTTTAATTAGTTGCAGGAGGACGGCAGTGTAATAACTGCTGTATAAAAATACAGAAGGAGAATACAGGAAAGAAAAATATATTTTTTAAAAAACCATCGGATTTGATAATAAATTTAAGGTGTTCTGCAGGGATCGATTCTTGGCCTTTTGTGCTGATCCAAACATTCATATTGTGCTTCATTTTTATGCAGATGATATTTGGCTTTATTCTTGTTACCATTAGATTGCAACAATCTAGCACCAAATATATGAATAAACGTTTAACTCTTTGTGCTGCTAAGCTCCTCTAATGAAGGTCTGTCTAATGTTCTTCAGTCTTTACTGTGAACTAAAGTAGATGAGTGTTTCAAGTTCTGAGTTTAGGCGGTGGAACAATTTTCCTCCGGGGTTCGGCTCATAAGAATTGGATAAGAATTGGACTTTTTTGTTGTTGTTTTTTATTGTTTTGTATGGTGTTGCTTTCCCTGCTTCATTTGTTTGTTTTTATATTGTAATATTTGTGTATTTTAGGTTTTTATTTAAATGTTTATTTTAATATAAAGTACTTTACAAGCCAGATTTTAAAGTAAAAAAAGGAACTTTTTTTTTTTTTTGAGCGCCTGGGACACTGATGTAGTTACTGAGCTAAGAATTGAAGAAAATATGCTGCTGGAATCTGAACAGGATGCCTGCTGGTCAGTAATTAGGAGGCGGGATCCCAAAACAAAGCATCTTTAAAATACTGCAAAATGATTAGAGATTATTATCACAGTTTCTGTCATCAGTTCACATTTTAAAAACGGCAAAACAAGCAACTTTACGTAGATGCAGAAACATTTATCTGCTTTTTTCCACCATTTTCATTTCTCTCTTCTTATCAGTATCCTGCATCAGTCCCAGTGCTCCCACTATCCATACTTCTATCCTTCTGATCATATACACCCTAAAAAATACAAAAGAGGCATTTGTTTGTTGTCTTGTTTTAGGTCCATTGATGCTGTCTTGAAATTGGTTTTAGTTGTTTCTGTTGACTCATCTTATCTGAAACTAAACAGGGAAAATAACAATTTCTGCACACAAACAGTGGAAGATTCATTTACAGCATTACAATCTTATCCTATAAAACAGACACAGGAGACAACCAGATGTGTCTTATACTGCAAATACAGCAGCAAGTATGAGGAGTGTTGGCTAAATAACATCATTATTTCCCAGTAAGACCTTTCACACTGCCCTCAGGAGATGCCAGCAGCTCACTGTTTATCCGTAAGTAATAGTTAGAAGCCTGTAACCACTCATCTTACTGCAACTAGAAAACGCTTTCTCATGAAAAACTCATGGTTTACATATTTTGCAGTCAGTAAATACTGGATCTGAAGGTTAACTGGGATATTTAATAAGGATTCATATAAATAGCTGTTCAGCTGGAAAATGAAGGTAGTTCAACTTCTTTTGTTCTCCTTGAAATGGGTTTATTATAATTCACTGTTCATTGTGTTTATGAGTCAATGGCAAAGCAGCTGGTTAGGTCTGGTTTTTATACTGGGTAAAGTGGTTATCGTCCAGTTCACCAGCTCAATTCATATCCTGAAGGTTTCTCAAGCAAGATATTCAAGCCCTCATTGATGTGATTGTTGAGAAAAAGCTCTGTCTGCTGCAAACGTATAAAAAGTGCTTTATGAATGCATGTGTGTGTGTTTGAAATGCATTTCAAGGTCTTTGTGAAAAACTATATATGGACCAGTTAGGAGCTTCAGAAGCAGGAGAAATTCATATAAAACACGGTGGAAAGTTCAGCTACGTTGATGCTGCAGGAATGAAATTGATAATGGATGGAGAACTTTTTATTTATCTCCATCTTTACCTGAAGGTAACCACACTCTGGTAGCTCTGAGATGAAAGCTAAATGAATAATAAACAACATAATCCAGGGTTTTTGGTTTATTTCTGCTAGACTGGTACCAGCAGGCATGTGCATTGTGTGATCAGCTCAAATCTGATCAAGATATGATTAAAAACTACTTGTTAATAAAAACAACACTCTCAAAGGAATGTATAGGAATGCACAGCCGTTGGTGGAAGTAGCAATATGAGGAAATCCTGTTTGATTGACAGCTAAAAGTGCTGACCTCAACACTTGTTGGCCGTTTGCCTCTTTAAGCATTTAGCTAAATGTTTGGTTTATAACAGACATGTGAAGTTAGAGGTGCATTACCCAGCTGGGTGTTTATTCAGCCTGTTTATTTGATAGGATGCTTAAGAAGAAAACACGTTTTGTTTTATCTTACACACACAGCATGGAGTGATAGATAACACTCTGTCTGAAGCCTTTTAGAGGAGGAAGCTCGTTTATAACAAAGTCTAAACTAATCACTAAATAACAGACATGACACAGAAAATACGGGAGGAAACGGGGAAGGATTAGAAGAGAAAAGAGGCTTGTTTTCAGATAAAAGATGAAAATGGAAGCTAGAAAAGTGAGATTTAACAAGAGAGAACAGCAAACATGGAGACTTAGCTGCTTTCCTGGTGTCTCAGAGGTCAGAGGTCAAAATGATTTCTGGCTGCATCAGAAATAATCTGACATTTTACATTTAAATAACTGTATATGTGTATTATGTGTTTTTAAGTTATTTGATCAGATTGTATTATTGTGGGAAGTTAAAACCTCCCTTTTGACACCTGTTTTAGCTTCACACCTGAATGGAATTATTATTTTTATTACTTTTATTTTTTTATTACATGTTAAAATGCTTAGCTCTGTTAGCAAAGGTGGTATTTTTACCTTAATGTTTACTTCCATCATTTTTTTGTTTTGTATTATATTTTAGGTCTAATAAAACATTTTATTCATTTTTAGTTTTTCCCCTCTGGAATAATTTTATTTATTTTATTTTATTTTAGGAAATACATGGTGACTTTGTTTCAATATTAAATCCGTATTAATAACAGTTTTTTGGCCAAAGTTTATGTATTTGTTTCTTGTAAAAGTCTGTAAGAATCATGTTTTTTGTCCCAATGTGTCAAAAACAACCCGATGTTCTCCGAACAGGAAATAACAGCGGACATCATTCTTTCAAACTAAAAGTTCTCTTTTGTTTTGGATTTGTTTGCAAAAGACAGTAAAAGACACGAAAACCTTCTTGTTTTCTTGTTTTTCAGTTTGTGGCGCAGCCAAACTGCCAGCAGCTGCTGGCCACGCTGTGGTACGACGGCTTCCCAGGCTGGAGGAGACGACACTGGGTGGTCAAACTGGTCACATGCTTTATCATTGGACTGTTGTTTCCTGTCTTCTCACTGGTGAGACATGTTTTTACATGGGGTAGAGGAAGGGAATGTATATCCCAGAGTCCCAAAGCAATCCTACTAGTAGATAATATAAACTTTTGCATCATTTTTATTTCAGAGAGGAATAAATCAGCTTTTCACAATAAAAGAAGTGAGAATTTTTTTTCTTATTTAGTGTTTGACCAGACTTCATGTGGACCAAATTTCCCTTTTTGCATCTCCTATGACTCTTTTTGAGCCATCTCAGACACCGTACAGTTATTGATTTTCTCCTAAAACAACTCCTCTTCCTCTCTCTTCGTCCGGTGTCAGTTCAGCTCTGTCACTGCAAACCGTCAGCAGACTCAGAGAGTCTGGACAGAACTTATCTGCTTTTGGGCAATTCTTCCAGCTTTTTCTTTAGACATGTCCCGGTTTTCCACACAGATCTCCAGTCTCTCACACCGTCAGTGTTTTCGTGTTTAAGGCGTAAAAAACAGGCTATTAGCAAAAAGAGCTTTTTAAAATCAGCTCTTTGTTAGCAGCACCTTGTTGCAATGTTCTCATTTCTTACACATGAAATGATATTTTTGCTCCAGTAAGCTCATTCACTAATCTTTAGCCAGTGATGAAGAGCACGATGACTTCATGCTTGTCCGTAGGACCGAGCACCAAACATGTAGAGCAAGGACCTTTTCTCTCAGCACCTCACCTGTTTCACTCTGCTTTTATCACATTAACCTCTTTTCAGTCCACATTTCCATTTCTGTTTATCTTCTCTCATTTCTTATAAATAAAGTATTTTATTGATCATAATTATAAATGGTCCTCTGAGCTGTTTATAGCAGCGACAGAAAACTATGTTCATCAGAAAGAAAAAAAGGTCAGATGGAGATTCCTTCACACCTTCAATTGATCCAGCTATGTTCAATGAAGCCCCTTAAAATGGTTTCCATTGAATGATCAATGGCTCATTAACTTGGCTGATAATCAGTAACGGATTTGATGCAGCGATCAATCTTCCTCAGGTCTGGATTTATTTACCAAGAGAAAGAGAGAAAAAATTGTAGCCACATTTTTAAAAAGGTTTTGTGATTTCCTTTGGAAATAAATGTAATTACAGCAAAATATTGACTTTCAGGCTCTTAGAGTTTAATAAAATGTTTTTGTCCTGCTGTTTTTCATTCGTTCCATCCATCCATGATCTACGGCTTTTTTCCTTAACGGGTCGGGCGAGAGGCGGGGTACACCCTGGTCAGGTCACCAGTCCATCACAGGGTTTTCGCTTCATTCAATAAGAAAAAAGAAACTTTTTCTGATCCGTCTTTCATAACGAGACATTATTCTGGTGTCAGATTAAATCCTGATACCAGTAATTAATTGAAGCCTGTTAATCATCTCGCTGCCTCCGTGTGAATATATGTAAACACACCTCCGTCTGCGGCTCTTCTTTGTTACTGAGTGTTTCTGTGAAATGTAATTCCATTCAAAGCCTCTCTGGCTTGACTCGGAGCCAGTCGAGGTTGCCAGAAGCGAGTAAATAAGCAGAATGAGCAAACAAGCATCATGACAGCAATGACTCTGATGCTAACAACAAGGAATCTGATGGAGAAGGCATCACAGGGCGACTGGGCTCGGATCTGAGTGAATCCCATCTTTCTGCCTCATGAACCGCAGTTTAGGATCTTAGTAAATGCATTGAAGACATTAATGACTGGATGTGTCTAAACTTTCTTCAGCTAAACAAAAACAAAACT
>JBAMIG010000005.1:1677674-1687844 GCA_037177335.1 Kiunga ballochi
TTTGTTCACACAAATCTTCAATCATTCTAATCAGTATCAGCAACAGCTTTCTGATCCCATAAGAGTCTTTTTAGCCCGAATCCATGATTAAATCCTGGGTTGCCTCCTAATTTATAGCCATTGATCTAAATGAAACCTGTCCACCTTCTACTTTGTGTTTAGTTCTTAGACTAAGAGCGAGGACGTCTTGGGGGGGTCTTTACTTCAGCATTTCAGTAAGAATCAGGTCCAGATGAGACGTTTAGTCGTGGACAGAACATAGAGAAGTCCAGAAATGCATCATGTCTCTGATGGTAATGGGGACATGGTAGGGACGATGTGTCCTCTGTCGGGACAGCATCCACACACAGAAAGAAACAGAGAGAAAAAGACACACAGGTAATGTCATGTGACCCGTAACCTGCTGCAGGTGTAACTGTAAATCCAGGCAGCTGCAGCCTAAAGTCCTCCATAATAGCACTGTGGGATCTGATTCTTCTGTGTGGCCTCGTGTCGCCTCCAAGGCAAATGAGGACCGCCTGTTAACACTAAGTAATAAACAGTTTTTGTGTAAGTGTTGACCACATGCAACATTACTGAAGATTTGCTCAGTTAGACCTCATCGTTCATTTAAATTCAACATTATCTTTACTGTAATGTTAAGATATTATGACAACATCTAATGATAAACTTTCTGAAGTGTAATACCGACATTGGCCACTAGGCAATAAGCATCATTGCAACCTTTAACCAGTGATCATTCCATCATTTTCCCTTTATACTAACCAACTGTACAATATAAATGTTACTTCCTGCGCCTTTCTCTCATGTGACATGCTCAAACTTTAAAATAAAATCCTTAAAAGTCAGCTAAATGAAGGGCAGTGAAGAGCAGGAGCCCTTCAACGTCCAAACTGAAGCAAT
The DNA here is from genome assembly GCA_037177335.1 of Kiunga ballochi. Taxonomy (NCBI): domain Eukaryota; kingdom Metazoa; phylum Chordata; class Actinopteri; order Atheriniformes; family Pseudomugilidae; genus Kiunga; species Kiunga ballochi. The sequence continues at coordinate 1,678,578 of JBAMIG010000005.1, forward strand.
ACCGAGAATTTGTGGCTGGATGAATGAAGCTATTACTGTAATAATTACTGTAATTACTGTATTAGTTAGACATAACACTGTAATGAAGGGACACCAGAGAAAACTGTCCGCTCTGATTTTATGTTAATAGGACCTGAAGCCAGTAATTCCCACGAGCACTGTGCAGCCAGAGATGCTGGTAAAATGAAGATTTAACTCGTTCTCATTAGTTAAAGACACGTGTTAGTAAATGTTGCTCAACTTTTCAACGACCGTTGTGAAAAGGGCTTTACAATTTGACATAAAATCACTGGGCTTCGTTAATCCTTATGTAACAATTTATAAACTACGACTATATTCTGTTCAGAATCTTCATAGCTCAGCTACTGGATAAAGACAATTTATTAAAGTTTACTGAGTTTATTTTTATTCTGTTTTTCATTTGGTTTAATTAAAGCAACTCAATAAAAACAGGAAAACATTGCAGCTTAATTAAGATCCTTTCAAAGAGTGAAAGTTTACCAGAACAACGTCAGTGTATTTCTCTTTGATTTACATTATTTTCATTGTGTCTTACGGCCCACCCATCCATACAGAGTCTATTGATATCCAACCTATTGAACACAGTTCAGTTCCAGCCTGTTTGATCTGAGTACCGAAGAAAAGATGATGCTCATCACTCCGTCAGCATCAGGTGGATCTTCTTCAGGAGGAGCCAATAGCCAGGGTTTGGTAAACCCAAAGCCAAATAGGGATGGATGTGTCAGCTAATTAATATGATGTAACATCCTTCTTATAGCAAAGAGAAACACAGGAGCAAAAGAGGAAAATGGCGGCCATCGAACTCATGAGTTGTACTTTGTTTTGACCCGAGCAGAAGAGCAAAAAAAACGTAGATTTGCTCAGATAAGATGGAAGAAAGGCTAAAGATCTTCAGCTTCCTGTTGCTCTGGTTGGGCTGACGCAGCAATGCTGATGGAGCGTCCCTCCCTCAAGATATTAATGTTCATCACCTTCTGGAGCAGCAGGTTTATACCCTTTCAAAACATTTCTCATGTCATCATCATCATCATCATCCTCAGTTACAGTCGGATAAAACCAAGCGGACCACGTTAAACTGGTTTTTTCCTGATGTGTAGATGACTGCATTTAACACATCGTGGGTTTGACACTAATTACAGATATTTCAGATGTGAACTTGAACTCATCATTGTTCCTTAGTTGCTTTCAGGGTTGTGGGGAAAACTAGGGGCAATAATTTGATATTTCTACTCATCACGTGGAGACATTTGAACATTTCACATTCACACACATTTACGGTACACGGCATCTTTCAGGTTCCCTTCTCGCCCTCTAATGGGATTTTTAGCTTTAAGAAAAAACTCCTTTGTTTTTCTTTGTTTTTATGAATTTCCACATGGATGAATGTATGACTATGTTATTTTTCTAGAACCGGATGGCTAGCGCACGTTGTTAACTCTTTAATAAAGCATCCTTAGGAAAAAATTCCCGTGCTCAGACTCTTTCTTTGACTGAAACGTGTCCAAACTACAAATCTTTCTTTGCATTTAGTCTCTTCTGTCTGAAATATATATATTTTCATAAATGTTTCTGACCTTTTCTGTCCAGCAGAATGGATTTTAACCAGTAACTCAGGCCATGTGCTTGCATAGCCAGGTATTTTTTTAAAAGTATACCACCCCACTACCACTCGTGTCTAAACAGCTGACCTCAAAGCGCTCCTTCTCATTCGCTCCTTAACAAAATGAAGCAGGTGCGACTAAAAACAAAAAGCGTTAGCATGAAAGTCAACAACACACCTCTGAATGCATTCATGCTGCTGACCGCCATTAACAAAAGTCACACACGTGACGTCCATGCATGACCTGTCGCAGACTGTGACGTTCGGGAAACTCTTATTTTTCAACATGAACAGTCATATCCCAAAATCTTCACTTTGGTCAGAGTTTTCAGAAAAAACATTTTTAATTATGCTTTTAGTACGTTTTTGTGTGGATGAACAGCCCAAACCATAAGAATATATTCGGTTTCACATATACCTGGCTACGTGGGTTTATGGCCTTTTTAAAATCTACTTTTCATTCAGCAATAAAAGAAAAAAATGTATGGGGATGTGTTAATGTCCGTTTATAACCCTAAAAAAAATGTCAAAATGTTTTTATCAAAAAGGTTTAAAGGGAAATTTATGTTTTATGTTTATGCTATGAAGTAATAGTAATGTAAAAAAAACGCAGAGAAACAAACATTTTTACCAGGAGTTTGTTTTATTTGCTCGTGCAAAGTGGCTGAAGTTATTTTTAGGTACATAAAGAGAGGAGGTCTCACTCTGAAATGTATTTGACATCCAGTCTGCTTTTTCCATCTTCTCTGACGAACAACATCAGTGAATCTTATTCATTGTATTTCTTTCTAAGTTTCACTCAGAAGGTTGAATTAAGCCTCGTAGATCTAATCTGAGTGGATTTCCTCATGCTAGCAGAAGCAACTTGATTGAACAGCAGAAGTCTTTTTTATGCACTGGAAATTTTTAACTTGATAATACTTTAATTTGCTTTTATGTGAAATCTCTCAGAAAGGTTTTAGTCTCCTGTTATGAGTTTTTTTACCAATCAGCACAATGGTTTAGGGTTTGCACCATGGAACCGCAACGTTGTTTTCCAAACTAAGATAAATAGCAAACCATCCCTGTTAAATCACAGGGTAAGGTTTGTAAGAGCTTGGAGTAAAGAGCATAATTAACTCAATGTCTATGATGTATTCTATCAAATATGATGTATTCAGTGTTAGTTATTAAACTGAGATCAAGTTTAGCTTTATCAAGTTTCTAGCTAGGTGATAAACCTAAACCTGGCTAGCACCTAACTAGAAACTGTTTTGTAGGTTAATCAATCCAATTTTTCCTAAATTTAACCAAACTCTGGTCACCTCAACCTGCATAGCAAATTATCTTTCCTAATCTAACTTTAATAAAAGGGTCGTACAGCTGCTAGCAAGTTCTAGCTAAACCTAAACCTAGCTAGCACCTAGCTAGAAATGTTTTTTCTAGCTAGTGCTAGAAATTATAGATGCAGATGAGTTGTAGAGATTGCTAGAGACAGTTTCTAGCTATCTTTTAAACTTGCTAGCAGCTACACAAGATTTTTATTCTAGTTAGATTAGGAAACATAATTTGCTATGAAGGTTAAAGTGACCCGTTTGGTCAAATTAAGGAAACATTGTTTGAATGATTAATCTTGTATTAATCAATCAAACAATGTTTCCTTAATTATGTGTTAGTTAGGTTTAGGCAACATAACTACTGTGTTCAATGAGATAACACAATTAAATGTCTTGCACTTATTTAGGGCCCAATTCTGCTCCTTTGTCTTCTTCTTGCTCCTTTTCTTCTTCTCTGGTTTTACCCTTTTTGCTGCTTACATGTGAGATACACAGCTCAACACTGCCCCGTGAGTTTCAGTGTCATCAGCTTTCTTTGTCCCTTGAAAATGGATCAAATTCAGCATGTAACCGAAGCAGGACGAGGACAAAACTGCCTGTTTTTCTGCGTTTCTGTCTTCTGCGTCGAACATAAACGGGCTTTTAGGTATACTGTATTGTAAGACAACACAACTCATTGGTTTTTCTGTCAAATTCTTTGCCTTTTAAGTTTAGTTGCTGAAATAAATTAGTTAGGTTAAGGAAAATTTCCTGATCAGGTCTGAGATAATCCGCTTCCTAATGTTACCCCTGTATCCAGGTGAAGGACACAGATTTATCCAGTCTGTTGGAAATTAAGCTACAGGATTCCCTTTGCTGTCATTAGTGGCAGAAGATTCAATCAATTCTTGCTATTGGTCAAAATTAGTACTGAAACTGAATAAAACAATTACTGATTGTCCTTTTTTCCAGCTTTCCTGTTCATAAGCAGGAGCACAAAATGATCCAGCTAACCAAACACGTGTTTGGATTGTAGGAAGATTACTGCCAGCACGTAAATCCATAAGAAACTCCACACAAAGACCACCGTGCCGACCCCCAAAACTTTGATTTTATGTCAAAGGAAGAAAACATGCGGTGAACCAACGTGTTTTCCGTCTCGCTTGTGAAAACCTGTGATGAGGGAATAGCAGCAGCAAGTCTGAATGAAAGTATTTTGTTCCAACACAAAGCCTCTAATCAGAGTTCAGCTCCAGGATCACGTTGGTGTTTCGGTTTAGTGTTTGTCTTTCACAGTTTGAGTGCTTATTGGTCTAAACAGATAAAAGCTGCCTTTTTTAAGCTGGAAGCGACAGCACTTTTCAACAACCTGCTATGTAATCTGAAAGCGTTATTATTTTATATGAGGAACAAGTGAAAAGGAGAGCATGGGAGAGAGATGAGAGTTTTTTCCAACAAAGCCTGGTTTGCCCGGTGTGTGGGCTGCAGCGCTGAATAAAAACCAGCTTTCATCTCACTCTTTCTTTCTCCCTCTACATCAAACTCCCCTCCACCAACTCAGTGTCAAGTTCTGCTATGAGACACACGGTGATCTGTGTGTGTGTGTGTGTGTGTGTGTGTGTGTGTGTGTGTGTGTGTGCATAATGTGGATTGAGTAGCTGGCTGTCCTTTTGGCAGGCAGCGGTACACTGAAGCACCTCGCAGAAAAAATGAACTATTATTGAACCACTGAGAAATGCTCTTATCACACACACACACACACACACACACACACATATATACACAGATTCAATAAAAAAATTGTGCCAACCAGAAATGAAATGTATTAAAGGGGAAATGTGAACACATGTAAACTTACTGAAGTTCTGATTTAATCTTATATAAATTCACAAACAGTAATGTAGCCTAATTCTTCTTATTTGTCTGCAAAAAATAAAACATACAGGGAATTTAAATAGATAAAGAACACATAAATATGATTATTGCCTTCTGACTTTCTCTGTAAGCTTTATTTCTACTAAATAAAGCAACATTAAATAGTTTTCTTGATTATAAAACACTCGTTTAGACTATATATTTTTACATCAAGCTGTAGAAATGAGATTATAAAGCAATATTTAGAGCCTAAACTGTCCAGCATTATCCATCACATCCAAACCAATAGTTTTATGGATAAGGAAGTTTAACCAGCTAACTAAAAGATGAGGAAAAATGTATTTTAGATAACTATATGTGGTGTATTTCACAGTGATTTAACCCAAGCAGGAAGCAGGACTGGAGCTCCTTTTGATACGCCTCAAATAACATCGAAAACAACTGAAAGAGATCCGGCATTTAAAGTTACAGCAACCTTATTATTTGTGGGTGATGATCTTTCCTGATCCTGTTGAGGAGATGTGGTGGCAGAAACGAGATGCCTGTATCTGTAGATGTGTTTCCTGTATCGGTTTGGTGGGATTGTACCTGACACATTCGTCTCTGTAGGGTCTCAGCAGCAGGTCCCGGCTCCATTAATCATGGAGGAAGATGAGTTCAGAATGACTGTCTTTAAACCCACAGTCTGTGCTGGAGGCTTTTTATAGCAACAAAATGGAAGAAAACAAAAAAAAATCTTAATTTCTTTTGTTTGTTTTTGTCTCCGACCTTATTTAATTTTTAACCTTCTTACTTTTAGCCCTTTACCAGAGAACAATCCCACCCTGGATCATCTTGCAGGTGCACAGATCTCAGACGGTTTATCTCATTTACAGGCAGAATCCATAAAGGATTTTATTAATATATTTTAAAACATTGAAGTTCAAACATAAATGCTCAAAAATATTAGATTTACTTTCTTTTTTCCTTGCAAACATGGAAACTCTTCCTCTTTTTGGCCTATATCCTTTCATTTCTCTTTTTTGCTTCAAATATTATCCAGCAAGGACTAAACACATTATTAGTATTATAAATAAACATAGATGGTCACTGTTTGCTGCCTCATACAAAACAAGCTACAGATACATTGAACTCAACAGGGTTTAAATTAAAGATAGTGACCCTGCTACAATATAAGGATGTATACTCTATCTTTCTTTAATGTTTTCTTGTGAGACCAATCCGTCTCAGCTCATAATAAATAAATAAATAAAGTTTTTTACATTTCTGCATCGCACAAAGGGATGTTTAACACAATATTCCTGGATAAATTAACTGTCTGTTTGGATACTCCATTAGTAATAAATGCCACTTGTATTAATATTATATAAATATATAGACTAGACCATATTACTTTAAGAATTATTTTAAAAAATATTACTAAAAAAACAAAACCTCGTTTAATGTTACATAATATGTTGTATACTTTAGATGAGTGCGTGGCGCCCTCTGCTGGCAGAAACTGCTGATTGCAATGATGCGTTGTCAGGAGACCAAAGATTGACAAAAGGTAAGATGAGCCACACTTTACGTCTTTCTGTCACCTGGAGTTGAAAGTTTGTCACAGAATGTTTTTCGCGTTTATGTTTATATTCTCTGTGAATTATGAGAATGGAAAACATCAGGAAGGTGTGTATCAGACTGACTTCACATGTTAGATGTTTTTAGATAAAGTGAGAGGACAAAGATTTTTGGAGCCAATAATTTGCTGCCATGAAGAAAGGACAAGAAGAAAAATTGGAATAATGTCACATTTTATTTGCAAATATAATTTAGATTTTAGTCAAGTTTGTTTACATATACATGTATTTATTTATTTCTCTTCAAAATATTGTTTATGTGTGTAGGTTTTCTCGCTGAGGATCTTAGATAAAGAAAATACAGTTAACTTTCCTCACATTCTTGGAGAAGCTGATAAATATTTATATAGGTAGCAAAAGTTAAATAAAAAAAAAAGCTATCCAATGTTTTATTAATGTATTTGTGCACAAGCATGTTTACTAAAAAAAAAAAAGTGACACCTTGTGTCTTTCAGCTGCTCTTTGGATATTCTCTGCTTCTCATTGGTCCAGTGACTGCCACTTCTTTGCTTCTGATTGGTTCAAATCACGGAATCTGTAACAGCTTTAGCGGAAGTGAAAATATCAGATTTCGAACATCTGAAGATCTGGACAGTGATGTGAAAAGGGAAAAATAACGGTTTTCCGGGGCGAGTTTTAATGTTTCAAAGTACTTTTATAATACGATCATTATTAGAGCACAGAGGACAGGATGATTTTAGTAGTATATCAGCTGTTTTTCGTAATTTTTTCGTTTCCTCGAGTCGTCAGGAATGAAGGCGACGATGACTGGGTTCATCTTCCCAACAAATGTGAAGGTAGATGTGAAGTTTAGCTGCTTTCTGAACAAACAGGCAAAACCTTTCAAACCAGGATGAAAACAAAACGCTTTCCTCTGAAAATCAACAGCTGCTGGACACAATTATAGCAGGCCTGAAGGGGCCTGTTTATTATAAAGCCAGCTTTTATTTAGACCCAGGTTTATACAGCTGGAAGTCAGCATCACACAGGATTATGTCATAAATAGCAACTAAACTGGGAATATAAGATGTTCCCAGACCGTGAACGTTAACATTATAGGAAAGTTAATATAAAAAAATATAAATATGGAGCATTTTAAATTGCTTCAGCAATTTTAGACGTAAAAGAAGAGTAAAATATATGTTTAAAAAGGTCTAAATGTTGTATTTTATATGCAAAATGATCCTATAATAAATAAATAAGTAGTTTTTGTTAGACTTTCTAATCTTTTACAACCATAAACAGAAATATTATAAACTTATATTATTTAGAAATGCAACAATTAGCATAAAAATCGCTTTAAGTCTAGTTTTGCTTCATCATATTAAAGCTTTTGTGATAATAACTAAATAAAATGTGATGAATGAACATTTTGGAGACATTTAAGAGGTTTTCAATAATTTTTCCAGCTTTTCTTCATAAAGTTTTCAGATTAAATTAAACTATACATAAATAGTTGAATAAAAGCAAAAACCAGTTTGCACTGGTTTGATACTGGTTCAGTAGTAGAAGTATCTGATTCTGAATGTGAAATAAACAGCGATGTGATGATAAATGATTTCTAAACATAAACTTTATGCTCCCTCTTGTGGACACAGCAGGTTATTACACCTCCTCTGCAGCTGAAGCAGATGTTTACTTCCTCTCTAACGTCTTTATCCTCTTTTCCACAGTTTGCAAGTTTGTTAGTATTGAGATGAAGTCGTCCTTCCAAGAGACGGGGAAGACCAAAGCGGTGATCGACCGGACCTACAACTTCATCGATGGCAAAGGAGCGCCGCCGGTTAAATACGTCAAGTCGTAAGTGCAGCGGGGACGTGTGCCGTCTGCGGGGACGAGTGCCGTCTGCGGGGACGAGTGCCGTCTGCGGGGACGTGAGCCGTCTGCGGGGACGTGTGCCGTCAGCGGGGACGTGTGCCGTCAGCGGGGACGTGAGCCGTCTGCGGGGACGTGTGCCGTCAGCGGGGACGTGAGCCGTCAGCGGGGACGTGAGCCGTCTGCGGGGACGTGAGGCGTCAGCGGGGACGTGAGGCGTCTGCGGGGACGTGAGGCGTCAGCGGGGACGTGATGCGTCAGCGGGGACGTGTGCCGTCTGCGGGGACGTGTGCCGTCAGCGGGGACGTGTGCCGTCTGCGGGGACGTGTGATGTGAGCGGGGACGTGTCCGTGCTGTTAGATTTTACAGCAAATACAGGAAGTGGAGAAAATCGTTGCATGGCTGCTGCTTCTGGATCTTTCTCTCTCAGGCTCTGAGGAGGCAGCAGGGTTACAGGAACTGGTTCTGGTTCCTGTGGGGGGAACTTATTATAGAAGGAGCTGCTGCAGAGGAAGTCATCTCTGCAGGCGTTTATATTTCTCACATGTCGATGAAGACGAGCAACTTTGTGTTGATTTAAGCACATCCAGATGTTTTGTGGCTGATTTTTGCGTATATTCTTGTGCTTTAAGCCGGTTTTAAGTGATAAATAACGAGCATTTCTCCACCTTTCACGTGTAAACATCCGGATCTCCACCTTGCAGCTGATGTTGCTGTTTCATGTGAAGCTGATCTGATCAGATTTGAGTGTTTTTCATCGGAACGGTTACAGATCACATTAAACATCCTCTCTCCGCTGTGTGAATACGTTCTGTGATCCTATTGGTCGGCTCGGGGAGGGAAACAGGAAGTGCAGCAGCTACTGAGCATGCTCCGTTCATACATCCTGTGTGTGCAGAGACCTGAGGTTCATCGAGGTGGTAGAAAACGTGTGTCAGAGGCTGCTGGAGTACAACCTGCACAAAGAGCGAGGCGGCAGCAACCGCTTCGCCAAGGTATGTGTGGTTTACACCTCATTCTGGTTATACTGGTGTTATACTGG
>JBAMIG010000005.1:1741289-1752142 GCA_037177335.1 Kiunga ballochi
CTTAGCTAGCGCCTCGCAGCCGTAATGCTCCGTTAGTTAGCTTACTTGTCTTAGCTAGCGCCTCGCAGCCGTAATGCTCCGTTAGTTAGCTTACTTGTCTTAGCTAGCGCCTCGCAGCCGTAATGCGGCCAGTAAACGGTTAATATTGGTTTCTGCACTTCAACAGAAACTCACTCTATCTGATGTACGTTGCCTTGCGAATGAAAGAAAACAGGTTTGTAGTTGCACCTCTTCACTTCCTCTTTTCTTTTTGTTCTCTTTGATTCCCAGTTCATTTTTCCACTTCATTCTTCGCTCTCTTTCCTCCTAAACTCCACCTATCTTCTCTCTTCCCTTCCTTCTCATTGACAAAAGCAAAGACATGGATTCCACTGACACATCAATCCATCCCTCCAGTCTGCTTTTTCATTTCTATGAGTTAAAAAAAAAACATGACCGCAAACACAACAAGTCCGAGCGATCGACTTTCACCCATCAAACACCAGAGCATCTTTTCTTTTTCTCCCCTTTTCCTCTCGCCCTAAATATCCCATTCTCTCATTTCCCCCTCTGTGCTCCCTCGCTTTATTTTGTTTTTCATTTCATACACTCGTTCCTCGGCCCTATTGTCCACCACAGTTTCCCAGGCCGATGCGAGTGTCTCTCACAAAGAAAACAAGGTCGGACAATGAAAAGAAGGCTCTCTGCGAACGCACAAAAAGAGGGCAAAAAAATGGATTGAAATAAAAGAAGGCAGAGAAGATGAAGAAAAACAGAAAAGGGAATAAATAAAAAACGACTTGGCGAGAGAATAAATTGAGACAACAGAGGAGGAGTAACTCTATCAGCCCATTTGCCAGGTCAGCTGAAGAAAAGGAAGACACTAAAGAGGAGAAGGAAGAATCGGGGTGGAAACAGAAGGAAGGATAGCTCCCACCTTTCTTTTCACTCTGCTTTTTGTTTTCTGTCTCTTTAATAATTCAAAGAGCAAACACAGCACAGATTGAATGGACCGGAAAGTATAGGAGTGTGTGTGAAGTGTGTGTTTCTATAGATGTAAAAACAATGTTCGGACTAAAGATGAAATTCAGACATCAATATAAGTACCGACTCTCATTCTGCTCATTACGTTACACAAGGCGTCTTTAATAAGTATTCTAATACCTTTATTCCCTGGAAGCAGTAAAATTGTATTGATCACCTATCATACGCACAGGGGAGTCCTTAGATTTTGTGTCCACTCTCAAACGTTGCATATCAGCAGAGCTGATGGGGAATAATGGGTGGTACTGGTACTGGTGCTGACCCAATCAGAGCATGGGCTTTGCAGGAGATCATCTTCCTCACAGAGGCCGCTTTTATCCAGAACAACTTTTTAACTTTCTGATACAAAACCAGCTCTTTGAGATTAAAATACATCTGACATTCATGGACAGTCTCGCCGTTATCAAGCTAATAGCTCAGAAGTTGTCCTGCAGGTCTTAGACGTGTCCATGCTCCATCACACCTGACACGTATCACATGAATCCAACAGCCTATGAAGCGATGCACAATTTGAGTCCGGGGCGTTGGAGCAGGGATACCTGGAAAGCCTGCAGGACTGCAGCCTTTAAGGACTGAAACTGGACACAGACTATGTTTAGTCTATATTTCCATGTAAAGCTTTGTCATGTTAAGCTGGAAGGTTGCTGGTTTGAATATTGAGTCCCGCCCACAAAAAGTTTATGTCCGAACTGAAACCAAAAAAAAAAAACAAGAATCAAAACCCAAAACTTTGAAGCCCAATCGAAAGAGAGAAGAGGAAACTGCAAACAAAATCACTCCATTTAACAAAATAAAAGCCTAATAGTTTTCATAATGATTAATCCTTTTTGAGGTTCTGCTTTGAATTTCTGATACAAATCTGATTCCATAGAATAGATGGTTCAGTCCTGTTTGTGTTGTGTTATAAAGGCGTAACATGGTAGGTTTTATTCATTTTACCAGCACAAAGCTTAAATGTGGCAGAAGATCATTATGCAGGATAGTTAGCTAAGTAAGAAAATGAATTTTTACAAATATTTTTCATGTGTATTTTATACATAAAATGTCCTAGAGACTGAAAACCTGTTCTGAGGAATAGCCCTTACCCAGCTTATCAGTGGAAACTACAGGGGCAGTGTTGCTCAGTATAGCTGACACACGAGCACTAAAATGAACAAAGAAGAAGAAGCTACGATGTGTTCAATGACTACAAAGACCACTGCTGTCTGTTGCCTTTTTGATCGACCCTCTTTGAGAACAAACCTTTTCACAACCTTTTCTTCTAAAACTAAATGAACTCTGAGCTCTGCACTGCCCTCTAGTGGACGTGTCACCTAGAAAACATGCAGATGTAAAAGCTGCTCAATGAAATATGAATCCATTGGCACGTCTGATGCAGCCATGATTGCCTGATACGTTTACTACAATGTACTTTCTATTCGGTTTTTGTTCACCTTCACATCTCATTTCTTTTGTACGCTTTAAAATACTCATGCACCCTTTGTCGCCTCCTTTGTTTTTCGCCATCAACATCAGCATTGTTTGAACTTTTAGACATGGAGAAAAGAACTTGAAGATTCACAAATGCAATCCAAAAAACGTGAAACTGATATTTACCCCCAAGCAGGATGAGGTATCAATATCTTGCTTACCTTCCAGGAAGTCTAACAAACTAATGAACAATGTTGGTGCCATTTTTAAAGCTCACAATGACCCACATATAAGAGATGTATATCTGAATCCATCAAACACAAAATGTGACTTAATTTGCTCCTTAAATGCACATAATGATGCCTTTATTCACGTTTCCTGGAAATGGAGGCGTATTTTAGCAGCTTGGGTCAAACAGGCTTCTGTTTCTGGGTTTGAAAGGCAAAAATATCAATACTTCTCTCTTTCCTAATCCACTAATTGTTTATTCAGTGTTGCCTGAACTTGCTGTGCACTATAAACTTAGACTCCTTCAACCCTTCCCTTCAGCTAACATCGGACATTTATTGTATACCCAACATGCTGCACTGGTTGATTCTCTGACATTTCTCTCTTGTTCTATCTAATTTCTAAAGATGCTGATAATGTAGGTTTTGTTCATTTTGCTTATGTTAACATAAGTTCACAGTCCAAAGGCCTGATCGCAGTTAAAGGTGAGTGCAGTTCATTATAAACCGCGCAGTAGGAACAAACCGCTTCAAAAGTTGATCGTGTCCCCAGGGTTTCTGTTGATTATTGCTAATATCCACACTAAACTTCTGGAAACTGCCAACATATCCAGACTCCAAAAGCAATATATTGGCTCTAAACAAACTCTAAAGTAACTGGTGAGGAGTTTCAACCTTAAACTGTATACTGGTCATTCATGCTTCACTGAGTCAGGTCACCATTATTAGGGTCATTAGGGTCATTGATTACCTGGCCGATAGTTTAAAACCTGCCATGGACAGGTGTGGGACAGATGAAACCAGAGAAACCATTTTGTGTTCAATGGTTTTCACATTAAACGTCTTTTTTCACTGGTTTTCCTGTGACCGTCCTCAGAAGAAGATCTGAAAGATGCAATAATGAATGTTTGATGGCGTAGGGATGTTTCTCAGGTATATTCGCACCTAATCCATTAACCTGCATCTTACGGAAAAGCCATGACTCTCCTAAGCATTTCAGAACCATTTACGCCTACAGACCAGTGGACAGGTGGGAGTAATTCCACTGATCCACATGATAGTTGTGTTGGTGCAGCTCACCAGTTTGGAACTGGGAGGGGAAATGTTTTCCAGAGCAGGAAGAAGTATGGCTGTTTTTTATTTAATCTTTTACCATTGAGGCTAATCCTTATGTTTAACATGTAACTTTACTTTTTTTTCCACACATCCGCACTGGCCAAGTGTGTGTGTGTGTGTGTGTGTGTGTGTGTCGCACCTGTATTTGAGTGCAGGTCATCATTGTCAGATTCGTTGCCATTCTGGAGACTCATCATCATCTTCATCTTTTGTAGCTTCTGAAGTTCGGCCATGGCTGCTGCTGTCAGACCTGACACAAACACACACACACACACACACACACACACACACACACAGTTAGCATCACCATCATCCTCTTCTATAGCACATTGTCATTACTGTCAATTAGCGTTTCAGTCAACACCACTAGCTGCACTAAAACCCATCCAGTCAGATTATCAGACAGCCTAAACCAATCACAGCCCTCGTTGGCACCTGACCAGACAAGTGCTGCCTGCCTTTACCCATGATGCTTTGCAGCACACAGCAGTACGCATACTGACAGCGCTGCCCTGGCTGTTGAAGTTAAACTTTCTTTTCAGTGCGAGCGTTTTACTGAAATGTTTCAGGGTGTGAGTGCAGTTTCGGTAGCCTCGGGCCTGATGCATGTCCACCCTCACACACATGCAGAAAACCAAACACACCCAGAAAGAGAACGGCCCCACCGCTTCTCACACACATCCACACAAACACACACACAATCTTTTGTGTGGATTAAGATCCCTGGCTCTGTGCAGTGACCTGGAACTGACTTCTATACACAACAACCAGCAGAGTGAGAGAGATGACCCTCTGTATACGTGTGTGTGTGTGTGTGTCTTATTGTGCACATCCACTATTATGTGTGTAAGTGTGCACGTTAGCTTTTACATTGTGCTGAGTGAGTGTGTACAGTCTGCTTTCATGTATAAATGCATGTGTGAGGGTATGTATGCAAGCTTATCTGTGCTCCACGCATGTGTGTGTGGGGTGGGGTGCCATTGTATATGTGTGTGTGTTTGTGTTTGTGTGTGTGTTGGGGGTGGGGGGTCAGTTAGTTTTGCCCCGGTCACGCTTGACGGCCTGAGAGGAATGTCCATTACACACTGTACAGTTGTCTGTAAGCTGTAAAGAAAACCAAGATAGATAGATAGGGGCGGGGGAGGGGTGTACAGGAGGGAGGAGATGTTTGAAATTTAATTTAAAGCGGGATGGATGGATGAGGGAGGGACAGAGGGAGGTGTAGAGGGCAGAAAGTAGTGTCCAGGTTAAACAAATGGAAAGGAATTTCTATGTTTATACGTTGCAGTAAATGCTAACGTTGTGTTGCGGCGCTAATTTCCTCCCCTCCAGCTTTTACACGTGAAAATGTGTATTAAATAACAACAGATGTTTTAACTTCACACTGTCATACATAAACACGATCTGTGGGAATAGATAACTGTCCAAGTTAAAAATTGTCTGGGATTTTCCCGCTTTGTTTCCATGGTAACGCTAGGCTATGCATTGGTGCTAACTTTGCTAACAGGAAGGGGGGTTGAACCCTACACCGTTGACCCGGTCAGACCTGCAGCTGATACGATACATTAAAGAACATAAAACACTCAGATAATATGTGGATTTGTTGCCTTAACTAATTATTTAATCAAACATGAAGCTTAAAAAGTGTTGTTATTGGTCACAATGTGTTTTACATAAAAAAAAACACCTAAAATAAGGAGTTTCAGCGTTTCATCATGTTATTTAGGAATTATTGTTATTTAGAACAAAAAAATATTATTTAAGCTTCAGATGGTAAAAAATATATATATACAAATTTACCAATCTAACAATTTTCTGTTCATATTGAGCCAAAATGTCTTTTTTTGTGTTTGTCTTTGGGACTTTTAATGTGAATATAAAAAATTTATATATCTATAAATGGGAACAAGATGTGATCTGGACTCTTTTTATCTGATTGAATCAGAATTAAACTAATGACTCAGTTGAAGCGTAGGTATCAAATATTGTTTGTTGTCATTTTTATGTACAGTACGACAATGTTTTTAAATAAAGATTTGTTTTGTAAATTAAATAAAAAACATCAACTTGGGGAAATATGTTACACAGCAGATACCATTTATCAACAACGCCCTTGTTAAATAAGTTGTGCATAAATTTCCAGAGTACTTTGTGTGATATTAATGTTTTTTTCTATGAAAAGCGAGAAAGCATCCATTAATACTAAGTAAATTCCTACTGAGTCATCAAACTTAAAATTTGAGGAAGCAATAATTATAATGATAAAATGATTTTAGAAAAAAGTGGAACAATTACAGGAGTGACCAGTAAAAAGAAGAAGAAGAAGAAGTGAGGGGTAGATTTAGAGCCTGAAACAGAGTGACCAGACGTATTGTTTGCTGTCCTGCTGAGAAAGGATGATGATGAGTTGGAGAAGGATGATAGAGAAAAATAAGAGGGGAGTTTTTTTTTCCACTGAGAGTGAAGAACATGAAGCCATTTCTCAGAAACCTCAGAGCAAATTACAGCAGCTGGTGCTATCTGTGAAATCAAACAGTTAAACATTTCCTCAAAATATGCAAAACAAGACAAATGCATTTGAGATTAATCATTTAAAAATGACCAAAGAGGAGGAAGAATAAAACAGGAACCAGCAAAGAGCTTTAAAAAACAACATGCAGAAGGGAAACATAAATAAGAACAAGGCCAAATAAAGACGTTTAGGTGAATTATTAACAGACAGTATGTAGCTGCAACTATCTATACAATTATTACATGTATACAAGGTTTATTTTTACGTTTAAGACCAGAAAAAGGATTTTAAATATAATATTAAAAGTGTTGCAGCAAGGTGCAAATGACAGAATAACTAGATAAAACAAATAAAAAATTGCAAAGATTAAAACTAAACTGAAATAATTAAAGAGAAGCAGAAATACCATGAATCCTTATGACACAAACAGACAGGAAATACATCATCATTAGTATGGATTAAATGCATAATCAATTAACTCTGATTCGATATCTATACAACCCAACATTCAGTTGTTCTGTGCTGGTCATGTTCCCCCGATCCTTTATTATGAGGTTATTATTTGTGATTGTGGCTGTCACCTTCACAAAACATCATTTTGACCATTATCTGATCAATAATCATTAGTAACAGCTTTAAAGCACAGTTAAGAGGTTTTAGGCTGCTTTAAGTTCAACAACAATGGTTTTAATTGTTTAAATCCAACTTATCAAGTTAAAATATTCTGAGGAGTTTTTCCAAGTTAGGAATGAACGCTTGGGGACGGAAAAAAGAGAGAAGAAGAAGGTTAAATGGAAAATGGAGTTCCTCCGTGGGGTCAGAGCAGCATTCACACATTGATTACTCTATTGAAGAACACCCTGACACTCAGGCTCACACACAAAGTTGCATGTAGAGAAACAGGAAATACACATAGGTGGACACACACACACACACGCATGCTCAATCGTATACACACACACATTCGGGTAGAGTCATAACGCCCGCTTCGGCTCAGTGCAACCAGAAGTCAATCGATAGTAAGGGCAGAGCCACAATACTGTTCTCCATCATGACTATCTCTCACAAACACACACACACACACACTGCTGTGCCTGTCTTTCCCCTTAGATCGATGGCTGTCCGCTGTGTCCACGGTTACCGAGCATCGACCCCCGTCGCTAATGGCGACCACGGAACCTTGGGAATTAGTGTGTGATTGATTGACAGACTGCTTCAAAGACACACGCACCATAAAGAGCTGAGTGTGTGTGTGTGTGTGTGCCAGACGATATACATTTTCCCTTGCGCTTGTGTCCCTGTGGTCCCCTGTGGCTTGTCTGTGCCTCATTTACCCATCTCTTTTTCTCTCCAATGCATAATAATACTTTCCAAAGGACGGACAGAGAAAAAGGAAAAGACACGAAGGAGTAAAAAGAAAACAAGGACACATGATTAAGATGAGAAAACAGAGCATCATCAGCATAGCATGTGTTCTTCCCTACACTACTCCCAGATGGGTAAACATTTCTACAACATATTAGCATTACTTTTTTCTTTCTATCACTAAAAACACAACAAACAAGAAGATTTCCCTTTGGAACAAGTACTCAATCCAATCCATCCAGAGCAATCCGTGTATCCCAGCTCCAACACACCTGACTCAAATGAATGAGTCATTGTGCTGAAGTTGACAGTTTGAACCATTGATTCAGATGTGTTGAAGCGATAAAATTTGCCAGATTATTTGACTAAACTATCTTTCCCAGCACCTACATGAGCTTTATTTCATGAGATTTAAACAATACATATAAGGATGCATCAATACAAGCTGATATGAAGAGGGAAGATGTTATATTCCAACATGCCCTCGGGCAAGACACTGAACCCCACGATGCCTCCCGATGTGACTATAGGTATGAAGCTGAGTGATAGTACATTTATACTAACATATTGAGTGCTTTCTACTATCTGTGTGTGAATGGTAATGTTGTGTAAAAGCATTTTGAGAAGTCAACATGTGTAAGTCTATTTACCGTAATGGTATTGGTCCGTTACTATTGGAGTCGTACTCATACTGGTTCTAATACTACAGGAGCTGATTTCATGTTATTGAGAGAAGTTCATTTTGTCCACATAGGTGTCTTCTCACAGGTAAAATGACTTTATCCTCCTTTTTTTATGAGTCTGACCATTTTCAAGCCTGTAGAGGACCCACTTCATGTATGACACAATTAACCACTCAGTCCATGCATCTGGTATTCTGGTCCACGCTCCTTACAAGTGAATTATCCAGACAGTACATTGTTACGCAATTTAAAAGGTAAAAGGTCAAAATACTGAGTATTTATGCCAAAAAAAGGAAACAATTCTACCAACGTAGAAGAAAATCAAAGTTATTTTTCTCCGAATTTCTGATTAAACTAAACTAAACACCTGCTTTGTTATAGTTTTTCTATTTGTTTGGTAAATTTTTCATAATCAGTCATTAACCAAAATGTTTTTTCTTCACCTGGAAGTTGTTAGTGAACAGAGCCACCGCTCTGCTGCCTGATCCGGCACAGTGAGGTGGTCTTGAAAGAGTTTACTGCTGGAAGCCACTGGAGGATGTTTAGGAGTCATGAGCCCCCCTGCTGAGCTCGCGTGAAAAACACCCCATTTGGCTGCGGTGGTAAATATTTAATGGAGCACCTCCATCTCTGAAGGAGTGCTCTGAACAGGCTTTAAGAGATGGAGTGACACTTTGAATAAAACAAACAGGGAAAGGGAGAAATTGCTCTTTGTGTTCTGAATTTAGAAACACACTGTTCGGGCTTTTTTTGTTGTTGTTTTTCTTTTGCTTCCTTTTCTTCCTGTGAGCACTTGGGAGTGGCGATTTACAAATGCAGTCGATTGCTCTTGTGCTGAGTCAAATAGAAACCCGCTCAGCGCTAAGGCACTTAGATCGTCCATCTTTAGCTCTCACCGACTCTTCACAACACCCATTTGCAGCCATTTTGCGACGGCCATTTTGTGCTATTCCCTTAGCTATTATAGATGTATCTTTGACTTTAAGATGTTCCTGAATATACAGCAACTCTGCTAAAACTCAGAAAAAAACTTTCTCATCCAGTCTGTTCAAGTAAACCCAAACTAGAACCAGCAACAAAAGTCGTAATGAAACCAGAAGATGGTCATAAATAAAGTCAGGGTACGAACCTAGATGCTGTTTTAAGTTGGAAATCCTCTGCAAAACTGATTCAGCGTGATGAATCCGGATGCCAATGACAAACTCTTTAGCTTATGTTTACAAATATAAGTGTTCAGTTGCCTTTTGTTTTTTTTTTTAGCGGGCGCAAAAGTGTAAAAAAAAAAAAGTTGCTTTGAGTTATGAAAAGTTTTGGAGTAGATTTTGATGTTATTTATCTGAAGTCATATTATAATTGTATAACCCAGAGTTTCCTCACACCGTGCTGCTTCTTAGTGGGATCTATTGGGATGGCTGTGAATATACATGAACAATAAATCAATAAATATTTAATATATAAGCTTTAAACAAGTTTTAAAAGGTTTAGGATGTCAGAATCTGAATAAGTTCAATTCATTTATAGATAATATCCCCATTGTTATAAACTAAACCAGTGGGGGGCGCTGGTCTCTACATGTCGATTTTATGTTTAGTGTATTGGTGAGGAAAGTGATGCAGAAGGAGGAGAAAGATGAAAAAGACTTAATGTCACTTTACGCCTCTTCAGCCTTCCTCCCACTCTCCTCCTCTTCGTCTCCTCCATGTCTGCAGGTGCACATGAGAGTCCTTTAGATGGGTGTATTCTTTTCAGGACAAGATTGAAAGCACTTCATCTGTAATCCATATAGAGTGTGTTTCTGTGTGTGTGTGTGTGTGTGTGTGTGCGCACGCCAGATGTGTTTATGTTTATCACATCAAAATGTGAGTTCATGCAGTTTAAGCGTGTCGCTGTGGACGTGTGTGTGTGTGTGTTTATGTAAAGCGAGTGTGTGTTGGGAGACAAGGCGAACCATTGAGCTGTTTTTGAAGTGAATTAACAAGTCAAATGAGTGCCGCAGCACCCTGCATAGGTTACCACACACACACACACACACACACACACTCCCACGCTTATCATAGCATCTTTGTTAAGGAAGATGAGGCCAATTAAACTGATATCACTCTCTTGGTGTTGCTTAAGCTCTTTTTTTATCCCTTTTTTTGTGCTTTAATTTCCTTTGGTTGCTTTTTCATATCATCGTTTCCATCACTCCTCTGCTCCATTTGTCTTATTAAGTCTCTTCATCTTCATTTTTCCATTAAACCTTTTTGTTTTTCATCTCAACTTTCTCCCATGCATCTTCATCTTCTCAGTCTCCCCCGGAAAAAAAAAAAAGAATCGTCCTCCTCCTCTTTTTGTATTTTCTAACAGTGTGATAAATGTCCATCTGTGATTGGCCGATGCCCCCCATTGCCGTGGCGCCCGCAAGGTCGTAAACAACAGCCCGTCTCCCCCGGCAACGTGGCGTCTCCATGGACGCGGGGCCACTAAGACGACCAACTCTGCGTGTGTGTGTGACTGAGTGTGTGTGTGACTGAG
>JBAMIG010000005.1:1758952-1768983 GCA_037177335.1 Kiunga ballochi
TATATATATATATATATATAAATGTGTTATATGTTTGTTTTTAACTTTATATCTTAAAACAACATCTTAGTTTAGAGAATAAAACCACGTGAGGAAGCAAAGCCGGTGCATGATTTAGTGCATTTAGTGGTCCATAATCTGTTCTTTAAGCACAAAAATATTAAATAAATAAGTAAAGCTGTAGGGAGAAAATCAAATCAAAGATTAAAAAATTTATTTAATTAAGCAGAGTTTCTGCTGTTTTCCCCAAAACATTCCAGATATGCAAAAAAATTATTCACTAAGAGAATCCGGCAGATAAGTAGATATTAGCTCCTAAAATATGTCAACATCTGTATTAAAAATGACCTCTCACATACATAAACGGATGGATTACATGTTCTACTTGTACAAGCGAAGCTGAATAAACACTCGACACAATCAAGCCCCGCTCGCTCTATTTCTGGCTCACACACACACACACATAACCTACTCTATTATGCATGTGCACGTAGGCATAAATAACCACACTCAAACACAAGAATACAGTAACTGCACACATGCAATTTAACATAAAGGAAGGTACACACACCAACACACACACTCGGGAGGTGCGCATGCAGGCCAACTCTCTGCAGGGTGGCTAAGTAACAGATGGCCATCCAAAGTCATTTACACCTAGAGAGAGAGAAAAAATAAAACCTGTATATGACAAACACCACAGTGTCACTGCATGAGAGCAGAAATGAATAGAGGAAACTCAAAATGTATGTGCAGCGGGCTAAATGAGGGCATTAAACTGAGAAATATGACGGCAAAACTAAACAAAATATAAATGCTTAGAAATAAACCAAAGATCATCGTAAATCAGTAAATGCACTTGCTGGGGGTTAAAATGTAGATTTAGCTATAAATGAGTTTAAGTCAGATCAGTTAAATGTTTCGTACATATAATGAATCCAGCTTGTTACAAGTTTGTTTTTGCTCTGGAGGCAAAAACAAGAACAAAGTTCTCTTTTGGTCTGGTGTTTCCCCATGAGAGGCATCGTCTGCAACGGGGCGGCGATCCCTGCGGGTGGGATGTCTCTGCTCTTATGTGCAAACAACTGACCCAGTTACTTAATAATTAACGAGATAATTCATCCAGGGCAGAGCGGGTTGTGCACACGTGTCAACTGTCCACCTCGTGCTTTTTGTACGTTAACCACGCCCATGTCAAATATCCGACCAATCACAGAATACTTCCTGAAAAAAAAAAGTTATGCCAGCTTGATGTGTCACTTTTTTAATCACAACTACAAGAACAAAATTACATAATTTTCTTCTCATGCGATCGAGAACAAGAAAAAAATCCTCACTTCTTGTGGAGTACATTACAAGCTTTGATGCAATCTATATTTTATTGCATAAAATTACTACATAAAAAGCCCAACAAATTAATTAAGTGTGTTAATTCAGAGGTTAGCATCACAACCAACAAGCACAGAAAAACACTTTCACTAAATAAATCGCTTTTATTCCCAATGAGATTTGATTTGTTTGTTCAAAACAAAGTAATTAGCCAAGGAAGAAACAGAGAGGGACGAGAGTTAAGCTAGCACAGGTAAGCTAGCAGTGACGCAGCAACAGACAGACATGCTAGCTAGTCTCTGCTAGCTACCTGGAAAAACTCAAATATTTCTGTTAAATGTATAAAATTGTATTTACAGGTTACAATACCGTTTAAAAGAAAAAAAGATATGTTTATTTTAACATAGTCCCTATAGAGTCTTGTGAAATATATATCAGCTAAAACAAAATAATCAAACAAAAACTAAATGAAACATCAGTGAACACAACACCTAATTGCCGCCAAAACTGCATTAGCTTCCATGTTAATCAAACTATTGAACAACAAAAAAATAATAAAAACTTCAATTGGACATCTTCCTTAAGTGTAGACTTTCTAACATTTTATTCTCCACCAAATTTCCACGACAGTCTTGCTTTCAATTAATATCAACAAACTAATCAAAGAAGACATTCAGAACCTTTTAGACATTAAAATGATTAAAACTGAGCTACTCAACATAATGGCTAATGCTAACTGGTAGTATGGAGTTTGAGAATGGGAGCCTGTTGTATACAGCACAAGATCTGTAAGACTTTACTATAAGCCCCGCCCTACTAAAGGGGGCGGGGCTTGTAATGAAGTCAGTACTACAGAGCTAGAACAGAAGAGAGAGGATGTCAGCTTTTCAGGAACATGTTGAGTGAATCGGTCCAGTCCCGCTGGGAGTGGTGAGATGTGTGTGTGTGTGTGTGTGTGTGGCATTGGGGGTGCTAAAAGATGTGAAGCGAAAACGACTTTTTGGGTGTGATCCGTACGTGAGAAAAAAGAAAAAGACGTACACACAAAGAGAAAAACGATGGAGTATGTAAAAATGAAAACATGAACCTTCAAGTTTCCTCTGAACTCTACTTTACCTCTTCCCCTTCAATCACACCAAAGCACACACACACACACACACACGTCTTTGCATTAAACACAATGTTTTGTATGAGCTAAAACACACACACAGGTGTTAGCATTCAACCCTTAAAGCTTTTCCATCAACAACCTCCTGCTACCTTTCAACTGCTCCTCACACACAATAGATACATGTTACAGTACCAGGTGTGTGTATGTGTGTGTGTTCATCCACATCCATCCATGTGTAAGCAACATGAAGGTGTGTATCCACATGAATCCATGCCGCGTGCGTCCGTGTGTGCAAAGGACACATGATATTGGCTCCTCATTAGCTTTACAGTTCTTTGTTCAGGGTAATGACTGCAGTGTGTGTGTGTGTGTGTGTGTGGAGGTGTGTGTGTGTCCCGTAGGGTTGCCATATGTTGGGCATTAATCCTCGTCAATGGTCCACTCTCCTTACAGCACCGAGCACAGGAACAAAGAACTGGTCACACACACACACACACACACAATGCACAAAGTGCTCACCTAAAAACCAGGAGGCTAACATACTCAACATACTACAGACGTGTACCCACAGTTTGTACACGCCATGAAAACATTTGGCTACACACATCTATACACACTTCACAGGCAGTCCATTGACCTACATTCATTTGTTAACCCTTAACCTTGACCGCATTCAAACTTTTAAACAGGAACAAATCCATTTATCCTCCGCTTGTTCACCTCGCTGAAACACTCATACAAAGTCAGAACAGCACAAGCAAGCCGGCGACCTTCGACCCCTGGCCTGCATACACACCCACATTCACACTCTAAGATGAAAGAGTTGCAGAAATATTTCCATCTACATTTCCTGTCTTACATTTCCATTAGTTTTGGCAGCTGCTAAACAGATTCCAGCTCCCCTCTGGTATTATTTGTTTAAAAAGCAAAGATGACGTGTCATCAGCGAGACCAAGAACAAGGTTTGGGCTTATTTCGGTACTTTTAAGCCTCCATTGTTGTGTCTGGTTTAATACTGTTACGTTTACAGGGATGTTTACATGTGTGTTAACACAACCCATGTGGTTGATTATTACTGGCAACCTGTCCAGGATATACTCTCACCTGCTAAAAGCTGCACTAAGCTCTAACTAACCACAACCCTGAATTGGATTAAGCAGTGTAGAATATGAATGAATGAAACTAGCATAGTTTAATCCATGCTAGGCTATTGAATGATGGCATCAGCGTCTTTAATTAAAATAACCCTAAACTACTATTACTTTTCACCTTTAATCAATGCCGAACTGCAAAAGTCAGATTGCTTCGACATTCAAAGTCTCAGTTGACTTTATGGAGGAAGAAAAAACAAGACACTTTCAAAGGTAAATATGTCATTGTTTTATGTTAGCCTGCTTTATTTGACCTGAGAGTAGAACAGGGGCACAGCAGTAAAAAGACAGTGGGACAAAGACATGAAAAGTCCCATGTGGATGTGTTGTAAAAACGTCCAGGTTGGCCCGCATGCAATGGTCCAATTAACCAGAGCGCGGTCTGAGATGGTCAAACAAATGAAGACACGGTTTAGTGTTGATACCTGCAGAAATCAAAGGTCATGATGGCAGGAAAATGACATCTTACTTCAACTTGGGCCTAAAACATATTTGGTGCTCTTATGCACACGTCTGATGACTATTTGTGACACTTAATACACTATAAGCGGCGTAACTGAGAGTAGAAATGTGGCTGATCTAAGCTAATCCTTCTTAGCTTAGTCTCATTTCCAAATGTTACATATTAATTCAGTCATTAATGCTGGGTTTGAGGGCTTGAACTCAAACTGAGCGAGAGCAGAAACGCATGCGGTGATAAATCCTGGATTTGGGACAAATTGTAGAAAAGATTTCATCAGAAAACCTCAGTGAAGATGACGTAAAGCATATGAGACAGACATCATGAGGAAGGTAAAAATGTAGGGATGCTAATGAAAATAAAATGTTGACAGTTTGAAATGTTTGCTGATGATGTTTTAATGTGTTTTTATGACCTTTTTAATTGGCCGAAATATTCAAACCAAAAATGGAAAGCACAGAGCTGACATTTCACACACACACACACACACACACACACACACCATCTGACGAGCCACCTTGAAGTAAGTCTTTCCACTTTGACACATCCCCCCCCCAATCTTTCTAAATGGCCGTCTCTATGGTGACGGAGCCTTGATCAATACTCCGTCATTGGCTCTGATGGCCGGTCAGGGTCAGTCACGTGCACGCTTGCACACACACATGCACAAACAGGCATGGCGGTGAATAAGCACGGACTCACTAACGCGTTTGACAGATTGATTTAAGTCGGAACGTGCAGAGGTCACACACACACACACACACACACACACACAGTGTAGTTTATCAAAGCCTGATACGGTCAATACATTGGTCGGAGCGAGGGGTCAACCCTCTTTAGCTAAAATCTTTCATCTTCCACTCTTTTCTTTCATCTCTCCATCAGCACGCTGATCTGTTTACCCCTTGTTTTCTTTCTTCTTTGGGCCTTTCTCCTCCTCTTCTTGTTTTTGTTGGTTTTCTGTTTCACCATTTTGGGATTAACTTTCTTCTTTGTGCAGGTTTAGTTTCTCAAGACTTTTTTTTCCTCCATTTCTGTTTTTTTTTTTTACTTCCTTCATGGGTCAAAAGTGACTTAACCACAATCAAATAATACATTAAAAAAATGAAAATGTAATTCTTTTATTTTATCTACATTTTTTGTCTGATCTGATAACTGTAAATCTAATGTATCTTGGTTTTTTTGGGGGGTTTTTAACAAAATACGGACATATTTATGACGTTTTTTTTTAAAATAATATTTTATTTCTTATTTAACTGTGCACCTTTCTGTCTTTAAAGCGAGAAAAGTATTATAGCCAATGTAATCATTACCTGACAGTATATAACTAGGTGTTTTATAATATATTTGTAATGATTAGTGGTAATTTATACACTGTTCCACCGCCTTGCATTATTCATTACCTCCTGCAGTGATAATTAGCACTATGTTTTGTTATCTGTTGTGTTTCCACATTGTTTTAACTCATTATTTCATAAAAGTACGCGTGTACTGTGGTAGCGTACATATTTTCTAACAGATTTATGACATCTATGCAGCCAAATTTGCCTCATTTCACAGTTTAGCTGTTGCTTTCATTTAGGAGCAGATTTTTTTAAATGACTGGGTTTCTCATAATTAGCTGCATATGCTACATATCAAGTTGCTGCTGTTATAAAGTTTGTGATTTGTTTAAAAAATCTGATGCTTGGAGATTAAGTAGTCAATGAGCTAAAGTAATACTTTCCACTTATTTTACACATATAAACTGTTTTGTAATGTCGTGTCACCATAGTTTTTGTTTTCCACAAATGTCTAGATTTGACTTTTTATCATTAATTTGTCATTGCAACCAATATTGTTTCATGTTGTTGGGTCTGTGTGACTCAAGCTGACTTTGCTCTCAGACACAATAATCCTCTGTCATCAGTTTACTGAGCAGCAGGGATCACAAGGACTTTCATTTTAACTATTTTCATTATTCTGTGGTACTACAGTGGAAAAGCTATATAAATAATTAGCATTTGATTCAGAAGATCAGGGGTTTAGCTACAACTAAAAGCCATGAAAACTCTGTGAAAAACGCAGCAGCTCAAAGACTAGCAACCAGACCTAGAAAGGATTTTAAGTAAATTTAACTTAACTATTTTAACCACCATGCAAACATGTGGCTTGATTCCTAACTCTGTTATAGATACTGGAAAAATTATACTGAGAAAAAATGACAAATTACAGATTCTTTAAATTTCTCAACAATCATCCCTGAAAAAAAGCTGGAATAAAATTTTATTGTTTTAAATATTGACAATGAAACTTTAAGCCACTTGCTGCCCATGGGATACACATGCTATGACCTGATAAGCCAAACAAAAGAAGCCTTTTGCCTAAAAGATATTCCAGAGTAGCATTTGAAGCTAACATTAGCTGCACATGAAAAATATTAACTTTTGATCAATTAAGTGAGACAACAAAAGCTTGGATTGTATTTTCAGATAATTAGTTTATCAGATGAAAAAGCTTCTGTTAGAAGTAATTTTTCTCTAAAATGTCTTCCTTTCCAAGTTAGCTATTTATTAGCGTTAGCCATGATTCGGCTAATCTGCCTCAGAGACATTAAACATTTTCAAGCTCATAACTGCAACGCTAGCGATATTATATGTTCTAAACACAATCAAATTTACAAATGTAGAACAATTTTAGGCCTCGAAAAGTCATTAAACTCAAATTAAAAGTCAGGAGCTTACAACCCCCCTTGCTAGCTTGTTTAGCCTTAAACAGCTATAGCATGTAAAGTAGTACTTCACTTTGTTCACATATAATTTAAACAAAAATCAATGAAGAAAACTTTTCTTTAAATACTTTTTTCTGTGAATGACTGTCCAATTGATTTATTGTTTTGGTCTCAATATTTGTGGCTAACTAGTAGCGGGGAAATTCAGCTAACCAGTTTAAAATCACCTAATTATTCCTACAGCAGTTACAGCTTTGCATTTTTCCACCATTAAATAAAGTGAAACATATTTAAAACCCGTTATTTTATTTCTTTAAACTAAAGTAGTAAAATGTGTTGTTTTGCTATTTTATGGTTAGGAATATACCGTTGCCATTATTGCATTATTTTAATATTTTCTCCTCTGCTTCATTTTACAACCCATCCTCCATCATCACGTCAATTTCTGTCCTCCCACCTTGAGTTCAAACAATGTCATACTATCTGCCTATTGATTATCTTATTTATCAGAATTTTTTATATTTGATTCTTTTTATTTATCCCTCCTTCCTTTTACTCACACACACCTTTATGTTTTGTCTCCCCACATCTCTCACCCATCATAAATTGTGTCACCGCCTTACATCCTCCCTCCATGTGTGTCTTCACTCTTTGTTTGTCGCAGAAGAACAATCTATTCTTTTTAAAGAGACACCAGAGAAATGGGATATATGTCCGTCCACACACACACTCACACAAAGCAGCATCATAATCATGGACGCTCACGGACTCACAAGAAAGAGAGAGGAGAGAGAGATGGATGTTTACTTTCCTCTGGGCTTCCGCCTCTTTGATTGGACAGATGAATGACTTCATTGTGTGTGTGTGTGTGTGTGTACTCTCCTTTTCTGTCTTTCGTTTCAACATTTAGAGGGAGAGGTGGGAAATAAAGAAAGACAGAGAGACAGAAGTAGGGTGAGGTAAGCAATAATAAGTATTGATTGATAAGGGAAGTAGAGCGAGAATAATAAAGGAGACAAAAATCACCTTAAAACATAGAATGGAGGGAAACTGGGAATGTGTATTGATTAACTGCTGACACCTTTCTCCTTCTTTTTCCTTCGCTGTATTTATCTATTACTACTTACTTACTATTCATCTTCCCACTTCCTGTCTTCCGTCCTGCTCTTATATTTTCACATCAGCTTAAATTGCAACTCGATATATTGCCCTCCTTCATGTACTTGTTTTTCTATGTTTCCATACCTCTATTTGCTTACCATCTATCTCTTGGTTGCACATTTATCCATCCATCATGCATCCATCGTGGATTTGTTTTAACATCTGGTTGTATTTTTATCCACATATCTGTTCATGTTTCATTGGTTTGTTTTCTTTTTATCTGTTTGCTTTTCATTTATCCATCAATCATGCCATATGTCCATCATCTACACACCTTTGTCTTTGTATCACTTCAGTCATTTATCCTTCATTATAACACACCACAGATTTATCCATCACATTTCCAGTAATACATGCTATCTAAACATACTTCTATAATGTTTTAAGCAGAGTTAAACATAAATTCAGATCAATTTGAGTGTTTTTTTTCTTTCTATAAACATAAATAACTTAAATATCTTGTTACTGAAAGCATATAGATTTGAATAAATAGTGTTTTGCAGCTAATAAGTGAAGCATGCCTCTGCCTACCAGCACAAACCTAAAATTTATTTGTTTACGTTGTCAATATGAAAACTGATCTGTAAATCCTGTGGATTTTTATACATAGGATGTGTCAAAGCAAAAACATTTAGAAGGATGAAGAGATTCTGTAACCAAATAACCCACCATTTAAAAAAATAAGAGTCTGTGCTTAAAACAGACTTTGTAAATCTCAAAACTAAATTGAGCAAAACAAGGGACCCCGATAGGTAACCAATAAGCCTTTTGTGTGAAGACCTTATAAATGAACTATTATCAGTTAAAGACTCCAACTAGGTTTTTATCACAGAGTAGATAGATACAAGTAATTCTTGTATCACAATATAACGCTGGATCCCTGAATTACAATCAGACCACAGTTAAATGTTCTGGGACGATGAAAAGCTGTCTGATCAGAGAACAGCATGTCAAGTTTAAACAGGAAGTGTGCTCTACATCTCCAATACGAGGTTAGTTGGTAAACAAGGTGAGAGCAATATCGTCCTGTAAGGAAGTTTTTCTCTATTGATCAGGACAATAGGTAAAATGGATACAGAATAATTACATAGAAGCACCTGAACATTGCTAAAGCTGTTTGACAAAAATACTTTCAAAGCAAATCAAGTGTTATTCCCAGACATGCATTAACCAGAGATGCACAATATTTATTGTACTGATAAAATATCTGCCAATTTGGGTTTTGTTTTTATTATTTTATCAGTCTGATAGGTACATTTTCCCAATACAAATTCCAGAAAATTTAAGAAAATATGGGCTTATTTCATTCAGGCAACATAGCTATAAAGCAGGCTGAGACGCACAGGTTAGGCGCAGGACCCAGGCTTGGCCCAGTCACTGCCTGACTATTAATGAGCAGTACGGCAGGAGATGAAACAGCATTACTGTGGATACCAAGACGAGAAGATGATTTCAAGTTTTAAAACAATTAATCTAATAGCTCGTCATCGCAGTAAAGCACTATCGAAAAAATACAAGGCCACAGTGGCAGCTAGCGTTAGCTTCTAATGGTGCTAAGCTAAAACAATAACACAGAAAGTCAATGTATTTATTCTGAATGCTGTAAAAGAAATTAAGAGACGGCAAAAAAGTTAGAGAATTTACCTAATTTTAAAGATGCACATTATTTGATATATGTAATCATTAATCAAGCAATTTTAGTGGTTGGGGCTTGTCGTGCCAGAAAAGTTTCATTTGTCTCATCTTTTTTTGGTATTGTAGTGCGGCGCATTGTAGCGCATTGTAGTGCGGCGCATTGTAGCGTATTGTAGTGCGGCGCATTGTAGCGTATTGTAGTGCGGCGCATTGTAGTGCGGCGCATTGTAGCGTATTGTAGTGCGGCGCATTGTAGCGCGGCGCATTGTAGCGTATTGTAGTGCGGCGCATTGTAGCGCGGCGCATTGTAGCATATTGTAGCGCAGCGCATTGTAGCGTATTGTAGCGCGGCGTATTGTAGCGTATTGTAGTGCGGCGCATTGTAGCGTATTGTAGTGCGGCGCATTGTAGCGTATTGTAGTGCGGCGCATTGTAGCGCGGCGCATTGTAGCATATTGTAGCGCAGCGCATTGT
>JBAMIG010000005.1:1869835-1880747 GCA_037177335.1 Kiunga ballochi
ATGGATGGATGGATGGATGGATGGATGGATGGATGGATGGATGGATGGATGGACGGATGGATGAATGGATGGATGGACGGACGGACGGACGGATGAATGGATGGATGGACGGACGGACGGACGGATGAATGAATGGCTGGATGGACGGACGGATGGATGGATGGACGGATGGATTGATGGACGGACGGACGGCGGAACGGATGAATGGATAAATGGATGGATGGATGGATGGACGGACAGATGGATGGATGGATGGATGGATGGATGGACAGACGGACAGATAGATGGATGGATGGATGGATGGATGGACGGACAGACGGATGGATGGATGGATAAATAAACGCACGGACAGACGGACGGACGGACGGATGGATGAATGGATGGATGGATGGATGGACAGATGGATGGACGACGGACAGATGGATGGATGAATGAATGGCTGGATGGACGGACGGATGGATTGATGGACGGACGGACGGCGGAACGGATGGATGGATAAATGGATGGACGGACAGATGGATGGATGAATGAATGGCTGGATGGATGGATGGATGGACGGATTGATGAATGAATGAATGGCTGGATGGATTGATGGATTGATGGATGCTTGATTTGATGGACGGATGGATGGATGGAGGGACGGACGGACGGTTGGATGGATGGTTGGATGGATGTTTAGGCTTGTAGTTTCAGTACTTTGTACTTATTTTAGTTAAACTGCTCGTTTTGTCATTTCATATCTCCTAAAAATACTTTATGTAAAATGTCTCTACTAAGAAACAAAGTGAAGATGTCTGAAACAACGCTGTTCTATTCATCACATTAAACATCACATTAAACAATATCACTCATTCCTATGAAGTTAGCCACAGCAGCTAACTGCCATGCTGTACTGAGGGCGGCCATTTGTCTACAGTAATCACCAGTTAGACCAGTGCTCCCTCTATAATTGGTAGCAGCTGCTCTGCACCTCCTTCTTTCTTACTTCATGACAAGTTAATGAGAGTCGTCCAGTGACTCATAAGGAGGTGCTAAACACTGGCTGGCAGACAGCAAACACTAAAATAAAAGTGGAATTTGTAATTAGGGAGATGACAGAGGAAGAAGAGAAAATGGAGATGGAAGAAGTTTAAGTTACTTCACACTGATTCCAGTTCTTTAGACTTTATTTTATTGAGTATGGTTAAGTTTAACCAAATTAATTAAGAACTATTCCTAAGAAGCATCTTCTGACTTATCAGCTGTTATTCTACAGCTCCTGCATCAAGCTGCTTAAACACCATTGTCTTTTAATGTATATACTATTAATCTACCGGATGTATCCTTTTGTTGCACTTTTGTGTAAAACTAAATCTCTTCAATATGACTCATATGAGCTCAACTGATATATTTACAGAAGCTGTCTGCACTGTAAAAAGTTGTCAAATAGGCCAAGAAAATTTCGATTACACTGAAAATAGTGTAACAGTTTAATATTCATGACGCTTCTTACGGTAGATCTTAAGATTTTATAACCACTTGATGTATTTTTAAAAAAATATTTATTCACCTGACTCATTTCAAATTATTTTTTTCTGTTTTGATGTTAGCTAAAAGTTTTAGGTGTGGACTTTTTCAACAAAGTGTGCGGTCATCTGAAACTGCTGGAGAAGGAGTACTTTGGACTGGAGTTCAGACACCATAGTGGCCATTTTGTAAGAAATATTAACTTTATTTATTCATTTCTTGTTCATTTAGTGTGTCTAAAAATGTTTCTGTTGCAGGTTTGGTTGGAACTAATGAAGCCTCTAGTCAAACAAATTAAATGTAAGTTTTATATCTCTTCATAATTTAAGCAGAGACAGCAATTAAATATTTTTTCCATATTTTTTTTATTGTCAAAGAAAAATACATAATCTCTGTTGTTTAAAATATTAGTCAACATTACTTATACAATAGTTTTATTGCCCCTTTAGAATATTATATTATTTATAATATTATTAAAATAATAATATTTATTTTTAATATTATTAATAATTAATAATTTAATACTAATAATATTATATTAATATATTATTATAATATTATTTATATTATTTTAGTATTATTATACTATTATACTTCAAACTGATTTTACAGACTTTTTTGTTTGTTTTTGTTGTTGTTTTTATAATCCTTTTTTATTTTAGTATTTTTAAAACGTTTGTTTTGTATTTTTAACAGTATTTTTATGAGTTCAGGTTTTAGTAAATAAAACCCCCACATTTTATAAAACTGTATAGAAACAGACTACATAAATGACTTGTGAAGTGATCAGTAATCAATAAGCCAGTAAGATAGCTGTGGCTGTGTATAGTTATTCGCCTCGTGGTCCCTCAGAACTAAACTGATATTTTAGCATTTGAGGACATTTGTTTATCACTTTGATAAAAGTACCTTGACATAAACATTACCCTTAAAAGCTAACTAACAAAGATGATATACTATAAAACTGCTTCTTTCCTTCTAATTAAATTTTATCTGGTTTAGTTTTTATTGTAAATAGTTTATTAACACATTATGGACTGAATTGACAAACTGACCACCATTTTGTTTAAAATCCTAAGAGATGACTGACACTTAAGCTACTTTTCATTAACATTTTCAACAGTATCCATTTGAAACTTTAAAATATCTGTATAGTAAGGATAAGATAGTTAATTTCCAATAAGCTTGATGTACAGTCTTAACTCTAAAAGAACTTAGAATACTTTGGTTTTTCACAAATAAAAGCTTTTTAGTCTAAATCAGGTAAACATAAAGATATTAAGGTTAAGCAAACATTTTTTTAATTGTATACCTTTATAGTTTTACGTTATGTTTGAGGAGTGAGGTTAATATTTAAGTGAGAGTGAGACAAATATGCCGCACTAACTCAAGCTGTAGTAGTTATAAACAAAGAAACTAACACAGCTAACTAGCTTGCTAGCATGCTAACAGATCTCTTTTCTCTATTAAAACAGCAAGGGTCATATACAAACAAACAAACAAATAAATGATAAATATCACTGTTTTTCCTGCTAGTTAGGATATAGTGGTTAAATTCAGCATTTAGATTTTTGTCCATTTTTTACTTTGATCAAATATTAGAAATGCTAATGGTTGTTTACATTGTGACGTGTGATTTGGTTTTCCCTCTTTTGTTCAGAAATGTATCTAAATAGCGTGTGTTTTCTTGATATTGGGTGGGGGGCAATTCTCATTACGTAATGAAAGTATCCTAAGATAAAGAAGTGACTGTTTTATGTCTGTTTTCTTTTGTTTTCCCTTATCCGTCAGACACAAATGATTTATTCTTCAGGTTTATAGTTAAGTTCTTCCCACCGGACCCTGGACAACTAAAACGAGGCCTCACCAGGTAATGTCTGTTAAACCACACAGTTTTTACAGTTCTCTATAAGCTAATTATCATTCACTGTTTTTCTCATGAACTTATATTTTACATATATTTATAAGGAATATTTAACCCGTATGCTTCTAATTTTCTTGATGAATATTAAACTTGAAAAGTGCATGCAGCAGTCCTCGGTAATCATCTTGTATGTGCAGGTATCTTTTTGCCTTACAGATAAAGCAGGATTTGTCCAATGGCAGTCTAACATGTAATGACAACAGCGCCGCCCTGCTGGTGTCTCATATACTGCAGTGTAAGAATAAAAAGCAGCACACAGACAAATTAAATGTGTATGTATCCAAATACTAGTTGTCATCAAGAGCTAAATCAAAACCATTGTTTTCTTGTGAATTTCTTAGTCAGCATATAAGGAAAGATAGTTGAAAGTACAGAGAAAAGACACATTATTGGGGTTTTTGTTTGTGTTACAGCAGAGATAGGGGACTATGACGAGGACCTGGACTGTCAGCATTTGGAAATGAAGCATTATGTCCCCAATCAGGAATATCTGGATCACAAAATCATCAGGTTTCACAGGAAGACCAGGTATTAGGGAATAATTGTTAACAGCCTTTTT
This sequence comes from Kiunga ballochi, assembly GCA_037177335.1. NCBI lineage: Eukaryota > Metazoa > Chordata > Actinopteri > Atheriniformes > Pseudomugilidae > Kiunga > Kiunga ballochi. The sequence goes on from JBAMIG010000005.1 coordinate 1,873,825, forward strand.
TTAACCACTGCATAAAGAGAAATATCTATGCATTGGGTCAGAATAATATTGTATTTAGGTCTGTTGTCATTCTTTGTCTCATTCCTCAGAGGAGTCTCTCCTGCAGACTCTGATATCCACCTGTTGGAGGTAGCCAGGAAACTGGATATGTACGGCATCAGGCCTTATCCTGCCCATGATGGAGAAGGGATGAGAATTAATCTGGCTGTCACACACTCTGGAGTCCTGGTTTTTCAGGTGTGGGTGTAAACATCATAACAAGAAGCACAAATACAAGTTAAACAACTTATGCAAATAAAAACAAACTGGGTTAATTAGATATAAAGATAGTTGTATTAGCACTGCTGATCACCATCTTCCTGCAGCAAATCTATCAAACTGGCTTTTCCCAAGTCAATTCAATTCAATTTAGCTTTATTTATATAGCATCACTGCATAAACATGTAGTCTCAGGGCATTTTACGGGGTTGTTGATACGTTAATTCAAAGCGACCCATTCTGTGTTCATACTAGTCAATTAATTAAAAAAAATAATGGTTACAGAACAAAATGAGTTTTTTCTCCTTTCTGGTATCAGTGAGCAGAAAACAAGAACCAGAAGATGTTCAACTGGATTTTGACCCAAATCTTTACCATAAAGTGATGCAAAATATCTCAGAAACTTTACATTTATGTTTTTTAACTCAATTGTTTCTGCTAAAAGACTAATAGTACTAAATAACATAGTATTAAAAATTCCAGTTAGATGCAGTTATTGTAACATCCCTCTACTAGCAGAGCAAAGTTAAAGACAGACTGGAAAAATCCTGAATTAAACATGGTGTTTATATCATGTTGTATCAAAGCTGAGGATTTTAACACTGTGGGATAAATGTAAATAAAAACTAACGGTTCTGTTTTCCAGGGAAACACCAAAATCAACACGTTCAGCTGGGCGAAGATCCGCAAGCTAAGCTTCAAACGCAAACATTTCCTCATCAAACTACACGACAAAGTTGGGGTGAGGACCTGATCCAGTTTTATTATCCCACAACATTCAGCTGTAAATGAGCCAAACTTATATAATCACGCACCAATGAAACCATCAGAGTCTGAATCACGGGCAGCTTATTCAGCATGAAGCATTTGATTTTGTGTCTATCCAGCCATCGTGTAAGGACACGCTAGAGTTTGGCATGGCCAGTCGGGATGTGTGTAAGTCGTTCTGGAAGATGTGCGTAGAGTACCACGCTTTCTTCAGGCTCGCTGAGGAACCGGCGGTGATACATAAAACTCTGCTGTCCTGCAAAGGGTCCAGATTCAGATACAGGTATCATTTAGTCAAGCTGCAAATGCAACTGCTTTCACAGATCTCCCACATTTATGTTTTCTCTAAGCAAATGTAAGCCAAATTGCCCCAAAATATAAATACTTTCATTTATTCTGATTTTTTTTATTATGGGAAAAAAAAAAAACATAACCACTTCTGGATTCATAATTACAAAAACATATTCAGAGAGGAGAATTATGCATCCTTACCTTGGGTCTTAGTTTTCATTAAATCAGATTTTATTTGGCTCAAAACACTGAAACTAGACAGGACGTGAGATTAACCTTACTAGTAGCAAATTTACTGAATAAAAAGATTAGATAAATAAAGAGCTCACATTGTGCTGACTTCTTAAACTCATGTATTTTAATACTGGAAAACATTTTTCCTCCTAAGAAGTTGGCAGATATGCTTATTATTTACATAGGAACATTAAATATAGACTCATATGAGTTTAAACTGTGAGTATAATAACACCAACTTGAAGTCAGAATCCAAGGTTTGCATAGATCTGGGAATACTCACTACTTTTATACACATACTGTAGGGATTAACATATTTTAAAATTTAAGTCATTTGTGCTTTTTTTTGTTTAAAAGTGTTATAATTGCAGAAATGATCTCTAGTAATATTAGTAAGAGAAGCAACTTCATTATCTTTTTTGTAAAATCACTTAATTTTTCTAAATATTCCCACTAAGCGATTCCAACATGTTCTTGCAATTAGACGTTGCAATAAATTTGCACCCTTGATCTAATGCTTTATGTTGCTGTATGGCAGTGGGAGGACTCAGAAACAGCTCCTGGAGTGCATGGGATCAGGGGAGAAGAAACCTTTACACTTTGAGAGGTGAGAATACATTTTACAAGCCAGCCCCGCCTCTTCCAGGTCACAGGAAGTTCAACTTTACCCTGTTCCACCATGTTTGTAGCTTGATAGCAGTGTTATGCTAATCTCCCCACAGAGAAACATTTTATTAGTAAGTTTACTATAAATGTCAACGTATCAGATTCATGAATTTGATTGCCAGGAAGTCCACAACCTTATTTGGCAGCACCACTGCAAATACTGTGATGTAATAGATTTAAAAAAAAAAACTAGGTTTGACAGGTGAAGCATAATTTCCCCTCTTTGTTTCACCAGGAAAACAATGCGAGTCAAAGCAGCCTGGTTAGAAAATATTGTAAAATGCTTTTTTCCAAATTGATGAAAGACATGATTAAACAGAAGCTGGAGACATAACATTTTTTGCTTTCCTTGTTTATTTTTTCGCTTATTGAGGACCCACTGTCAGTCGGATTACGACCCCAGACAGTTTCGATCATCTCCTGATCTTCTAACCGATGTCTCCAAACAGGTAATAAAATTAATACCTCCAAGAGTTCTTCCAGGGTAGAAGAATGGAATTCCTCTCATCCCTCATGCTGTATCTTACCTTCACAGTTATATGAACACTCTTACCAGTTTCCTCGATCAAGTGGGCCTCTGGCGGTACATAGTCAGGATGAAATGGACCCACATCGTCGAGGCGTGAGCGACAGTGAAATCGGACGAGCTAAACACAGCCAATCGTCTGTTGAGGTCAACCAGCGGCCACACCAACTCTGTCAAGTGACTCCCCTTTCTTCAACGCTCCACCGGTCCACCCCTTCACCAAAGATCCGATCTGCTTCTACATCTTTGGAGGAGGACAGGAGGGGTGGGTGGAATGGGGCACCACGACAAGCTCAAAGACTAGCGGGCGTCTACGGTAACCGGTCACGTCGTCGACCAAACCCTCAGCCTCATCCAGACGCTGCACAGCAGCTGGTTCTTCTTTACCCAAACACCCCTGCATACCAGTATCACCCCATCCTCCCGTCTTTCCCATTAGCTGGCTCCTTGCCGCTCGGTCAACACCCCTACTTGTCCGAATGCGTTGCGATTTCCTCTCTGGAGCGTTTCCCACATGCAATGAGGCGAGAATATGTGTCGATGGATGGGGTACCACGTCCTGCTTTTTACCCATTAAGCCACAATTTGCCATCGATTTCCCCAGGTAGAAGGAACTATCGCCCATCTGGTTCAAGTGGTCTCGGATTGGCAAGGGTCTATCACCCAGGAAGCAATGGAGCAAGACGTTTTGGCATTCGCCACACAGAGGCAGGTCATTACAGTGACGACTCCAACTTCCTCCCAGGGCTACCCCGCCGTGTGGCGAGCCAGCCAGATGTCAAGTTTCATGTCTCTAGGAGTACAAATCCCACCTTTAACCCTGCGTCTGAATTTCGACCTCTTGGTTACTACCCTCACCTTACACGCCCGTCCAGGCCCACTTACCTCCCGCTTAACGCCTCCCCTCTGCCTGAACGTCCCACCTCCGTATGCATGATTGGCGGAGCCAGCGGTAGCTACAGCGACTCTGATCCAGAGGTTTTCTACCCATATTATTGCCCACCCCCTCAGCCAGGGAGGGTTATACGACCAGGTGGGTTGGCCAGGATGAGGTTTTCCTCTGGAAGCCTTCAGCTGGACGAGGAAGAAGAGGGCGAGGAAGAAGAAGGGGAGGGTGTAGCAGCTAAAGAGCCTACTAGCAAAGAGGGACAGAAGAAAGAAATGAGTGGAGGAGAGGGTACAAAAGGAGCAGCAAAGATTACTCAAGTCACCCTGTAGATAATACAAACGTTCAAATGACGACAATTACAGTCAAAACTGTGATTTACTGATGACAAAGACTGTAGATAAGACAATAAATGTATTAAAAAAGTGTGAAATGCTATGGGGTGTATTGTCAGATAAAATATATTTTTGCCTTTTTAAACTGAAAACAGAACTGCTTTTACCTGTCGTGTGTTCAGGGCATTTCTACAGTTTCACACCTGTGTCCATTTACTTAGAAGTCTGCTTCATTTGGGGAACTGCAAAATAACTGATCGGATCAAAGAAGCAGATTCAGTCCTACCAATGAGTCTCAAAGTGAACTAAAAAGCACAGCATGTCCAGTGTAGGACACTACAAATAAGAAACAACATAGAGCTCTCAGTTATCTGCATTGAACAACGGATCAGCTAAATTTATTTCATGTTGTGTTTCTGTCTTCTCTTTTGTTGACATACTGTATTTATAAGGTCTAATTCCTCAAAGTAGTGCACCATGAGTGCAAACTCAGTCCAGAATGTTCCACCATCACGCAATTATACCAAGTCTGATGGAGAATGTCGGTGTGAAAGCAGTCTCAACCTCTAATGTCCAAAATAAAAAAAGTCATATTTATTTAACATCTGGGTGAGAAAAGGCTCCCAAAAATAAAATATATTATTTAAATGATTGTTTCATACCAATATTTCAAGTCTTTAATGAAAAGAAGTTATGAAACACATTAGAGCAAGAAAACTGCTGTAGGACTGGAAAGAACAAAACATTTCAAATGAAACAATTAACAATAATAAAGATTAAAATGTATCATCATAAAAGCAAGTGGCAGGTGATAGTGGATAATGATACAAATAAATGAAGATAGATATTTATCTGTGTTAAACTTATACTACCAATTAGTTTCAGGATGGCCAAATGTCATTTCTATAATGAACGTGGACTTTATTTTTTTTTAGGTTACTCACAGTTACATTTAATTAATAAAACTGGAGCTTTTAGATGTGCACAAACATAAGTTTATGAAAACTAAAAATATTAACTTAGACTTCTGTTAAATTTTAATAAAGTGTTGATTTGTGATACTTTGTAAGTAATAGTAAATGAAGAATGGATTTCACTGATGTTTTCTTTGGCCTTAACTTCAGTTGTTTGTAAACCTCAATGCTAATAAGTTGTTTTCAACTAATAAAATGCAGTTCTGCCAACCTGAGATGTTTTTTCTTATATGACCAGATACACACGCTTGTGGCATAATTCCCGCCTTCATGAGCTTTACAGATTTACTTTATTATTGCCTTTTCAGTCTATTCCATATACTATAACCATCTAGTGATGCCACATTCAACCCTAAAATATTATTCAGACACTATTGCTAGAAAGCAAGCCCATTGGCAACAGATTAGTAGCACCTACCTTCTGCATTTTTGCTTTGACCTTGCTAAATGTATTCCCAGACTATTTAACAACTCGTAAATATAGTAGTTTCATTACTCATAGTTCTTAGTAATAAGTGTGTCCATTCTTTTACAAATTTCCAAATAATCAGGGGAAACAAAGTTTTTCAGTCAAATTGAAATATTTATTCATAAAACTTAGAAGTCCCGCTACACAAAAATAAAGTGAAAGAAAAAACCAAAGTATGTGAATGTAAAATTTTACACCATTCATTTTAGAATTCCCCCTTAAACATTGTCGTATCCCTTATGACATATAAAAGATAAAAATATACAATGACCAAGTCTGATAGTGTCTTTGGTACAGCATGTAAATAGGTCTAATTACATCTCCCATCATGCTCTTTCAACCAAATCTGCTATTTTCCATTTTTCTGTAGTAAAACATCTTAACACATCAAGCATTGCGTTAAGATTTTACTATCAGCCATTTAGAAGCTCTCAACAAATTTTCCCAAAAGCTCTGAAAGTTAAAAACAAAAAGAAAAAGCCTGCAGACGCAAGTCTGTTAAAGACAATTGTATCCTGCTTGTAGGTCATCACAATACCACCAACTTCTACAAAGCACATATCCCAGAAAATAATTACATTTATTACTAATAGTAATAATGTTCTTAGACTCAAAGATAAGTCGGAGGGCTGCCATGACAATAAGACAAAAAATATTTTCCAAGCTTGCCAACTTTAATGTAACTGATTACTTAAAAAGTTCCATTAGCTGTTTAGCTCGCTAGTTAACAAGCTAGCCTGTGGCTAGCCTGGTTGGTTTCTGGTTGCTATTAAAAACTGGTAAACTTTAGAATAACTTGAAAACTAAGGTAGAAAAATGTTCAAATAATAAACTATAGTAGACCCTTTATTATTTTGATTTATTTCCCAACAAGTCAACTTTAATCCTGGTAGTTAATTGGAACCTACATTAGCTAGCTAGCTTACAGGTTAGCAAGCTAGTAGCTGTCTAGCCCAGCTAGTTTGTGGTAGCTTCCAAGTCAAATAGCCCCCCCAAAAATATGAGTATGGACAATAAAATCAGGAAAGTCTCTCCTAAGAAAAACATATCCATAAATATGCTTCACAAATCCCAGTTTGAACAATTTAAGGGTAGGTTTTTCTCCTTGAATGTTTAAAAATCTATAAAGCAGATATTTTTCTGTGATACAAACTTAGATTCCAGACTTGTTGAACTAGTCTAAATTATTAGATTAATGAATTTGAATTAAACAACATTACTGAAAAGACTTACATAAATCCAACAACATTGGCATATAATGTCTCAAGTGCTACAGAATAAACAACTAACAACATCTACAGAGTAAAAGCCATATTTGAGCACAAAGGTCATCACTGCTGGTGGACAAGAACTCTCATCTGTTATACTTCCTAATATCGTTTAGAATAAAATATATACAAAAACATTTTCTCTTAGAAAATGATAGCAAAAAACAAAAATACAAAAGAAAATAAGGAAATAGGCACGTGATGGCATTTCAAATCAAGCTCAGGGGAAAAATGGCCTCAATCAACAG
>JBAMIG010000005.1:1946342-1956581 GCA_037177335.1 Kiunga ballochi
TTGGCCCACTGGAGAGTCCAGAAGAACTGAAGCTGGACCCAGATCCAATATGGGAAGACACTGTTCGAGGGTCCCTCTCTGTTGGCCCGCTGGAGAGTCCAGAAGAATTGAAGCTGGATCCAGATCCAATTTGAGAAGACATCATTTTAGTGTCCCTTTCTGTTGGCCCACTGGAGAGTCCAGAAGAACTGAAGCTGGACCCAGATCCAATATGGGAAGACACTGTTCGAGGGTCCCTCCCTGTTGGCCCGCTGGAGAGTCCAGAAGAACTGAAACTGGATCCAGTTCCAAGATGATTCAATCCCATCACAGGGTTTCTCTCTGAAGGCCTGCTGGAGAGTCCAAAAGAATTGAAACTGCATCCAGGTCCAAGATTAGGCGAAGCCATCAGTGGGTTCCTCTCTGTTGGTCCACTGGAAAACCCAGAGGAACTGAAGCTGGATTCAGGTCCAAGAAAAGGCAAAGCCATACGAGGGTCCCTCTCAGTCATTCCACCGGAGAGTCCAGCAGAGCTGTAGCCAGATCCAGATCCAACATGAGGGGAAACCATCTGCGATTTTCTTTCCATCGGTTCACTAGATATGCCAGCAGAACTGAAGCTGGATCCAATATAAGGGGATGTCATCCGAGGCACACCAGGCAGCCCAGAAGAACTGAAGCTGAGCCCAGATCCAAGATGAGGCGATGCTGTTCGAGGGTCCCGATCCGTTAATCCACCGGGAAGTCCATATTGCCCTTGGGAGGAACTTTGTTTACCAGAGGCATAGGGATTATATAGTGGATGGGACATGGTGTTGGCGAGCTTTAACAGGTTCAGAAAATTGATGGCAACAGCAGTTGGTGAGGGTGGAGTTGTGGTGATGTATGGAGTAGGGACATGGGTATTTGCAGACAGGGTCACAGCATGGCAACCAAAAGCAAGAACATTGTTCATGTGTGTCAGCGCAAGGTGGGCTTTCAGCTGACCCAAATGCAAAGGTGCAGTTTGCCCCCTAATCAGTAGCGAGTTTCCTGGAAGCCCTCCAAGGAGGGGGCTCGCGAGGTGCCCTGGAGCGGGAGGAGTAGTGCAATGCTCCGGCGGAAAAGAAAAGCTGAAAAGTTTAAAAAACAAACAAACAAAAAAAATTAGAGGTTATTGAGAGGAACTGGGGGCAAGGACGACAGATCCATTGATAAGAAGGTTTGGCCGCTCCCAATTCAGCTACATCGACATAAATGAGGTCTTTACTACTGAGGAAAATAGGAGGAGGCAAAAATATGACAGGAGTGAAAAAGAACATCACAATTTCATAACAAACAAAAACAGTAAAGATAAATTCATTTACTTCTTCAAAATAGTAAATAACCCATGTTCAGATTGACTAAAGCTCATTAAAAAAGTAAAAAAATCTTAAGACTCTCAGGTCTGAACGTTACTTTAGAACAAATTTCTTCAATGATTTACAAGAACAAAAATTGATTTAAATAATGTCATAATTAATTTTTTTTTTAATGAAACCAAGTTTCTGGGAGTAATAATAGATAAAGTCTGTTGGAAGACTAACATAAAATATGTAAAACGGAAACCGCCTAAATCCATTACTGTTCTCTACAAAGTCAGAGATTTATTAAATAAGAATTGTCTTCATTTGATGTATTTTTGCCTTAAAAGGACATACTGTGCTGAAATCTGGGGAAATGTATATAAAACATATTTAGATCCAATAATTAAAATGCAGAAAAGAGCTATAAGGATAATTATTAAAGATGGATACAGAGATTCTACAAACCAGCTTTTTATAGGATCAAGGAAACAGTAAAATTTCTGGATATTTTATATTTAAAAACATTAGAAATTATGTTGAGTGGTAAATAACAAGGTTCCTCCTTGTATTAAATTTTTTTTTTGGTTAAGGCAGGATATGTATAACTTAGGCGGTTACTAATGTTTGAAACTCACAAAGCCAGAACTAATCTGAAGCATAAATGTGTCAATATTAGATGGAAATTATGGAATGGACTAAACAATGAAATAATGATATTCTATGTCAGTGTTAAAAAATACTTTAAAAGTAAAATTAGTTATGGTTCCAATGAAAGTTAAGTGAATGTGATGTTTTATTGACATTTTTTTGTATATTAGCTACAGGGTAGGCAGAGATAAGCCCAGAGGCTTCAGCCTATTCCTTATTCAGTTGATGATTAAAAATAGGCTGTAGAAACGTGACTTTATTAACACTTTACATTTTGCTTTTATTTTACCAAAATAAAATTAATTTATTCATTTATTTAAGTCGTGCCATCATAATTTCTATAATTGTGAATCTTGTTTTCACTTCTGAATCTTTGTGTAGGGTTTTAGGGTCTGATGAGTCTTCCAGCTTATTGATTTTTAAACAAAAATAACTTATTGGATGGTATTTCCAAATTCATACATCCCAAAGAGAAGTATGTAAGTCTTTAATGCCACTTTCTAAAATGTATCTAAAGTAAATAAAAACTGTCATAAGCTCCACAAATATAGAAAACTAAAACAGAACATTGTATAGATACTGATGTGATATAACGAAGTAAGATATTACATATCAATCTAACTTCACTGTTATTTATCTGGTCAACTTAGTAAAGCTAGAGGAACGAGACGTACAAACAAGGCCTCTGTGGGTGAAAATACATGAAGAAAAAAGTCACAGCTCTGAGTCACAAGTCTCTTCTGGTCATCAGCTTGGTGGTGCTTCGACTGTTCGGCAGATCACCTATGGATTTGGTGTGTTTTTCTTTGAAGAAGTGCACCATCACATGGACTCTCAGGGTCTGTCACCATCTGTGGACCTCATCCAATGGATACGGGGTGAAGTCGAGCTGCTGTGATGGGCGTTGCAGGCAAAAACAACCTCCCTTTTCCCCACTTTTTGCTATTCAATTAGCATCCAAGTTCAGGAAACAACAGCTAGACAAGTTTTCTACCTTTAAAATGTAACAAATGTGCGAATTATATGTGTGAAATTATCCAAATCCTACATATTGACAATACTAACTCGTTGATTTCTCTACAATCCAGTGCACATTTAGGCAATATAAAAAAATTAACAGTCAGTCGGCCTATAATACACCTGTCGACAGGCTCTGGCAGGTAAAATCCAGCTGAACCTAACAATTAGAAACATATTCCCTATTAAGATGAATATGATAACAAGCTGCTAGCACAAAGCACGGGAGGAGGACATTTTATGTATCTTCAGCACAGCAGCAGGCTTTGATTTTCTGGGCAGACCGCATAAATAAAGGAGAGTAAAATGGTCAGGAAGGTGCTACGATGGTCAGTCTGGAGCTGGACCCTCAACAGCGGAGGAGAGAAGGATCCCACCAAATGTCAGGATAAGGATGGAGAGTCCTCACCAAGGCAGGATGTTGTGACGACTGTCTGAAGAGAAACACCTCAGGGCAGGAAGATGGAGCGGAGGAGCTTAATGCTGTTTAGCTGGAGCTTTACAGGCCTCGTTTTCACGTTCAAATTAAATATCTACGGCAACAACCTAAATATTGTAAAACTTGTGGATGAAAAAGCATGTATTATGGCGTCTTAGCATTCATTTGGAAAAACCCGCTACAGTCCGTCAATGTTTGTATCTCCGAGGCCATTTGCACGATGAACCGTAACTAAACAGAGTCACACAATGACAAGCGCCAGAAACATGGACATTAAAATACAGCTTTCCGCTCGCGATTTGTTTAATGCTTTGTTACATACCACTAGATATCTGTGAATATCTTGTAGTAGCGATGAAGTCAAACGTTTTCTTCATTTGATGACAGTACGCGTTTAGCCATCTTGCATTAGCATCTCCAGTAGATGGAGATAACGGAAATGACGTAAACTTCCGGCTGGTGTTGCCTTCAGCGCAAAAGCACTAACCTTAAAAGAAAATAAATACGTCAACTACATACTGTTTCAATTTATGGTTTAAATTGGTTTTATTGCGAAGATATAAAGAAGACTATATTTTTTATATTTATTAAATAAATAAACTTAGCATCAACTGCAAAAGCAGCATGTTGGAAAATTGCATTCACCCTTACTGTTTCTATTCTAATTAAAATAAACAACCACCAGGTGATGCCTATCAAAAGAGATATCTTTAATTGCTTACAACTGTGACCACCTCTTTAAAACCCGATATCTAGTCATTTTATAGTGATCCCCAAGTCAAGTCCTTCATGCTTATTGTCCTGCAGGTATTCGATGTTGCACCACACCTGATTCTTTAGAAATGGATTTTTAAACACAAAGACTCGCACATCTCTGATTCAGAGCCTTGATTTGAGTCAAGGGTATTGAAGCAGGGAAACAATAAAAGTCTGTAGGACTAATGATATGAATTACTGGTCTAGAGCTTTTAGGTGTGTAATAACACAGTATCAAGGAGTAAAGACATCTGCTATGACTTTAGAAAAAAGTCCATCAATCAGGGAAGGGTTATAAGACCTATGTCACTTTGTACAGATGACTTATCTATATTTCTATCTATGTAAACTTGGCATATTTTAAAGTATATCATATCTACAATATTAAAAATATTTACAAGAGGTTTTCCAATAAAACAGCAACACATATTGTTGAAACCAAACATCACCACAATGACCAGACAAACTGTCTGTTAGTGAATAATTAGACTTCTTTTCTTGTTATCAAAGGGGAAAATAATTACTGAATCAATATTAGTCTTACTTTTCAGTAATTTGAGCTTAAATAATGAAATATCTAATGAAATATGTAACATTTTTGGTCAGTACTGGCAGTGGTAAGGAGGTGTTACATCTCCTTTATGTCTTTACATTTACTTCACCACATATGTATTCATTGAGTAGATGTTTATTATTATTATTATTATTATTATTGTTTTCATGTTAAAAAAAAGTTTCAAATGAGTTTTGTGTTAAAATACTAAGCCTATTTAAAAACAGTCACACATCCAGTTTTGCAACGATTCTTTTAAATCAATAAAAATCCAACCCAGAGATAATTGGTAAGTCCACAAGGCTGTTATTTGTCCCTCAAAAACATTTTAGGGATGTTTACTATTTATTAGCTTAGCTGTTAGAGGAATGTATTGATCCAATAGAGTGAATTGATCCAATGCCTTCAGGTGCAACATTAACAGGTGACAGTGTGTACGTGTGTTCTTCTATGAGCCTTTTAAAGAGTCACTTACTCAAATTATGCTTTTGCATTTATAAAATAAATTATTATTGTTGTATCAATACTTTTATTTCACACACACACACAGTTCTTTGTCTATTTCAGAGACACTGTAGTACAAATGGTGGCGTAAAGGGTGAGTATTTAAAAATGGTTATTTCTTATAGAATAAAAACAAAAGTGCAGTTTTTAATTAAAATAAACTTTTATGCCCATGACCTTTGATTTACTTACATTCTGCGCTTTTATTGTGCTCTCATATGTAGCTAATAAATGCTTTTAAGGTAAATGATTCCCTCCAGCTGCTGGGCATCACTGTGCTGACATGTTTAGTGTGACTTCCACCTGTTTTTATATCAGATAATGTTACATTTTACGCCAAAATAACACTGACAAGCTCTTTGCCTGGAAAAATAAGCACAACTCAGTGATGATTTCTTTGAGTTTAAAGCTGCACTCTTCCCATAGTTACTAAATTTGCCTTGTTTCTAAATTTGGGAGTACCACACATCACATCGTCCCCCAAAACACTTCCAGATTCCTCTGATGGATTTAGCAAAGCAACCGGGCGCATCCTGTACTCAGAGCCAGTATATTCGCTTGAAATCTTTGATAATGAGCAGCTATTAACTTTGCAGACTGTTGAATCAACAGTTTATCATAAAGTGATGATGAATATTTTCATTAAAGGATCATTCCCTGTTGGGTGTTGCAGCAAATTACTGCTATATCCCCTCTATCCCGTCCCTTGGACCACAGGGCTTAACACCTGACGTCGACGCAACAGCTGACTGGCAGAAGCCTGACTGTGTGTGTTGGTATAGGAGTGTGTGTCTGTGTGTTACTGGGAGGTGAAGCTGAGCCAAAAGGAGCTCAGTTTTATTTTCAGCTGTCATCACTACCCTGGTGGAGGCCCATGGCAGTGACCTCAGGACAGAACAAGCTGCATGCATGGACATATAGGTATGCACAGAGACTTATGGCTGGATTGATGAATGAATTTTGTGGTTTAACAAGGGTTAAACACACACACACACACATTCATCCCAAACATGCCTTTACAGCATTATTTTACATAACATTTCATTAAATTACATGTTACTTAAATATAAGACATTAATATCTTGGGGGGAAAAAAGTTTTTATTCCCTTTTCCTGTATTTAATGAATTAAAAATTAATTAAAATTAATGTCTAGTTTTCTGTATGAGTCTTCAGTGCATCCCAATAATTGTCCCTCTTCTTTTTTTCTGTTGTCCTCTAAATATATTCTTGTGTATAATTTGTTAAATTAACCAGAATGTCCCATTGCTGACATGTAATGGAGAACTTAAAGCAAAACTCTTTCATGCAAAGTGGTCCATACGGTGGTCACCACTCACAAGCTTTTTTATTCCTGCATGAATGATGGAGGTTTATTTTTAAATGAACCGCTTCACTAAGTCATCCAATGCATGACCGCTTACTGAAGAATAAATAAATAACTGAGCATAAAAGCATTGTGAGCAAAAAGCAAAACTTTGTGATTAGCAAAGTTAGTGATAAATAAGAAATCAATAATACAACTATATCTTTGTAGAACATTTACATTATATAAAAATTAAATATAAAATGTTATTAATATATTATAGACTGCATAAAATAAATCAAATGTCAAAAGTATCATTGCCTGTAGAGATAAAATTATGCATGCATGAAGGGGAATCAGAAACAAATATTAACGGTCAGAAAATAGAGAATTTAACACAAATAAGGTTCTTTTAATCAGATGTCGGTGGATCAATACATTTACCAAAGCAGTCATGGTGAAGACGACTTGCTTAAGTTCAAACTGAGCATGAGAATAAGGAGAAAGGGGATTTAAGTGATGTTGAATGTGGCGTATTGCTGAAAAGCCCAGAAACTACGGATCTACAGGGATTTTTACCCATAATCCTCTGGTGCGAAAGAGAAAACGTTAGCTGTGGTGGTTTGGATGACAATGCCGTGTTGATGAGGAGAATGAGCCGACTGGGTGGAGATCATAGAAAGACAACAGGAAGTTAAATAAAGTGTGCAGAGTAGCTTCTGATGATGCACATTTGATCCAGATGCTCTGCAGCTGCAGAAGATCGCCGCCGTCCTCAGACTCAGCAGAGGACTGAAAAGGTGTCTCAATTTCAGCTCCATCATATGGGCTGCGCATCATGGAAGCATGGATCCATCCTGCTCTGTGTCAGCAGGTCTGCATGTGTGAGGGGGAGATTTTCCTGCCTGATTTGGGTCCATCAGCATCACAGTGGTTGAACTACCACGTCCTCACTGAGTATTACTGCCTCTCTGATCCAAAACCCACCTTAATTACCCCCCTTCCCATCCCCCTTCTGGCCCTGCACTCTACACATAACAGGAACTTTAATATCACACCGCCTCCTTTCCAGATGCAATCCAAACTATTTATTCGACTCGCTTACATTACCCGCGTCCCTCCATGAATTTGCAGCATCTACCCTCCCCGCCCGTTGACAAGGTCAGATTTTCTCCACTGATCTGAGCAAGTCCGAGCGTGAGGAACCCGACTCCGGATCAGTGACGACAGATGGGGACTGCTGCCAGTGCAGACTAGGAATGTGAGACTTGTATCCGGTTACAGCTAAGAAATAATAAATATGCATGGAAATAATTATGCTTCACTCAGCCATCGGTCATGTGCAGGAAAATAAAACTACCTAAATCTGCTTCTATATTAAAGTCCTCTTCCTGTTTTCTAATACTCTGGTGATATTACAGGACGTGTGTGCAGTGATGTTGTGTCATCATTTATCATCACCCTGTTCAGCAGCCAGCCCTCACCCAACATACCCGTTTCTGACTGACGAAGTCATGAGACGGGGGTGTGCGGTTACTTGAGCAGCTTCTGGGAGTCCCTGCCCTTCTGGGACATGCCCAGCAACAGACAGATGGGTTAAAACCATCACAGAAAGGGGACATGGAGTCCAGCCGGTAACTCAAACCTTGCAGCTACACATGTTGGGGCTGTAAATCTCTCTGCAGCTTCACCGCTTTATGATGCTTTGATACTTCTGACAGATGCTTTGAAGAATAATTCATATCTGTTTTGTTATTTTAAATAGCCGATGTGTCGGTTGGGGAAATGTGGAAATAATAAAGTTGCAGCTGGTTCTTCCCTCTGAGGACTAGTTAGCAGGGAGACTGAGAGGTGATGATGAGGATACATCATTGTCAGCTCAGGCAGATAGCTGCAGTCACTCAGCACCAGGAGCTCTGGACATGCACAGGAAGTAAAAGTATTAGTGAGGGAGTACTGACAGAACAGGTTATTTACTATTTGATTCTTTAATTTTAGAAATAAGTTAAGTTAATTCATCCTCATAAGAACATTTCTTCAGACAAGATTGTATAGGTCTCTATATAAAAAAAACACACACACACACACATATATAAATATACATATACATATAAAATGAGACAATAAATAGCCCGCTCAGCCACTTCTTTTGAGAAAGTTACTGTTTTAATAACCAAACAAAAACATTAATGTATTATTTAATTTTATATTATTTCCTTCATAAGTGACCATATATGCAGGATAATGCAACTGTGTCTCCGTGTCGTCCATTATTATCTCATAACGGACGCCTGGTCAGGCATTACTTCTTGCATAACGGACACCTTGCAGCCAATCAGAATAGAGTATCCACCCGGTTCATGGTATTAGTATAAATATTAGTTATAGATCCCTGTTTTTGCATCTCTCTGTTGCATAATGACTGACAGACCCATCTGAGGACACTGGAAAAGATAAAGTCATGTTTTATTGATTCTTTATCCATTTAAGTAATACCAGTTATTGCGTTATACATCATTGAAACAGCCGATAATAAATCCTCTGAGGATCCTGCTTCTGTGGAAACTCACCGCAGCTAAATGTGTTGTGCAACCCTGCAATGCCCTGCTCCTGTTAACTAAATGCTTTATTTAGTTAAAGTGTGGTTGTTAAGGCCAGCTTTTTAGCCATCAGTCTTAATCTGAAGCTGAAGTGGCCTGAGAAAGTCACAATATAAATCTAAATGTTTACTGCCTATTTGAGACCCAAAAGGCGGCTTTTAGTTCTGTGATCAATGTGAAATCCTTTTGCCAGACATCATGGGGAGTTAGAATGAAAAGGACAGCAGAAAGTGATGGTGATATTGCATGAGAGACGGTTTGTGTGTTGGAGTTGCATCATCACTCTGTGGCTTCACTTACAGCTGAGACTTTTCATCACATTGAGGAGTCATCATGTCTCACACACATTCACACACTTGACACTGTATTAGATATGGTGAGCTGCTCTTGAGACATTATCTATTTTAAGAGATGTAAAAATATAAACGAACCAAGGACATTTATTTCTTATT
The DNA here is from genome assembly GCA_037177335.1 of Kiunga ballochi. Classification (NCBI taxonomy): domain Eukaryota; kingdom Metazoa; phylum Chordata; class Actinopteri; order Atheriniformes; family Pseudomugilidae; genus Kiunga; species Kiunga ballochi. The sequence continues at coordinate 1,955,921 of JBAMIG010000005.1, forward strand.
CCTAAACATGCTGACAGGCAGTGATTCCTTTGCTTTCATCTCGTTTTTAAAAATAATTTTATCAGTTATGATGTTTTTTGGACATAGTGGAGCTCCTACCTCTCCTTTCTCTCCTCCTAGCTTCGTCCTGTCCTGTCCACAGTAATCCCTCTGAACAACTTGATTCAGGACCGCTTGGTTGACCCAGAAACTCTTTTCTCACTTGGATGAGCAAATGTAGTCCTACATAAAGTGACTTATAGTCAGAAGATCTCTGAGCTCAAACTAATCCTGATTATCTTTGTTGTAATTTCCTGCAGATGTTCTCATCAGCTACGTTTATATGACAAACATTTCCCAGGGAGCCTCCCAGTGAGAAGGTCATGGTTTGAGCCTCCCAGTGAGAAGGTCATGGTTTGAGCCTCACAGTGAGAAGGTCATGGTTTGAGCCTCACAGTGAGAAGGTCACTGGTTAGAGCCTCCCAGTGAGAAAGTCACTGGTTTGAGCCTCCCAGTGAGAAGGTCACTGGTTAGAGCCTCCCAGTGAGAAGGTCATGGTTAGAGCCTCACAGTGAGAAGGTCACTGGTTAGAGCCTCCCAGTGAGAAGGTCACTGGTTAGAGCCTCCCAGTGAGAAGGTCACTGGTTAGAGCCTCACAGTGAGAAGGTCACTGGTTAGAGCC
>JBAMIG010000005.1:1963520-1975926 GCA_037177335.1 Kiunga ballochi
AGAGAGAGAGAGAAAGTAAGAGAGAGAAAGAGAGAGACAGAGAGAGAGAGAGAAAGTAAGAGAGAGAAAGAGAGAGACAGAGAGAGAGAGAGAAAGTAAGAGAGAGAAAGAGAGAGAGAGAGAGAGAGAGAAAGTAAGAGAGAGAAAGAGAGAGAGAGAGAGAGAGAGTCTAGTAGGAGAACAGGACGATGGGAACTCAGACATGTTAATAATAGAAGTGTTTTTGTCTTATTTGCCTCTGAAATGATAAAACACTTTAATAGTTATAAAAGTATTTCCTTAACTTTTCTGATCTGATGGATTGATTGAGGACAGATCTGAAGCTGAATGAAGATGTTTGTCATGCTTAGACAGAATCAGACCTCTATGACACAAACAGGCATTAGATACAAACTATAAACGCTTCAGAAAGAATTGCTTTGAATCCTTTAGGTCACTGGTCCCTAACTGGTTTGCAGCGTATTACTGGTGAGAGGATTTCAGCACAGGGTGCAGCAGAGGCTTTGTAAGGTCCAAGGAAATAAGTTTAGACCAACCGCTTTAAACCATTATGTAAAATAGATGCTGTAGTCGTTTTAGGGAGATAAATTCAGATAAATATTTGGGCTCCATATTTTTATTTTGACTTCTATGAACATGTTTGAGTTGCTTTTTAAACACTATGCAGCATCAAAGCTTTCATTTATCTGCAGGATAAAGTTTTAAGAATTAATCTTAGTGGTACTTTTAATAGATGCAAAAGGTAATAAAAGCTGACTTTGCTTGACAATCAGAAGGAAACAAAGGGAACGACTGCAGAATCGAAAGGATATCAATGTGAACAGAAACAACTGATTTAAGTCAAACAAGAAGAATAACAGATTATAGATGAGATATAAACAGATTAGCACGTCCAAAGTGGCAGAACTATGTGGGAAATCATGATCTTGTTACATCTAAAAGCAAAAAACAAGCAAAGTCAGGAAGACATAAATGAATGGAGAAGAAACCTTTGTTGCTTTTTAAAGAAGCAGTTGAACAAATTTGACTTATTTACACAAATTCTCCCGTTTTAAAACATTTCTCCAGTTTAGGAGGTTTTTTGTAAGAGGCATTAAAACAATGAGACACATGTTGAAAACACATGAAGGTAAACAAGCAGGTCTAAAAGACTTCATGCTGTTTTATTTAACACTAGTGTAGAAATTCAACCTGTAACTTTTACTACAGAGAAAACTTTTAAATGTGTCAAACTAAGGAGGAGAGTCAGATGTCCAACAGAGGACAGTAAAAATGTTCACCTGAGTGTGTTAAGCCTCAGTTTAAAGGCAACACACACACACACTCTCATTTCATCCACAACACTGCCCTCTAGTGGTTATGCGAGGTGCAATCATCAACTCGCCTCTGAGACCCTGTTGGACATTGATCAGTCCCAAACAGCATTAGGGTCTTTAGGGACACAGCTGCACTGTCTCCTCCTGTCCGTTCGACTTCTTCCTTGTTGTAATGAGCACAGAGACTCACCTGCATCCCTCTACCCACCCAGTATGGAAACATTTCCCTGCATTTATCTGGGATCGGGTTCTACTTTTAGAGAACGCTGGCCGTTCTGAGTACCTCCAATGCAATAAAGTTTGAAACAAATTACGAAGATCTCCGCGATCCCTACGAAGTCTATTCCTAATACTCTGTTTGGTTCGTCAAACTTCCTGTGAAATCTAATTTACTGTATAAATGTTTTCCTGTGGGAGTATTTGGCATTTCCTGGAAACGTGAGTGCAAAATATCCCCCGTTTGGTGCAGATATCTGCAGCTTTTAGCCTAAATGATGCAAAATATGAGGAGAAGAAAAAATTACAAAACTACAAGGCAGTTTTTTTTTTATTTTAGTTTCAATTCCCGTGTTTCCCTCACGGAGGTGCTGCCTGCTTGGTGTGGGGGTTGTTGCCATGGTGACCACCCCTGACACCACGGCCTAACAATACCAGCTTAGACCCTGGTTGCTGTGGTTGTTGCCATGGCAGCAGCACCTATGGATGTGGGAGGGACCAGTGTGTGTGTAGATGAATCCCAGTGATCTCATATCAACATCAGGCCAGATGTTTTTACTGTGTGTGTGTGTGTGTGTGTGCAGAGAAACAGATGAAAGAGGCACATCTGAGTCAGACAGCTTTGTTAAAAGTAAAACTTTGTTTCACGATATACAAAAGAGGAACACGTCCACCAGAGAAACAGTGACAGAAACACACAGTAGTACACAGTAGTAGTACTTCAGTACAATGTAGTGCAACGTATTTCACAGTCGGCGGGTTCTGACGCTGATTAGTCACAAAGGAGAAGCGAACGTTCCCACACGCCTGTACGGCCAACATCCACCGAGAATATTTACCCATGTACAGAGATCACGCTGTCAAAACCTAAATTAATTAAAATAAAACAATTCCCAAACTGAAATGCCTCAAAAGTCCAGTGTAAGATGATTTAATGCCGACTAATACAGAGAAAAATAAGGATATTTACTCGTTTATACATAAAGTTTGCTTATTTATATTATCCACAAGCTTCCCTCAGTCACAGCGCTGCTTTATTTGATCTACTTCACACTTATTATGAGCACATTTACACGTATCGAGTGATTAAATTATTACTGTAATAACTCTTCACACTGAAAATGTTTTCAGCAGGAATAAAACATTTACAGCAGAAATCTTTCAATCCTGCCAGTAAACTTTGAATACTTACATTTAATAAACAATGAATGCCTTCAGATAAAACATGTGCTTCCTTATATGTGCCGTTAGGCCCCATGAGGTATTTAGGATTTCTTTTCTTTATATTTCTATTCCCAGTTGATCCCAGTCTAACTTTTGGACAAACAACATTTCTGACAGTAGTTTTATTCGCTTTCTCTAGTGGAGTTTTGTAAAAGCTTAATGACTGAATATCAAGTTACAGAAACATGCCAATCACAGGATCCAGTTAAAAAATTAAGTTTGGATTTGTGATGAGACAGAAAAGTCAAAGGAGCTTCTTTTAATAAGGAATAATTAGTTTTGGTTTGAGCTAATGAAGCTGAGACTGAATGGACTCTATGTGGAACATGTAGCATTAGCACATCATTATGTTCTCATTTCATTTGGGCATACCAATAACATTAAAACAGGAAAAATCATTGATTAGAGCAAAAAGCAGAATCCCTCTTTGATTAATTTAGCAAAGAAATGTTTTTTTATGTGTTCATCAGTGATTTGCCATTAATAGAAGACAATGAACACCTAATGCCAATATGTTGTTTGAGGCCAACTGGCATGAATGAAACACATACGTGTTTCCATTATATACATGTTCAAATCCCCAGTGTTTTCCTTTCTAACTTCTCTTCTCACCTTCCTTGTTTTGCTCTTTAAGTCTCTCTCTTTATGTGATATTTGAAATGGGGTCGCTGATTTTCAGACACCTCCAGTAGATGGTTCGTACCAAGGCGAACAGAGCTAGCAGGAACAGCAGTCCCCACGACACGTAGATGCCTTTAGATGTCTGAGCCGGCTTCCATGTGCCAACCTGGATGTACAGACACACACAGACAGTTATAAAAGTTACAAAAGACAAGCTTCATAATTCACTTTGGCTTTTCCTTTTCCCTCAAAGTCTCCCTAGATCATATAATCTGAGTCTGCAGGTCATGAAGAACAAGTTAACATGATAGTGGTTCAATATTATAGCTAATTAGTTAGTTCTTAGTATTAGCCAATACGTATTACTTAATTATTACAGCTAATAGCTATTAGAAGTAGCAAATGGCTATTATGTGTTTATTATAGCTAAAAGTTAGCTATTAGTGGTAGTTAATAGCTATTAGTTAGCTTTTTTAGTTATTAGTTAGCTATTAGAAGTAGCTAATAGGTATTATTAATTTACTATAGCTATTAGTTACCTATTAGCAGTAGCTAAAAACTATTTGTTAGCTATAATAGCTAATATTTAGTTGTTAGCAGTAGCTAATAGCTATCGGTTTGTTGTTAGCAGTAGCTAATAGCTATTAGTTTATTAGCATAGCAAATAGTAAGCTATTAGAAGTAGCTAATAGCTACTATTTATTTATTTTAGCAAACAGTTAACTATTAGCGGTAGTTAATAGCTTTTAGTGAGCAATTATGGCAAATAGTTATCTTTTAGGAGTAGCTAATAGCTATTAGTAAGTTATTATAGCTAAAAATGAGCTATTAGCAGTAGCTAATAGCTAACTATTAGCACCATTTATTAGCAGTAGCTAATAGCTAACCCATTTATTCTGTGAAAGACCCAAAAACATGGAGGGCATGCTCGTAACTTATCGGCATCAATAATGAAGCAGAATTATGTTTTGTTCTGTACCTTATAAACTCACAGGACAATCGAAATTGATGTTGACATTTTCACATTTTGTCATGGCGCTCAGTTCTTTGTAATAAATTAGCACCACTAGATGGGTGTAAGTCTTGTACACTAAATGTGTCTGAGTCATCCTGATCTTTTTGGATGGATGTACTAAATGTCCTTATGCTGGAACACTGGCTCGATAACAAATCAATAAATCAAATCTGTATTAGTAAATAATACACATGCATTTATTCAGACTAAATGAGAAAAGGTGAGGAAACAGAAATTGAGTTGAGTGCTTGTGACCTGAAATGTTAAGTCAAATAAAAAAAGACACTGCTCCAATAAATTCTAATTGAAACTTTATAGATCACTTCATTAGATGTTACTGTTCACCTGCTTGTTAACATATTTAGCTAATTATTTCATTCAGGCGACGGCCGGTTCTGTGCGGGACAAATAGCTCATTCAGACCACGAGGATGTGATGCAGCTTTTCTAACCTCTGCTGGAGAATAAAACAGGATTTGTTTGGAGTGTCGTCCGTCTCATTCCAGTATAATGATTACGACACCCCTGACTGAACCGAGTCTCCATTCTAGCAGCTTATCCTGATGTGAATGCACTCCAGATTGTGGTTTTTCATGTCTGTAAGTAAACACTAATAGTTCCAGATATTTCTAAACAGATCTGTTTAGAAATTATATTTTTCATGCAGGACTTTATGTAGAGTACAAAATTACTGAACACCAGTTTGACGTCTAATTCTCATGTCTTCACTATGTCTAAATAAATAAATACTTACTATGGTAAACAACACGCACACAAAAACAAAGGAACTGAGGAACCATCATTACTAGAACATCTTCTCACACAGATACACACCAGAAGTCCTGCTGTGGAGGCTGCCATCACTACAAACAACAGGAAACACAGCCAGCTCCTCCGCCTGGGGTACCGCCGACCAATCGAAGAGCTGATAGTTAAAACCAGACAAGTATTTTACAACGGTTAAAACATTAACATGCGTGTTATAAACCCAAGTAAAAGCTAGACTGCACAAATACTTACACCTTACGGCAGTGTGGACATCGAGCCAATGTCCGATCGGAAAACTCTGTCCACTGAGAGAGAAATAAGAAATAAATGGCGGTTCCTTGTGTTTTCAGGTGTAACATCAGTGGGTTTGTGTGTACTTTACCAGGAATGTGTTGGAGCAGTGTCCACAGATGACCCGGATACCGACGGGTTGATGCTGCGGTTCAGGACTCTCCCTGCCAATGTGTACTGGTCCCAGGTTGATGACGCGTTTACTGCCAGTAGAATCATGAAAATGATCAATAAAATAAAAAGTTTTCACATGTCTGTGTGAATCCAGATCACGTGGCCATAGTTTCATTGTTTTCATGTCTCACCAGTATGGTCTCGGACAAGCGATCCTCTGCGACGTAACTTTGCAGATCAGCAGACAGTTACATGGACAGCGAACATACTTCTTTCCAACTGGAGCGTTCTTTATCGGCTAAAGAAACAAAGATGAAGACACAAAGGTGAGCGGAGGAAAACTCGATAGGGATGGCGACGCTGTGTGAGGACAAATCTGCTGAGTCGCCTCACCGTAGCTTCATTGCAGATGCTGCACTTCACGACGTGTTGGTGAGCCTTCCCCTCCACGGATATGGCGCTCTGGCAGACTCGGCAGCTGATGACGGGAGCGCTGCTGCTGTCTGGACTGCCCTGAGGCGAGTATGGAGGCGGAGGTTCTCCAGGTACCACCGAACTGGGGAACGGGGCTAAACCTGAGGTGTGAAAAAACAAGAAGCATTAAAGCTGTTTTCAACATAAATCTGTTGATAATAGGAAGGTTTCCACCAAAAAGGAACCAAAGCATCTACGTCAAAGCAACATCTCTTTAAAGCCAGCTGCCTGCGTCGCTGTAAAGTGTGAGGAAATTAACAAGAAGTCAAATTTATTCCCGCAGTGACCCTAAAACCAACACAGAAATCAGGATGTGAAACCAAAATAAGCTTCCACTATCACAACACAGAGATAACAGAACAGTCTGAAGACATTAACCCTTTTACTACCAATGTTTATCATTTAAACTGCCTCTATTTTAACAAATATAGCTATTATTATGGTAGTTAAAGGGCTGTAATTGAACGCCGACCTGTCGCCTGATGATTACTGGGATGGGCTCCAGTACCTGCCACTGTAAACAACTGGATCAAGTGGTTCAGATGATGGATGGATGCAAGTAAAACAGTAAAGAGGAAAAGAAAAGAGACAGAACAAGGGGAAAGGAAATGTACACAAGGAAGGAACCATTTCTACGTTTTAAAAAGCTATCTGGCTGATTTGGTTAAACAAATATTAAAAGGTGCCTATGAAAGCCCAAAGAGGACTTCTTTAATGCTAGTTTTTTATACTTACAACAAAACCTACTAAATATTTATTTCTGAAAACAACCATCTTTAGTATTTAGTCTTTTAGGACTCCTTAAACTTGAAATATTTAAAACTCTGAAGACTTTATAAAGCATAAATGACACTTAAGGTTGACGTATTGCTGCATTCAACCACCTATAATAACGAGTATCACATTTTAAGAGACTATTTTCAATCATTCATCTGGTTTTATTGCGGTCAATATACTGTGGCACCTTTAAAATTTGAGCTTAGAAACATAAAATGTTTGCAAAGTCATTTTCTACATCTTAAATCTCTACAATATGTTTCTTAATTCCGCTGTAGTCGACTTTCTGACAACTAGCATACTTGCGAACACAGCTAACGCTTGTTTTACCTTCAGATTTCAATAAATAACAAACACAAATGGCCAATAATAGCATTTAGAAACCAAGTGTTACGTATGTATCACCCTGAATGAGAAGTTTTGACAATAGCAGACATACTCTGCGGTTTCGACGGATGTCCGCGCGAGAAGCCGTTGGTGCCGTCGTGCTCCTCGGACAGCAGCGGTGACCGTTCCCCGTCCGCCATCGCTGCTACCGGACCCGAGTCTTTTAAATGCGCCCGGAAGATGAGTTTCTGTGCCCGCGGGGAGTCCTCAGACCCCCGATTTAGATGTGTGGAGGAGTCGGTTTGAAGACTAACCCTTGACCCTGTAAGTTAGTGTTTCTGTCATCCACATGACACGGCGAAATCACCCGCTGTACGCGGAAGTGACCCAACAAAAACATGCATCACATGACTGTGGTCTGAATCACGTACGTGATTGGCAGGTGGCTCGACCAATGACCAGTCTGCTTTTGAAAATGACGTTTGCATATGTCTTCCACAAAAGCATTTTTGCTTTCCTGTTATGCATTTGATTACATTGATTTAGATTAGAAAAAACTATATAAATAAATAAATAAATACAATTAAAATCTTAGCCACATTAGCTTCTGTCACAGCCTCTTTTTATAGTCTCCATGATCACATCAATATGAAGTTGCTTAAAGTTTGGCAAATTATGGTTGAGTTATTATTAGTTTTTCAATAGACTAAGGTTTTGAGGACAAAGCTCAATGCAAAACAAAAATATAAATGTGATGGCTTTTAAACAAATTAGTTACTTAAGTTTGGATAGAAGTGGGGACTTAATTGCAAACGCTGTGAAACACAATGTAAGGGGAAAAGGTGAGTAGCTCCTTTTAGAAATTATAATGTTGCTTTCTTTGTTTTTTGGCTTAAAGGTGCATGTTTTTTTCTCTTCCATTAATTTGACAATTAAGGGTAGAGATTTTCTTGTTACCTGAAGCAAACCAACAAAAACAATATTTTTGAGACTGAAAACATATTCAGTGATGTCACAAATCTTCCTCGAAACAAGCAAGATATATATGAACCTTATTTTTGAGAAGCACTTCTGTTAGTTTTTTTTTCTATGTTTGTTTTTTAAGATGATTGTTTTGCCATGAAAATATGGCAAATCCTTAATCATTAAAAAAATAATACTTCAATAAGATTTTATTGTATTGTAATGCAAAACATAGTGCAAAACGTATGGTAATGTATGACGTATAGGGACTTTCTATTAAAGCTATCTCTATTATGAGGTTTTCTTTTAAAAAAAAACTTTATGAATCAATGATGTTAAATAAATAATAAATTACTTAAACATTTTTATTTTAACAAATAGCCTATAGCTGTCTGGACAAACCCAAGGGAGAAAGAACACAAGCACAGGTATGTATTATGTTGTTTAATGAAGATAATCTCGAATTAAAAAGGGAAGAGGCCTTCTGTTGAGGGGTTAGATATCACCATGGTTACAGTCCCTTATCATTTTTATCAGGCATAATGAGATAGCCATTTAAATTATAAAATGTATAATTTTATTGAACACTTAGTCAAAACGGGACAGGGTTGATAGATGTGCAGTGAGCACTGAGGTGGTCTTGTGAGGCTTCTCTCTGATGCATCAGATGTCCACATCCAGCAGATGGAGCTCTTTGTGTAACATGTTTCTAACACAGTGGTTCATTTCCATGCATCTGTGTCACATCTGCTCAATGTTTTATGAGGCCTCAGTTTCACCATCCCTACTGACCCTGGGAGCGTCACGGATGGTTAAAGATCAAAGAGGAGAGTGCAAAGTGTAGTTGCTGTGCTCAAACTTAACGAGAATAAACAAGACTCAGTGAATATTGCACAAGGAATCAGTCTGAGCAGGAGCTTTGTGAGTTGCAGGTGTTTCCACTAAGGTTGATGAAGGAAAACAGGTGTTTGTCATGATTGCTTGAGCTAAGTGGGAAATGTAGTGAGACCGGTGATCAGAGATGCTGAGCTCACCAAGAATACAATACTGAGAATAAATTAATATTTGCTTCTGATTTAGTCACATTTTGACTGAAAAGCTTGGACATTTTAAAAAATATTTTATCCACATGCTGCTTTTTTTTTTACAAGATATATTCAGTTTTATTTGCTGCTTTATAGCTTGTTTTCTGATGGAATATTGACCAAGAACAAACAAAACAGCCTAAAAACGTACACACATTTTTTGTCTTTTGCTTAACAGCTACATAAAACATGTTCATATATAAAAATAAATATTTAAAAAAATACCCATTTTACAATTATTGATCTACCTTGCTGCAACTGATGTGGCGGACGTGTTGTAGCAACAGACTGCAACTGTTGCTGATGTCATTAAAGTAACCTTATTGCAGCTTATTGGACATAAACGACCAGAATAAGACTCAATGAATTCAAACTGCAAAGTCAGAGGTACAATCTTTATCTTTATTGTGCTTTTGCAATATCCAAAGCATAACAGTCACAGTAATGTGAAGGAGATATATTCATACATACATCCATTCTGATCATTAAATCTTAAACTTACTCATATTATTTACTCTTATAGTCTTGTGTCAATTCATATATACATTTGCTCTTACCACTTACTTTTGTAATCACTTAAAATATATACTCTCATGTAATCTTATGTTGAAGCAACGGACATGTGAAAGGATGATTTAAACACTTGCTCTGAAGCTGAACCCTTTCTACACACAAAGCTGAATGAGTAGAGAGGTACTGAATGTTTGCCTCATGCTCTCGGCCTTGCATACCAGTGCTCCTGACTGCCTGCAACTTCGAAGCCTGTAGGTAACAGCGAGAGATGAGATAAAACCAGAACTGTGTGTGGATCCATCTCTCAAGGTTGAAAAAATGACGGATCAAGGTTGAGAAAATGACAGATAAAGAAAGGAGATCAGCACTGAGAGAGCAGAAGAAACTACTCCTTTTTTGGAAAACTGTGTGCAAAGAAAATTATTCATTTTTGTATCCAATATGTGTGTGTGAATAAAAACAGCCTGTGAGAAGGAGAGGCAGAGACTTCCTGGCCCTGACTTCGATGCTGTGAGAAGCTGAGCAGGGGCTCTCCCTTTGCAAAGGTGAAAAAAAATCTAATCTGATTTTTCTTGTTCATCATCCGGCGAATCCTGAACCTGGGAGAAGGCTGCGCATCTGGCAGCACTTCAACAATTTGGGGGCTCGTCCGGGATTTGCAGAAAAGGGGGTGATTTATTCGGACCAGACCAGATTGAAAGGACGAAGGGACACAAGGCGCCCACTTAAAAGATAAGCAAAACCTGTTTTATCAAATCTGCTTTTGTAAAGAGTTAAATTACATGTGTCCTGAGTCTGAGCAACACTGTGTCACTAAATTAACGAAGAAAAATCAGAAGTTCAGTGACTGGGATCGGGAATCCTGGCAGTCTAAAAGTGACAGAGATGAGGGATCCTGGTAGTCTAAGGAGTTAAAGGGGTTGTGGACCCTGAATAGAGTTGTGGACAAGGGTCGAGGACCCTGGCAGTCTTGAGTCCTTGAGTGTGGTGGCTCCATTATGTTTTGGACACGGACTCGGGTTGAACTAGGTTAGAGGCCCAAGGAATTGAGGACCCTTGAATTCTACCTAAATTATTCAGACTTTACTGTCCTTTAGTGTGGTAACTTTGTGTTAGCAGATGATGTGGTTCTGTTTGCTTCATCTGGTCCTGACCTCCAGCTCTCACTCGAGCGATTCGCAGCCGAGTGTGAAGCGGCCGGGATGAGGATCAGCACCTCCAAATCTGAGACCATGGTTCTCAACCGGAAATGAGCTGGTGAATGTAGCTGGGGAGAGGGAAGTCTGGGATTCCCTCCTTGAGCTTCAACAGTGTGTATGTGGTGGAAGAAGGTTTATCTGTGTGGGTGTAGTCATGTTCGTGTGTTTCTCTACATGTGCTCCTGTGTAAGGGGTTACGTTCAGGTCAAATTGTTTCTTTATCTTGCGGACACAGACATAGGGAGCCCTTTTTCACTTCCTCAGTATCTCTTCCTTTTACTAAGAAACAATCTCTCACTTACTCTTACTGAGAAAGGAGTTTTTCAACACTTAAAGAGCTACTTTAAGCACAAATAAACACAGCGTACAGAAAAGCAACCTAATTAAATACTTTTTCTCCTAACACAATAGAAGCTTGAAACGAGGCACTTTTGATCATACAAAATCAGGGCTGGAGAATGAAAGGTGTGTGTGCACGCTGCATAGTGGTAAAAACAACTCCCACACTTACTTGGAAAATTACTCAAGTTAAAATACAATCTAAATTTTAAGTACTCACAGTAGAACAGCGAACAGAAGACGGAATACATTGGTGGGAAAACTCACAGGGCAAAAGACAGAGACGAGTGACTATTATGACCTGTTACGTAGGCCCACACGAGGTGTGGAGTACGCTTCCCCCGACACATTTGATTAGACAGAAACTAAGAAATCACACTGCAGGAATTAACAGCAGAGACCTGGAAGATAATGAGGCATAAAACGGGAAGCGCATCGTTGCAACAAACGATAGTTAAGGACTCATGCTAAGGACACGTCACTTAGTGAGTCAGCAAGACAGGTTGATTTGTCAGAGGTCAGGGTGTGTATTCCCTACTACAAGATTGAGACATAGACATTTGACCGTCTCCATATACACAGTTTAAAGAACTTTCCCCACGGCCCATTGAATAAAACAACAAGTGAGATAAGAGTTCAGTATGACGTCCATAAACAGTGCGATGTCAAATGGCCTGCTCGGAGACAGAACAGAAAAAGGAATAAAGATGGGGCTCAGACAGCTCTTGGAAAACAGTGGCGGAACCAATAAAGAATTTGGGGGGAGTAACAAACAAAGTACAGTCAGAAAAAGAATGTATGAAGGAAGTAGAGAAAATGATAACCTCAGTGAAGGTCATATTGGAGCAACGAGGATACAGTGAAGACAGAGGTCCACTGGGAGATGCATTGGAGTGCAGGAACAGAAGGAGAAGAGGAGGATGTGAAAAAGTTTTCTCACTTCTGCAGGAAAATACTTCTTTTACCAAGGCATGAGATGCACGCCATTCAATATCTAATTCTGCAAGATTATCTCATTCACAAGAATCTGAACACTAGTTATTTATTTAAGGAATAGAATGAGGAATATGAGGATGGGAGGGATATGATCTGATGATGTGACGGCAACATTAACAGAAGAAATTTGTATTAGTGGTAGTAGGCTAGTATAGTATATACTAATATA
>JBAMIG010000005.1:1980128-2001486 GCA_037177335.1 Kiunga ballochi
TATGAGTGAAGTTTCTGCCATAAAGTGATGCAACATGTCTCACAAACAGTATGGATCAAATATGCCACATCAGGTAATAAGGGGTTAATAATTAAAAAAAAATCCACAGCATTCTCAGATCAAATAACCTTTTTAAATGTATTAGATGTATATACCGCTGGTCCTATTTGCCTTTTTTAATGGTGAATTTATATAAATAACGGGGTGGCTCAAGTCTTTTCCACACTACTTCACAGACCCAGTATGTGGAGGAGGCACATCAAAATAAATCAAAACAATTTAAAATGGTGCTTGAAACATTTATCTAAGCACGTGCACCCAAGGCCATGTGAGGGTGAGCGAAGTGTAAAAATACATGCAACAGATGGTACTGGGCTGCTCTGTTGAACCTGCTGGGTTTATCACTGGTGCTGCAGCAAAACCCAACTTTATCTTTAGCTATAAAGATTTTTTGGACCTTGGCTTTTCAGGTGGATCAGGGGAAAAGGTTAATTAAGCTTTCTATGAAATGGCTCAGGAGTAAATAAATTATTTTACTGGTGAGACGAGTCAGTTTCTGAAGCACAAGCGCATGTATTAGTTTTAGCAGAGCAGTCACAAAGCCATGTGATGCCAGGACTCTGAGCTATTCTCTGGCAGGATATTTATAGTGGTGCAATCTTTTCCATATTTAGATTTTTAATGTATGCAAAGAACTTTGTCTTGACAGTGGTTTTAAAGAAGTGTTTCACGCTTTTTTGATTTGCTTGCTGCAAATGTTCTGTACAGAGAAATAAAGTTTACCAGTTCACACAGAAACCAACTAATGATGTGAGTTCACAAAATCCATTTGATGTTCTGCAATGCAAGATTAGTTTGTAGCAGATTTCATGTACAAAACTATTTGTTTTAGATAATAAAAGCCATTCTATCCGCTGAGTCTGTTCTGTCATGGTGGTGGCAGTCTCATTTTATTTAAGTACAGGTGAGGTGGAGAGGGAGGGCGACTTGGAGAAATAGATGAAGGTTGGTTCTCACAGGAAGCTTTGGTTTCCTGTATAAAAGGGTTTTCAGCAGTGGACTGAGGTTGTTTTATCTCAAGGATTTTAGTTGGTTCTCCTTTTATAATATTATATTTCTTTCTTTTCTCTTATCAATCCTTATCAAAGGGAACACGGTGCCTATTTAAACAATAAAACGTGTTGGAGGCACACGGCCTGACAGTTCAGGCTGAATCAGTGCCCACAGTTCAAGGTGAAATAATCTGAAATAAACTTGTTTGCAGTCTACAGACACGAGGTCAGACTAAAGGGCCTCTGTCACCCCGACAGCTAAGCTGTATTCTGTTAAAACTGGGTTTCAATGCCTTTTATTAAAAATATGTATTTAGGGTAGCTGATCCTATTTAACAGGTAACACCATTAAACATTACCAGTATATTCCTCACATTAAAGTGATTATTTGTATTACAAGTTTTCTGGAACTGTTTAAATGTGATAACTACATTAAAAAGCCTTAAATGCCAAAATTTGTTTGTATATATATTTTGGGGGGGTTGAACACTGGAATAATCCTGTGTGTGTGTGTGTGTGTGTGTGTTTTCACATAAGGGTTGTACGTTTTCTTTAGAGGGGATTCTGGTCATCTCATTTTATTATTTCACAAATCAGAAAATAATGTTAATAAGGCAAGTTTCTTTTTTTTTTCTTTTTTTTTTTTTACATGTTTTTGTGACTCAATGTTTTTTCTCTAAGGCTGGGAATGAGATGTATAATAGAAAAGCATGTGAATATTTTTTACAACATTTACAACACAGTTTAGTGTCTAAAGTTTAAGTTTTTTTTCTTCTCCTCCTCGTAAACACCAGTCCTGTGACTTAATTTATCTGGCAGCTCTGTCGCCCCTCGTCTTTTCCTTGCTTCCTTTAACAATTATCGCTTAGGTTTCTTTTTCAGAATCGGCAAATACACAGTTAAAACAGCCCAATATGTTAATACTTGGTGGCGCAGTGGTTAGCGCTGTGGGAGGTTTGTCCAGTGGCCTTTCTGTGTGGAGTTTGCATGTTCTTCCCATGTATGCGTGGGTTCTCTCCGGGATCTCCGGCTTCCTCCCACCCACAAGACATGCATGTTAGGAAAATAACTATGGTTAAAAATAATCCTTTTGTAAGTTGCTTTATATAAAAGTGTCTGCTAAATGACTTTATAGTATAGTAGTAATCAGTTGCTCTGGAAATGTACAGAAAAAAGCAGCTGCACTATCATGAAGCAGTTCTGTTGTGCTACTTTGTAGAAGTAGTGATAACTTTTAATTACAAAAAAGACAACATGCTTCATTTATTCCAAGGGGAATTTTTATCATTCTAAATGCAACAGGAACCAGCCTGGATATACTGGAGTAAAGAATGTCGCAGCATTTGCGTCATGGTGAAAAGATAATTTACCTTTGTTTCAATTTGTCCCTCATCTGTTAAAATATCCACACATTTACTGTGTAATGTGAATTTAGATGTATGAAAAGACCACAAAGTTATGAACTGGGAGCTCTTTCTGCAACACAAATGACTCTGATTATGAGTATTAAGGTTGAGATGATGGTTAATGAAAGCAAATGGGATGTGGAAAGTACCAGAAAGAAAAACCCAGAACATACAAGAAAAAGGTGGTGATGTTTGACGGCTTTGCAATCAATCTGGCTGCCAGTTTGATGATTAAAAAGGCTCAAAAATAAAAATTAAGTCTGGTGGGAGCAGAATCCGCAAAGAGTCCATCAATGCTTTGATCCAAAGCTGTAAGATTGTTTGTTTGTATTTAATACTTTGTGCTGAATTTCCTTGTCTGGACTGTTTGTCACACGTTTTTAAATAGTACATGGACGCTTAGTACACTGTGCTTTATTTTACTAGTGGCGCATGTAGTAGAGCGGGTCATTTCCTAACCAGCTAGTTAGTGGTTCAAGTCCTGGATCTGGCGTCCACATGTCAAAGTGTCCTTGAGCAAGACACTGAACCCCCAGTTGCTCCCGGTGCTGCATCACCAGTGTGAATGTGTGAGCGGATGGGTGAATGAATGTGTCAAATAGTGTTAAAGTGCTTTGAGTACACTGATGTGTAGAAAAGGGCTATACAAGTACAAGACCGTTTAGCATTTAGCATTCAAAGCTACACAGTAATGGATGTACTGGACACAGTGAGAGGCAAATAAAGGGCGAGAGTATCATCTGTGCGATTATATTGATTACTTCAGGTAACAAACACTATCAGGATCATTATTGGGAAAAGTATTTTCAATATGCGGTTAAATTTATCAGCACACATCTGAGGAACTGATTATTTCTCCCATGGTCTGATCGCTATGCTACCTTTATCTTCACAGAGAGCATCGTTTGCAAAGAAAACATCATGGCCACGAGTCCGGCGAGGGGAATCGGGACGTAGTGTATGTGGTATGTTTTTTTTTTTTCCCAGAAGCCTTTTCCTGTGTTTACAATATCATTGTCGCCATTTCTTTCCCCTCATTTCTAAGTTAAACTCTGAAGGTTTGAGGAATGGCTTCATGTGTCATTTCTGATATCATTAAACTCTGTATTATCATGAAGCGGCTCGCTGTTTTGACTGTGAATTATTCTGAACTTTAATCACAAATATTTGACACTGACTTTAGTGTATGAAGGGCGAAGTTTACAAGGAGTGGTGCACCATGATATCTGTCAAAGTCAGACTATATAACAATAAATGGTTTTAGAAATGATATAGAAATCAGTGAGGATTTAAGTTGATATCTTGTGTTGTAGGGTAAACTGTATTATTTCCTCTTTCTACATGTATTTGTGAGGCTTAGAGTTATGAGTGCATGCCTGTTCTTTATAGCAGCACAGCCTTCTGATGGCATTTGTTTTAACCAGAAGCGTTTGCCAAGCTTTTGTTTTGCTTTATTGGTTAACTTAAAAAAATGTGTTAACTGTTTGTTTTGACCTGAGCTGCATAAAGATCACATGTATTCTCCCACCAGTTCCCAATACCATTGCTTCAGATTACACTCGCAAAAACAGGCTTTCTTTACTTATTTAATAAACTTTTCTCCTAGAACTTGTGTATATAAACCTCCACATGAGAATAAATGCTCCTTTCACCACAGTTTTAGTGTGTA
Source organism: Kiunga ballochi (assembly GCA_037177335.1). Taxonomy (NCBI): domain Eukaryota; kingdom Metazoa; phylum Chordata; class Actinopteri; order Atheriniformes; family Pseudomugilidae; genus Kiunga; species Kiunga ballochi. The sequence goes on from JBAMIG010000005.1 coordinate 1,984,256, forward strand.
GGCTGTGTCACACATTTAAATCAACCTGTCCTTTCTGAGTATCGGTAATTGCATGTGACTCCTCGGGTTGAAACTGGTCGGTTTTCATGTCTGAAACTGTTTTCTTACCATGAAGCCGAGCATTAAATGGTTAAACAACCTAGTTTGTTACTGTGCTGTTAAGTTGGTAGAAGATCGGACCTCCCAAAAGATGAAACATTATTTTCATCATGTTAACTCTTTAAAGTGATGGTTTGAGGCACTGAGATGGTTCTCACCAAATAATAAAACAAAAAAAACTAAGCTCATGTTTTTGTATCTAATTTAATTTATAAAGCCCTTTTCACATCAACAGCAACACAAAGTGCTTGAAGATAAATTCCAGCATTCAATTTTATTTATATATCCCAGAATCACAGCAGTTGTCTCAAAGGGCTCCACATATAGTTAATTACACAACAGCAGACATAACACAAAATAAACACAATGACTACACTAAACTAAGCAGACCCAGGACATCCCTGTCCTTAGACCCTCCATCTCGGGAAGTGGAAAACTCCTAAAAACCCAGTTGTGGTGATAAAAAAACGAAGAAACCTCATTGAAGGAGAGAGATCCTCTGCCAGGACGGATAGGTAGATGTGTCTAGGACAGTTGGTCTTCATCCAGACAGGGTAGGGGATCAGGAGGTCCAGATGAAGAGAGGGTAAGGGCCCATAGGTCGGGACGGGAGCACAGACTGGATCAGCTGAGGTCCAAACATCATGGGGACGTCCATCAGCAGCCAGGCATCTGAGAGAGTCCTCACTCTGAGAGAGGGACAACTTGTGAACAGCAATGAACTAATCAGAGCCATAGAGTATTAAATGAATACAGCAGAGGACAGAGGCTCGGAGGTTGGACTAATTTATTCCCAGACCAGGAGAAGCTTTGAACTGTCCATCATGTAATTCGGGCGAGACAGAAGAAGACACAATAAGGCTGCTTGGAAGAAGACTAAGCTTCGTTTGGGTGCGATAGACCTCCAGGAAGATTTTAGTGGACTCCAGAGTGATACGTTTTATCCTCTGAATGACAAATAATGACAAACTGCTGTAGAAGAACACAGATTAGCAGAACCACCTGAGAAGATCAAAATGAAACGTCTGTGTCTAAGTTCATGTACATAGATGCTTTTTTTCTGATCCGGTGATGATGAATGTCGGAAACAACACAAACTTTCTCGTTTTCAGCTTGATGGGTCATCTTCACTATTAGCTGTATCAAACCCGATTCCTTTTGTGTCGGGAAGGACATGATGGGAAAACAAACAGGAACTCTTGTTGAGAGAGGCAGGATGAAAGAAAAACACACTCAATCTGTCACTTAATAAGGCCATAAATTTAGCTTTGTCAAATATTTCCACTAAAAACAAATTAAATACAACTTTGTGTTGTTTCCTTCAGAGTCTCTGGAGTTTAATCAGTTTGTACTGCATCTGCAAATACATGAATGAGGAAGTCCTTATATGGTGCTGGTGCCCAAACCCATCCTCCTTTCACTTTTTGAGACTAAAAGATGAGAAAGGTGGGAAGTATTGCTATTTATCGTTTACTCACTTAAAGCACAGTAACAAAGTATGACTTTAGGTAGGTGTGAGTTTTGGGGAACATCTTATTTTTTTTGGATCTATTTCCATTGTTTGTCTTTTTGTTTATAACTTTCACAATAAAATGCAATAATATGACTTGAAGCAGTTGAAGGAAAATGGCTCAATACTTGTGACATCAGATTACATTGTAATATGTGTTCTGACACTAATTTAAAAATCTGCTTTATTTCTAACTTTTGCATGGCTGGAAGAATCTGAGAGCAAGATGATTTTTAGTCTTTTCATAATAAAATGCAATGATCTTTCATAGTGACACAAAATACTTTAGTGAATATAAATGTATAAAAACCATATGAATGGGAAATTCCTCATTGAAGTCACATGTTTATATTATCTTTAGAGCTGTAAAGGGAGATGGACACACGTCTACCCTCTGCCCTACACGAAGCTTCAGTGTGGGAGCCGCAGAGGTTAATGGTTAGCCGCTGGATCAACCAGTTAGTGTGTGGTGACTGCTGCTGACACACTCTGGTTGTAGCTTCCCTTTTGAGTGATCCACAGCAGACCACATACTGGCGTAATATATTGCCTTGAACATTTTCATTGATGTCCCTTTTGGGAGATTTTGTGTTTTTTCTGCAGACCTTTTGGACCCTGAATGTCTTGGGAAGCCTAAACTCTACGTTTACACCTGGCTGTTTCCTGCGCACCTCCTGCTATCCAACTATCTTCTTTCTCCTCTTTCCTTTCATAGCAACACAGTTAACTATGTCAATTTATTTATACAGCACATTTACTACAAAGTGCTGTATAATACACACATTAGGCCAATGGAAACTCCTCTTAAGTGGTTTATTTAAACTTAAACTCAAACTTGTTTAAACTCTAAATGAATCAAAATAATTTGACTTGTGAAAGGTTTGTCTCCAGGGTGGATTTATTAGAGTTAAGCGAGAGGAAGTAATAGAAGAAAGGTGCTTTGTTTTGAAAATTAAAATGCTCTAACACATCTTAAATGATTAAAATCAGTGTATGGAGTCAACTCCAGACCCTTGAAAGCTGGATTCCTACAGGTTTTATGTATGGCTTTTTTTATCAAGCTACAAAGAGCATCATGACAGGGTCGTAAATTTGGGTGTGTTGGATAGGAGCATGCATCAGGCATGCAGGACAGGAGGCCTGAGGACTGGAATTGAGAAACACTGCATTAATGACTCAGTAATTTGACTGACATGCTTCTAAAATCTAAACTGCTTGGAGCTGAAAATCTGCCCTAACTCAATGCCAAAGCATCATAAATGTAGGTTGAACCTTACAGGTAATTAGATTGAAAATGCATCGTAACAGAAAATAAATGGGCCGTGAATCGTCACTCAGAACATGTAATTCAGTAACTAATTTATGTAACTCAGTAATGTAAACTACCAGATTGCAAAGTGTCTCGTTTTTAATACGGCTAACCAGTAAAAGTTCAGGTTGACTAGCAGTGTGTTCTTAATGTGTGTTCAGATCTGCTTTTCAAAGAGGAGTTACACCTGTGCTGAACCTGCTATTTAGCTAGAACAGGGAGCTCCAAAACCGGTTCTGGAGGGGCGGTTTCCTGCAGGTATTTCATGCTTTCCTGCAGCTATACACGATTGGCTTATTAACGGACTTGAGCAGAACTTGATAAGCTGAAAAGAGATTATTTGGGTGTGTTTCAGGTGGCAAACTTAAATACCTGCAGGACACTGACTCTTGTTGACCAGATTTGGAGATGCCACCATTTTCCTATGTGGAAATACCTTAGGTGAGGTTTTATGCGGACCAATCCAACAGGAGGGTAAAAATGTCCCTCATAGTTATCAGATTGCAGAGACACTGAAGTAAGAAATCAGAAACTTGTACAATCAGGTTTCCTGGTGGGTCACTGTGACCATTTTTACTGAGGTTCACTATACCATAATAAAAGATTTTCATTTAATACAGTTCGGTTCTTAAATACGAGTAATAAGTTAGAAATGTATAGGGTGAATTGTAATATTTTAATGTTGCGTTTTAGTCTGAAATTTTATATTTTAAATTTCATATGTTTGGAAGTTTTATTTACACGATGGAGTATGACATGAGATGACAGAAAAGGAAACTACTTATGCTCTGTAACGCATAACAAGTTTTAGATTAAAACAATGTTCCTTTCAAACTAAAACATGCAGCCACTGAAACCTGAAGTTTACACTTCCTCTATCCTTTGTATTTGTAGTACTTCACACACATATGTATGCATGTTAATATGCAGTAAATGCATATTAGAAAATATGGCTATGTTCCGACTGCAGGCTGAAGGGATCTAATTGTTGTTTTTCCCTCCTATGTGACTTGTATCTGATGCTTCATAACAATCTGAATGACGCATTTTTCTTTTCAATCAGTCCTAGACCACTTTGGTAACGTACAGGTCTCATTAATCTGACCCGTACGTCATTAAAGGTTTTGCTCGTCATTTGGAAAGGATTTGTAAACATCTGTAAAAGCACTCTATACTGTCCCACCACTCCTGGGTGCGACTCTGTACCCACATGTTTCTCTGATCAGACGTTGCTCCCATTACTTCACAAAATACCTTCTGGTCCTCCTTTTTGTAATCTCCTTTAAAAAAAAAAAAAAAAAAGGCACTGAAAATGTATTGGCTGCAGTTTGAAAATAACATTTTAAACAGAAACGCTCCACTGTGACCGTCTATGTTCCACTAATGCAAAGATGTCACATTCCCGCACATTGTCAGGTCTTCTACGCATGCGGGACACTTTTGGTGCGCATAAGGTTCACACATAAAATTGCATACAAGTCTCATTTAAATAGTAAATTAATTTACAAAGAACTCTGAATTGAGCATCATCTCCCTGCAGTCTGAACATAACCTATGTGACTTCATCCACCTGAAACTCTTAACAGAAATCAGCTTTTTCTAAATTGGCTGCCATTCAGAGAAAGCCATATACCGCCATTGTTTTGGAGCATTTTGGTTCATCTATTGAGTTCTGAAAATACTATATGGAGGGTCAATTTGGCCAAATGTGTGTCTTGGGGCATCCTTTTGTGGTGAATATTCAGAGCCCGTTAACGCCACGGTTTTTAAGTATATTTTGACGCAAATCCGGCCAAATTGCTTTTCCATACTGAAACGTAGTGAATGATTGGATAGGAAAAGATGTTAATATACTTGTGTTAAAAGAAAACATTGAAAAGCTACATCTGTCAGTGTTGTTTTGGAGTGGTATCGGGGAGAGTATTTGTAATGTCAAAACAAACATGAGAATGAGGGAGAACAATTAAAATCTAAAGAAAAGATGCAAGTAAACAACAAGTGACCAACAGTTTGGTCACCCAAACAACAATCACAAAAAGGTACAGGAATTTCTAGAAGTGGATTTGTAGAGCTGTGGAAAACAGACCTGATTATAATCAATAGAATCAAATGGTTCTTTTTAACAGCTTGGTAGGTTCTGGACAAGTAATGACCCATTAATGATTCAGGTGTGTTGTAGCAGGGAAAGCTGCACGATGGTAGCATATGAAGACTGCCGTTGGTGACTCCTGTTTCAGAAGTACACCGTTAAGTTAAACCTTTAGTCTTCACATTTTAAACTATGATCTGCAGACGGTAGAAACTTCTAGCAGTTTTCCAGTATAGATATTACAAAAACAATCCCTGCAATACCCGCAAACATTGTGCATCTGTAAACATATGTGCTGTAGGAGTTTTTAAAATGGGAATGGATAACAACAACTAACTGGTTTGCAATGTGAACTACTACCAACACGTTCCAACTTCTGTCCTCAAGGGCAACCTTCCAAAAGGTTTTAGTGTTTTCCTGGTGCAACACACCTGATTCAATTGAAGATTTGCAATAAATTGTTTTCATCTTCTGCACTCGCTTGTTAATCAGCCATTGATTTGAATTAGGTGTGTTGTACCAGGAAAACCCTAAAAGCTTCTGGATGGTAGCCCGCTAGGACCAAGTGTTGGTGACCTCTGTTTTAGACAGTCAGCCAAAAAATGATGGTGTGTTTGTACAAACAGTATAAATCTATGCTGCTTGGCAAGAAATAGGTTTATATGTTCAAAGCATGCTGGTAATGTTTGGTCTGCTTTAATAAACCCTGGACCCTGTTTTTAAATGGACCATCCATTTGAGAGGATGTGAAGAGTGCACCGTAGCACAAAATTTTTTGTTCTCATTGCCTTACCTGGTACTCGCATTCAACAGCTTTTTATGAAAACTGGTTTCAATTAGAACTAAAAACGGAAACCCCAAGACTCCCCAATGTTGGGATGAATTGGCCATTTTTTATTCATGGTCAATCAAGAAATTGAGCTTTCTTTGCATGTGCTTTTTTTTTGCAGGGAGGCTGTTTCTGGTGAAACTGCCCTCAACAAGTTTTTACTTTGTGATGTTCTCCAGCTGATTTAGTCCCATTTTAAGTGCAGCGTGAAAGCAAACCAAAGCTGCAACATTTCTTAGTTGCTTAATCAAATGCACCAGGCTATTCTGGTGTGGCAGCACCTTTTTAAAGGACAGGATGGAATTTAATGTAAGAGTTTTCCCTGGCTAATTTTGACTTTTTATGCTCAATGTAACATTTTTTTTGTCATTTATGCCAAAGTGTTCTTTTCTCTGACCTTTGGTGAGAAGTGAAACATTGTAGTTGCTATCTGCTGATGCTAGTTTCTAGGACTGGACAGAAATTGATTTATAAGCTGCATATTGTTGCTTTTTACCTTTTTTTTTTTTTTTTTTTTTACAATTTTCTTTTGCTGATTATTATAAACAAGTGTATATTTGACAGAATATGTTTCTGACAGGAAAGACCCTATGAAGCAAATCAAGACTAGACTCTCCAGATGATGGATTCCTGCCTTCGAGAAGCTGAAGCACAGTCTGTATAATAACCCCATTTTTGTTTGTTCTGTCTACAGCTTTTCTTTACTAGTGGAGTGTTGTTCCTCCTCTCCTGCTTCTGGGCCCTTGACTTTTAAGGCTCACCAGGAGTTTTCCATTGGTGAGAAGGCAGACTGCATTTGTACGGTGGGCTCCTCTGAAAGCCCGCTAAACCACTGAGGCTGATAAACAATGTTGTCACTATTGGTGGTTGGACTGTGATCTTCTGGACGAACTTTATCAAACTTTCTTAGTTCATACATATCCACTGCACCTTCTACAGTAACTGTTGTAAATACTCTGAACCATACAACACCATGTCCTATCCCCCTTTTTACCCCTTTGTCCCTGGCACGTCGAGTGCTTCCCAGGGTCAACAGGAAGTCCAAAGTAGACGGACACAGGGTGAACCCTGGACAGGGCTCCCTGATTTTCGATACGAATCTAGAATTGGCTTTTCTGCAAGTTCTGGAGGAACACCTCCACCACAGGTAGCTCTGCCAGTGAACTCCAGGCCTGATAAAAGTGGACTTGTTGTCAAAGAGGAGGAAATTTTTAAACCTATAGGCCCTGTAAGTCACTTTACCTCCACTCACAAAGATGAGTTTGCTTCCTCAAGCAGGGCCACGACCTATTCTCTGACATCCCCTGACACTCGAGGAAAAAGGTCTTCTAATGTTGAAAGTGGCAGTAGTTCCATGAACTGGTTACCAGTCAAGCAAACGGTCCCTGTAGTGAATTCCTCCAAAACCAATTTGGTGTCGTGTGATTCTGTCCGACCAGAGTCCAGCTGCTTGATGAAGACTCCAGAACAGCTGGCTAACAAAATCATGAAGGACTTTGGACTTGAAAAGGATGACCTAAATGTACTTTTGTCTTACCCTGATGATCAAACAACGGCCGAGAACCTCCCCTTCATTTTGGGCCAAATCCGGCTTCAGAAGGCAAAGAGAAATGCTGCTGCAGTTCATTCCCTACCCCACTCTGACACCCAAATGTCCACAAGCACAAGTGGGATGGTTGGAGAAACCAGTTCTGGAGGGTCAAGAATGAAATGGGACAAAATGCCATTAACTGTTCAACCAAGTAAAGGGAATACATGCGGCAAATCTAGCAAACAGACTTCAGAGTTTAAGGGTGCGATTAGCACGACCACTCAGAGCACAGCTAGTGGTGGAAGTGTGTTGCTAACGAACAAGAGCAGCCACAGTAAACAACCAATGCAAGAAAGTATGACAGCAGTGCAAAGTGGTTTCTTGGTTTCTTCACGTGAGCAGATAAGATCAATCACCACAGTTTGTTCAATAAAGAGCTCTGTGACTCCTTCAAGCAGCAATCAAGCTAAACAAGTGGCAGCCCAACTAAACCAGGGTTTCAAGCCAATTTTCACCCCTGTCTCTGAGCCAAAGAAACATTGTGACAAGACATTGTCTCGACCATGTAGTGCTTCAGTCCATGATGAAAACTTAGGCCAACCCAGCCGTGTACACACAACCAGTAATGACGGTTGCATAGATGGCCAAAGTAAAATGCAAAGACAAGGTTCGGCTGCTGAGCAGATGAAAACTGTACAGATTAAGCAGGAGGTTCAACAGCTTCCTTTAACTAAACGCATGCAGAATCTACCAGTACTACAGATGTGGGAAGCCTTGGTGTTTAAACCATTACCTTCTGCAAAACCTGAACCTCCAACTCTTTCCAGCTTTACTGTTATGGATGCATCACATCCCCATTCAGACTTGCCAGTTGCTCCCAGTAATCCTCGCCCCAGTTTTGGACCTCCATCGCAAACAGTTCTTGTTTCTGAAGACATCACTCAACTGCCATCTCCTAAACAGCAATATCTAGCCAAGGCTTCGTCATCCAAAGGTCTGCCGTCAGCGGCCATGATGCATGATTATGATGGGGCCACACCGAAAGTGTTTTCACATACCTGTTCTTTATGTAAAAAAGAATGTACTCACATGAAGGTGAGTGGAACATGGCACTCTTTTGTTTAGCTTACATTGTCTGTTGTGATTGTCAATTCAGAGTTTATTTTGTGTTCATTTTCTGAAGGATTTTTATTTATCATTTTTAAATGATTTTGTATATTGGCCACAGTGATTGAGATGAATTTCTGCCAATTATATTCTAGATGTCATGAATTAGACTCATGATGCCATATGTTTGAGGATATTTTCATCCAAACACCACTGTTAAAGTGACATCTTACAAATTGTGGCACACTAAACTGCATAGTTTATGCTCTTTAGATGCAACACGGTCAAGCCAGGTCGGTGTAGACCACATGCACTTAATGAATTTTATTAAATACACAATTACTTCTCTCTTATCACTCATAAGTGTACACACAAAGGAATTGTCCCAAGAACTAACTTTAGAGATTACACCCGTTAAGTACTATATAAGATGCGCAACTAAAAGTATTTGAAAAGTCATTATCTAGCTTGTGTTGATGTTACATGCTTGATTAGGAAGATATTTAATGCAGTAAGAGAACACTACAAAATGGTTACAACTGCTACATAGTCTTAAAATGCAAAGCGTGACTTGCGTTTTAAATTACACATTAGTAGAAGATGGTGTGTAAATTGGAAGCCAGTGAAGGGTGGTGAGGTTGGGGAATGACTGAAGCAAGGTTACCAAAAGACTTGTACAAAGCGTTTTGGGTAATTGAGAAGTTGTTTTAAAGTAATAGATGAGGCAGAAAACCTGGAAAAACGCAAGTGTCTTCACTACAGTCATTTCTGTACTACTAAGTTCACTGCTATTTAAGCCATAGACGCCAATATAGACAGAAAATTAATTTTGTGGGTGACATTGTCACAGTGCTGATATGGGATTAACTTGCGTCTGAGTCAGCTGTGGATTTACAGATTTAAAAGAAACTTGAAAGACATTTTAAAATCCTGGTAGTGGTAGTTCCCTCAGGGAAATTTGGTTTCCAGCAACTTATACATAAACAAAGGAAGACTCCCCAATAGAAAAGATAAAACATAAACACATAGAATAGGTTGTGAGTCTGCAGCTTTGCTGTGACAGAGTGGATCTTCTCATTTGCTGTAGCTGCGTCTGCTTTCGGAGAATGTAAACAAATGACTGAACACCCTCAGCCTGCAGCCATACTATCTGCTAACAGCTAGCAGATAGCATGACTGCAGGCTAACAGCTAGCAGTTTGAGAACACAACCAACACAAGACTCTTTATGGAGATATGTCCTGGATTACACCAACAATTATTGGCATACATAATGAGTCCCCAACCTTTACTTTTTCCACTTGCTTTGGTGTCTCTGTCGGCTCTCAGGGCAGTGAATCCCAGCAACATAATGAATGAAAAAAATGTTGGAGAAAAATTTAAATGGTGAAGGTAAAATAAACTTAAAACATTGTTTTGAAGCGTGAGAAAAGAGTAGCGGCTTAGAGTACAGAAATTACAGTAAAGCGATTTCATGTAGAAAATGCGCTGTATATGCAAATCTGTAACTTGATGTCAGTTGAAAGTGGTGGGAAGAGAGGCTGAAGATCATCAAATACATAAGTTACTGTGTCCTGGAAGATTCTTTGTTTATGGTGACAGACTGGATATTACAGAAGCAGCCACCATGATTTGCAAGAACTAATTATTTTTGAGGTGTTAGTCCTGGGTTGGGAGTTCTCAGAGCTTGTTCTTTATGCATCATTTGAGCAGACTCTTTGCGTGTGGTGTCTGAATACTCCTGCTGTTTGGTTAGAAATTTAAAGGGTCATGGTTGATACATTAGATGTTTGTAAAGACACATGAATTATAGGAAATTCACTTATTGAATGCAAACCAGCCAAATTTGTACAAAAGTTTTAGTCATAACAGTTGTTGTCTGGAGCTCATTAGCTTGAACTTGCCACATTTTGCTTCTACCAAAAAGCGAAATAAAGACGTGTAACAACATTCTGCAGCTAATTAAGCATTTATTGCTATATTTGTGAATAAATGCTGATGAATGAAAAGATGTGAGGAAGCATGTTGTATCTTCGTACATTTACACAGCTGGAAAAGAGAAAGCTTAGCAGTCTAATCATACTAAGGAAAGCAAAGTTGGGTTTTGCATTCACACATCCATCAGACTACCAACAAGCAAATTTTTTTGTAGCCAAGTTGAAATGTCTTTACACTGCAGCGATCTTTTTCCTGCTTTCTCTGTTTGACGGCAGAAATGGTGCCGGAAAAGGTCAAAGAGCAGGAATGGTATTGTTGTGTTGTGTAGAGACCCTAAAGCAAAACTCTCCAGGTCACATGATCCCATAAAGGACTGATCTGTTCCTACAAAGTTACAATGTTTGGTTTCTGAAGAGGTCAGTTGCTTGGAGTACTATGTCAAGCACTAGATATTGTTTCTATAAATAATCCATTAATATTGACATTAGGTTATTGTTTGCGGCAAAAGTTACACAGTGAGATCATGCGACAACCGTCAGACTTAAGTGTCTTCTCTGTTGTTTCTGATCATTGTACACACTTATTGGTATCACAGCTTTAACTTGTTATATAAATCCTTAAAACTGTTTATGATTTAATCACGATTTGGGGAGGGGAGTAAAATCTGATTAATTTGATTCTTCAATCATTGTGGCCAATATAAACTATACGATGGTTATTAAAATTTAAACATGAAATTAACTGCAACGAAACTGCTAAAAAATAAGAGTTGATAACAAAGGCACAAAAAATATTTTGTGGGGTACGTCGAAGTTTTACTTTGTTTTTAATATGGTGTGTTTTGTTTTAACCTTTTAAACAGGAAGTTGTGAATGGCGGGAGGGGATCCCTTGTATTTCTGCTAAATATTGATAAACTCAAACTGTGCAAGGGGAACCAAATTGAGCAAGAATGCCAAAAACGGCAATCACTTTACAGAAACCTAATAAAATACTACCAAATTTAATACCCTTAAATGGTTATTACACTCATATGGTCCAACATCTTCATGGGAAATAGGTCTGCAGATAAGCGATGTGACTCATATAAATATGTATCTAAATCTTAAAACTTCTCATTATGATTGACAACTAGTTTAATAATTGTCCTTATGTTTGTCATTTTCAATCCTACAATCTTAAAGAGTGGAAAATACAAAAATAGACAGAGCTTGAACTGAGATGGGGGCTGAATTGTTGGGGGTCTATGAAACTTCAAGCTGCCTGTAGCTGAGCACTAACTGGGCTCAAAGGGAACTAACCGGCTAGCAGAGGTGGACTTAAGCTAAGGCGCGCTGTTAGTCAGTTTGTCTGTCATTTATGCTACTGCCAAACGGCAACCTCCTTTTGAAAAAGGTGTAGCCTATGCAAAAGTGACAGAAATTGCAATTCATCTCTTATCCACTAGGGGCACCAAAACAGAGCAAAACCCTATAGGCACCTATGTTAAAAAAGCTGGGTATTATTTCTGTCTGCAATGTCATCATGGAGGTGTGTGCACATCGGCTGGTTTAAAAAAAACAATGCACTGATCATCCTTCGTTATTTTGTAAATTGAAATGCAAGAGTCTTATTAAGTGGCAGAATGGGATCACCAGGTCATGTAAGAAAAGCTAGCAGCTGAAAAGACATGTTTTAAAATCAGAGGCCCTAAACAACGCAATCATAGTCTCAACTTATAGGCAGTAATATATACAGACTGACATGAACAACATGAGGATTGTGTTTTACTAAGTAATCTTATAAATGTAACCAAGACATTTACAGTTTAAATTAGTCTAATATAACACAATAAAAGTTTAGCCAGTCTTATGACCGTTCCAGCACCCTTTACTGAAGTTATAGAGGATATACTGTCGCACCCAATGTGACTCTTGTCCTATATTGAGATTCACAGCCAGCTAAACTCTTCCATGCACTGCATCCTCCAACAAACAGACAAGTGTAGATAAGTGTAGTAGCCGACAGTATTTAATATACAGAAGTGTGAAACTGAAATAAACAGAAAATATAATTTAGCCTACCAAGACTATTTAAATAAATGACACGGTAAGCATAAACACTAATATGCAGCAGTGGTCTTATAAACAAGATATGTCATAACACAACGCAGAAAATATTTTATAATATTGCATAAAACATTAGAACTTATATTGCCATTAAAAGGGCTAGAAACAACAAATGGCTTTAGATGAAGCGCTTCAATTTAATATAGCACACCATTATCTTGACACCTGGAAAAACAGGAAGTTCCTATTGCATCACTTCCTTAAAACCTACTGACTCGGACTACAGTACAAAGCCACATAGCAGCATGAACAGAACTGTTCCCCCATGAGACCTAAACATGAAAACTGTTCCAATACTGAGGATGTAACTATTTTAGTTAATGGTGCTGTATGAACCAGTAAGATTTTAATGTTAGTTTTTGACAAAGGATGTAACAGATAAACTTCCACATAAGGAATCACAGGGTTTGTAATATCTGTAAGCTATGCTTATGTTGTTTAATTTGGCTGAATTATTTTTACCACCATGTTGTGGCAACAAAATGGTGTGTATAAAAAATTCTAAATTAAAGAAATATTTTAAAGCATACTTTATTCAAAAACTGATCATATATAAAGTGTGGCATATATATATATATATATATATATATATATATATAAAACAACAAAATTCAATACGTTTAATTTTTTTTCCTCAATCACCACACTCAAGTCCTTGAGAGTTTACAAATGCACCCTTCCCATCATCACAAACATACATTTTCCACTTCTAGTGTGTCTAATTACATAAACATCTAGTTTGATGCTGAGGTAAAGAAACAATCTTAGGGATCCTTCCACACGAGGAGCCAGCTCACCAAGGAACACAGAGGGCATCACCACAGGAACCGGCTTGATCAAGCCAGGTTGAAGCCTACACCACAACAGTGGCTTCAGTGCCGACTCCACCAACTTCGCCGACCATGGTGATCATTGCAGCAGTATGATTGTTACAGCTGCCCGAATAGGCCTTACCCCTTTGAAGGATCCCCAGGAGGAAAATACTGGAGTTAAAAGCTTTAAAGTAAAAACAAAAAATCAGAAAAAACTTCAGAACAGTAAGAATAAATACAACAATACAATCAAATTTTATTTCTAGAGCCCTTTTCATACATTAACACCAGCAGGACTGAAGATTAGGGCACCTGCTAATCAAACTATCAGGGGTCAAATGACATACCTAGTGGAACTTCTGACAGGCCATTTGGATTGTGGTGGGACCAGTATGCTAATGATGTATGATAGTGTGTTAGCTTCGTGTTAAGTGTTGAATGCAAATTGTCAGAGCAGCACAAAGGAAATGAATGAACAAAAGGAAGAATTAGGCTTTAGAACAAACTTTTTAAACTTTTGAAACTAACTTCATTGCTTCTGTTTCTAATCTTTCTCTTGATGGCATGGACATTCCTGCTTTTTATTATTTTGGTACACAATTTGTCTTTTTGTGGAGAAGAGACACGTCAGAGTCTCAGTGTACGGTTTGGAACAAGAAGATGGCCGGTCGCTGTCTTCTATAACATGGTGGACATGGCAGCCCTGAACGCCCATGTGCTAAATTAAGCCTGCACAGGAAAAAAAGAAAGGCGAGGAGATTTTCTAGTGGACCTTGCCAGTGGGTTGGCCGAGTTTCATGTGACAGCAAAGAAGATAGAAAAGGAAAACTGTCTTCGACAAACAAAAAGACGAACTACATACCAAATTGACAAAAAAGCAGGAATGTCCATGTCCTCAAGAAAAGGATTGGAAACGGAAGCAATGAAGTTAGTTTCAGTTGTTCTAAAACCTCATTCTTTCTTTTGTTCATTCATTTCCTTTGTGCTGCTCTGACAATTTGCATTCAACACTTAGCACGAAGCTATCGTACATCATTAGCATACTGGTCCGACCACAATCCAAATAAGTCTGATCAAATGACCTGACAGATTGGGAAATAGTGTCATTTGACCCAGATTCAGTCCTGCTGGTGTTAACAGTATTTTACATAACAAAAACACACCAAGTTATGGATTCAGAAATGCCACATATTGTCCTTCACAAAAAAACACAATCACAACTACTTTGTTGAGGTTTCAAGCATCTAGAGTTGTGCGGGGAGCGGGACGTCCACAGGCTGGCGTCCGACGACATCTCTTGACTTGTTTTAAAGAGTATTTCCCACAAATGTCTATAATCTTGAGCCCCTGATAGTTATTGTGAGGTTACTATCTATCTTTGTCTATTGTGTCCGTCTTCTTCTGTGGTATTTGTTTTTTTTCTGCAGTGTTTTGCAGACCCCTCCCACATTAGAGGAGCGTGACTTGTAACGGAAATGCCGTAGAGTACTGCAGAGTCAGTCGAGTAGAGTAGTAACTAATAGAAAAGCAGCTATAGACATTCCCATCCTTAGACTGTCTCGTAACCAGAATATAGATCTGAATTGTTAATAGTTTTAATCATCTAACACTACTGAATTAAAAGGGAACATAAATATGTACTCATGTAAAGAAAAGACAAATGTATAATAAAATACCCATAATCATATCTACAAATATCAGCTAAGCTAGAAACATAATTTTTTATCATCTTTTTTTTAAAAAACATGGATAGTTTCTGCAACCCTGAGATTCCAAAGACGAGGACTATAATGTTTGAAATAACCGGGACTTATAGCTCTAACTTTTCAAACAATTAAAAGTTTATATAATTTATAACCTCAGGGTGATGATTTATTTGTTAAAATCAGGTCGGATAAAATGCAAGTAGCATTTTTAAACAACTAAATGTAAATTAAAAAGTAATCTTGAAGCTCACATGGATAAAACTGGTGTAAAGTTTTCCTGCCCTCTAGTCCTCTTTAGCATTTGTGCTGCTGAGTTCAGGCGTAATTGTATCTGTGGAATACCCAAAGGGCAGGCCGATCTAGTTACCAGTAATAAAAATAAAAGCACCTCCATGTTGGCAACAGAGAGAAATGAGTGCATTTTTGTCGTGTATTAAAGATAATTAAGTTGTGTTTTTGTGACATTCCCATATATGAGAAATAAAGTCCAGCTCAGTGTAAGAAAGAACACGATTTCCCCAACGGGAATAAAAAAAAAAGTGGTTCAGCTTTGGGGAAACTATTGCCGTCTTATCTTTAGACCTTTGGTTTTGTTCTGGTAAAGCTGTAAGAAGTTAATGGTCATCCATGAATTTATCTCTATAATGTAGTTTAATTTGTTTAATAAATATTGGTTTATAGTTAGAGGTGTCAAATCCAGGTGCGGTAAAATAGAAGTCCTGCAATGTACCTCTACCTCTAAATGTACACCTACCTGTACATTTAGATCAGTCTCAATGAGACACATGAACTGTGCTCACTAAATTCAACTGGTTTGGTGACTGGTCAGAACAGGTCAGGGTTTGTACTTTCTGGACCTCTATTTGCATTAAGAACCAGTTTACCTTCCAATCACTAAATAGACGCATCAGTAAAGGTTACTTTGTTGCTATACTTGTACTTTTATAGAGAAAGTATTGCTATCTGTGGCAACACCATTATAGGTGATAAAATTTCCTCCAAATCTCAGGGCGTTGAACAGATGCTTTCATCTGGAAAGAAAGAAAGGATGGAAATATGTACAAACTGTAAACCCATAGAAAAAAAGCAGTATGAGCCGTACGATGCACCAACAGAAAAGGTATCTGTAAAGTTTTTGCTCTGTAAGGACAAAATGCTTCCTCTGAAATACAAGGGAAAGTAAAATCTAGCTTGACAATGTATTTAAAATGTTTTCTTTACCACTGAAAAATGTTTATTATATTATTGATTATGTCACTGTTGGTAGAAGGTCTGATGTTTCTGTTATATTGATGTCAAATGTTTATTTTAGTTTTTTTTTTACGATGTATTGAAGCTTTATTTGATGTATTTACCCTTTCTTTGCTGTCTTAATTACCAGGTTTTTATTTATTTATTTATTTTTTAACTGGACACAAATCCCTGGAAAGCTTTGAAGTCACATGAGAGTTAAGCGTTGGACATCACAGAATCCCAGAGCCTAAGAAGACCTTTTGTCTCTAACGGAAACTTTCATGTATTTTTCATAGTACATCATTTAGACTGTAGTGAACATGGGTTAAGTGTGTATTATGCCACATGCTCACAAATGGCAGCTGAATCACTTAAATGTAAGAAATCTGTGACGGTGTGGCCTTTCCTTGTAACTGTTTGTTTTTCTGACTGTCAGGACTGGATCTCCCACCTGAAAACCAACCTGCACGCTGACAACTGCAAACGTCTCCGGGAACAGTTAGTCTTTTTTCTTAATATTTTAGTCTTTACCATTTTAAGGTCCATTTAGTTACAAAATGGGTAAACTGTTTTTTTTTTTCTACATTGCTCGCCTATAAAGTTAATTCATGCGCTAGTGGCCAGCATTGAGTTCAGATAAATATGATGACATTACACCGAGATGGCGGGTAAAGCTTCTTCCTCCACCTCTTCCTCTGCTTTTGTATGCTGTTAGTCATTCTGCTCAACACTGACTGAAGTTTCTGGTGATATTGCTCTATTTACTGTGTCCTCGAACGCACCTGAAACCACTCCAGTTATGTGCATAAGCAACGTAGGACACGGACAAAAGAGTCTGTGTGTGTGTGTCTTTTGCATTAAGCATAAACCTTAACCCTATTAAGCCTTAACCCCTTAATGCCTGAATTGAGAATAACTGGGCAGAGACATCTCACTTTTGAAATCTAAAAACTTTATTTGAC
>JBAMIG010000005.1:2014074-2024519 GCA_037177335.1 Kiunga ballochi
TGGTTGGGGTTCAGTGTCTTGCCCAAGGACACTTCAGCATGTAGTCAGGGGAAGCCTGGAATTGAACTCCCAACCTTTGAGTTGAAAGACAACTGCTCTTCCACCTGAGCTACTGCTGCCCAATAAAAGGAGAAACCAGTTATGGAAACAGTTTCTGTATAAATGTGAAAGCACAAATATGACAGGCTTAAAATCCACAAATGTAAATAAAAGTTTCTTAATATAAACTGAAATTATTTCAATCTTTTCTGCTTTTCCAGCTTTTTGCACTTGACTCAACTTTGCTTTTGATAAGCAACCTGCCAAAGTACGACAGCTGTGGCTACGCAGAGGCCGACGTCGTGAGTCTGCTCTGCAAATTTGGGTTTGATTATGCGGACGACAACATCTTTATCATACCACAGAAGAGCTCGGTAAGCGCCCGCATAACAACACGGATGTCCACAAGTTTCTCTCATTGTTTCTCTCTTATCAACTCAGTAATTCTTTGAGTTTCTCTTTTATTTACATAAAAAGCCTAATTTCTTATTGATTTGCTTTTAATGAATCAATGAAGGATCAACTTCATGTTTACTATAAAAATGCTGCCTACGTATAAAAACCCTTTTTTAGATGCACAAGAAGCTGTAATTTTCTTTAATATTGCAGTTTTATCTATCAGTGCAGCTCTTATCAGTCTACATACATGTTTTCAGTATTAAGATTATTTATCTTAAAAGCCTAATCTTAATATGAGCTACAGTTTTAATCCCATATGAGGGCTGCAACATAAAACACATGTTCATAAACAGAACAGGTTCAGGCCTTACTGACTGTGCATCCATATCATAAAGCAAATAATGAAGATACTAAAGTACAGTTTTATTTTGTCAGGCTTTCGCCCTCATGCCAAACATGTGGACGGTGCAGCGGATTATCCGGGCATCACTGCTTCATCAGGTCACCTTCAAAAACCATGAACTCCATTTGAAAATTGTGAAAAGCAACATTTTAATGACGCCGGTAAGCGCTTTATATTAACGTTGTTACACATTCTGCTGCAAAAAGGGTTTGTTTCATGGTATGATTTATTATAAGGAGACATTTTATATTTAAAACAGTATTATTGTTATACTGTAGCTCAACATGTTAACTTCTGTTTCAGTTTGGATTTTATAAGTCACTGATGGATCTGACTCCTTTTGTAAGTAACAAACTAAATGTTCCCATACATGAAGAAAAATCTTTATTTTAATCTGTTTTTTGCTAAGATCGAAAGACACGGATGTAAAACACAAGCTGACGTTGTGTTTTCTAAGCAGAGCGTGAAAGATGATGGAACAAGTACGGTCTACATCCACAACATCAACCTGAGCGGGGCTAAAGATCTCAGACAAGCGTTGGAAAAAATCGGTTCTGTTAAAAACTTCCTGCCTTTGCTCAACAAGGTACACACACACACACATACACAACAGTGCTGAAAACAATAAAGACAACACTATAACGGCACATTTACTCAAAATGAGTAATGAGTCGCTGTATTTCCATGGCATTTCGGTAAACAGCAGTTTATCATTCTGTTGCTAAATGAGCACGATTGTGTGTCATTGTACAACAAGAAGGTTCAAAATTCTGGTAACTGTATCTGAAATGCCTGAGTCACTCTTCTAAACTGTCTGCTGTTATGTTTCTGTCTGGTCTCCCAGGCCAGTAGCATTCAATGTTTCACTTCACATACATGCCATGCAGCGTGTGCGACCTACGATGCTAAAGATATGCTGGCCACCATGATATGTATGAAGAAACAGCAGCAAGTGTATCCCAGTCCCTCTGATTTCATCCTGGTACATAATGGCAGTCACAGTCTGGTGCGTGGAGGTTGTAAACACTGCAAAGATACGCCTCCACAGCCCATCCCTAATCCACTGCCATGCTAGTCATGCTGGAGGATGTTACAGGTAGCAGAAGGTTCTTCAAAAAGTCTCCAAACTCATGTGTGAAGATGTGAAGAGGACTGATCGCCATCTTAGTGTTATCCGACAGATGCTAATCATGTGGCGTTGAGCTACGAGAACAGGCCCATCGTGAGGCTCTCATTCCCCCCTCATGGAGTGTGTTTAGGTAAAACCTGCAGATTAGCAGCTTGGTGTAAGTCAGTATGTAGAACAGGTCAATTCCTCTTTGTACAAAGGATCAGATGGTGTTCCTGCTGCAGGGTTGCTGTCCTTCCTCATGTACCAGCCGTTCTGCCGCTTCCTCCTCTCGATGCTGGAACTTCTTCATGGTTCTTTTTAGGGGTTAGGTGTTAACACGAGTAGAAATCTGTCAGAAAAGGTGAAAACAGGGGGAATGGTCTGCACTGCAGGAGCTTTTTGTATGGGTTAACTTGCAAATTGCTTCTCATTTCCACCTGTTTTTTATTTGTACAACTGCAGGTGAATGAAGAGGAGTTTACCGTATGATGCGTGCACTTTATTTGTCCTGTTATATCTGATTGTTCCAGGTTTTTATCGAATTTGAGTCCATCCATGATGCTGATCGACTGGGAATTTGGTACAGCCTCCTGAAAGTGGGACACGTCCACAAAGTTGAGAGGATGAAAGTACCACGAAGTTTCAGGAAATCACAACGTAAGAAAATAAAATGACAAAAATGTACATTTTTAGACCCTCTTATGAACACCGTCTGGATTTGTGTTTGCACAAATACTACAGGAGTTACAGTAATGAAACTTCTGTTACAAACTTCATGATTGGACAATCATGATGCAGGGGTCTGAGGTCTACCGTTATGACAACTAAAATGAGTGAAGAGATCCATTTCTCTGCTGGTTTTTACATTTTTAAGATGCATTATATGGTTCAGATGTTTTTTATTTAAAGTGTGCATATAACATCCTGTCTGCGCTGACAGATCTGTCCTAAGAGGGTTAAACTGGGATACACAACATGGTGCAGGAGTTTGCATGTTGTCCCTGTGGATGCATGGCTTCTCCCAGTATAGCTTCTCCATACACACATAGACAGGCATGGTTTCTTGATTGGTTACTCTAAATTTTCCACAAGAGTAAGCATTGGTTATGTGTCTCTATGTTGGCCCTGTGATGGACGGACAACCTGTCCATGGTGCACCCTCTCACTTCAATAATCCTTCCTGCAAAGACCCTGCACCAGTATGAGTCCTGCACTGGTAGCTGTGTGCAGGTTCAGGTTTTGGTGACTCGTTTGTTGGATCTTAAGCTGGGTTTATACCCGCATGGCCTCTCACAGCGTCAGCGCAGCGTAGTCCTGTTAAAAGTGCTCTCTTTGGAGCGTATCATTATGAGATTATGCTGCATCTTTTCTGTGTTTTGCACAAACTTGGCAAGAACCACAAACCGACCAATCACAAGAGAGTGCTTTTCCATTGCCCTGCAAGATGCAGAGGTGCATGTTGGGCCTAGAATAGGGTCAATTCAAGCTTCCACTGAGCACAGCTGATCTGTTATGGAGTAAAGAGGCTTATACAGAGCAGAAATCCAGCCTGAGTGGTGTCACTTCCTCTGATTTAACTGTTTCTATTCAACTACCTGCAATTAAAACAATCACTTTTAATAGGTTTGCATCTTTCCAGACACAAAGTGTGTTGGGACGTTTATTAAATTATTATTTATTTATTTTATTATTAATTTTCAAAGCATATATAAATTGAGTGAAACACTATCATGTAATGATGATATTGTGTGTATTGAATCGTGTTTTTGTCTGTGCAGCACCCAGGCTGCCAATGAACGCGATGCCAGACAGCGAGGAAATTATTCCCGGGGCAGAAATGTCCACCACAAAGTGTGGCATCCCCCCGGGCACTTGTCCACCATTTTGGGTCACTATGACGACCATCCCCTATCTGTTCCCGACAGCATCGCCGTGGTTTAACATCCCTGGTAGGAGAAAAGCACAGGAAGTGCACTAAACTGTTATATAAATCACATTCAATGCAGGTGACTGTTTGTTTTTGTCTCGTAGATTTTCTTACCATTCACAAAACGGATTACATCAAGGTAGGTTTTACATTAAATCCTGTTTTTTCTCTGAAATCAAAGGTTAAATTATTTCCCGTTTAACCATTTTCTACATTCCCAGAGGAAGAACAGTGTGTAGATGTTCATAGAAAAAATGTTTTTTACCTTCGTTTATTGTAGCAAGTTCACCATCCTGCTTCTAAGTTCTCCACAATCATGCTGACTGGTTTGCCCGAGGGAAACTACACCCACAAAGATGTTGCCAAGCTGGTGTGGCCTTATTTCCTCAGGAAGACTCTCAGCTCTCTGTATTACAACTTGCTGGTCCTTCCACTGCAGAGGAGGGTGAGGACTTAATGAGTAAATGCATGTTTTGCAATCGTCCCTCCCTTTGCGTACCCGGTTCACCCACAATCCACAGGTTTTCCATGTAATCCTGATTAAAATGACCCATTACTTGTGTTTTTCTTGGCTTGGCAGCAGAGGGGGAGGCATCATTGGCCGTTAAAGCTTCACTTTGGATGAATTTGACGTGATCCTTGAAGTAGATTTGACTCATTTGTATTAAACTGTGGAACAAATACCAGTATAGTGATTAAAAGAGTGACTTTAAATAATAAAGCAATAATTCATAACTTTATAACCTCAAACTTTCCTTCTTAGGATTGTTACATACATTGTTGAAAGATGAGAAAGTTGGCTTTGGTCCAGTTATTTCAGATGCAATAAGAAGCTTCGTTCGTAATTTGGCAGCATCAATGCATCTGGGTTTTTATATTTGACCTGGTTACTTAATATTTAATGACAAACTTCATCCATGGCAGAGTTGTGCATGTGTATTGCACATATTAGAAGGCTAAATAAGTGTTTAGTTGTAATTGCTTCCTGTATTTAATGTACTCAAAGTATTTAAGTGACAATTTCTTTGTAAGTAACTAAATCCTAACTCTTTTCCTTCCGGCAGGCCTTTGTGTTTTTCTGCAGCAGGGATGCTTGCAGCAGGTTTGTCCAAAATCACATCAGACACCCGGTTTCCATCAGAGGCTGCAAGCTCAGCATTCACTTCATCTTACAGGATCTGCATACTGGAACCAGTGAGGTATGTTCTGTTTTGTCTTGTTCTGCAGCCTGTCTAACATGCAGGGGCAACTCTTTTCACATTTACTCACCAAAACCTTTTATTACACTTGGCTGACGGTGTTTGTGTCGCTTCACAGGAGCTTCTGTACAAAACTCTGATGAAATGGAGCAACGCTGTAAGTCGTTCACCTAAATCTGCAGCTAACAGAGATGAAGACAGTTATATAAAACCGATTTTTGTTTCTTTTTAAAGCACACACCAGAGTTGGAGCATCTGGAGGAGCGGCTGCTGTGTGTGGAGATGTTTGAAACAAGTGTGGATTTAATCAAGAGGATTATGAAAGAGGTGGCATCCATTGCTTCTTTCGTTAACTTCTTGCCACTCGCCAACAGGGTACGGTACATTTATTTATAGATTTAGTAAGAATAAAAGGGCTGTGCTGTGTTTTTACACAGGAAGATGTGGTGCAGGACTGTATTAATGTAGCAAAAATGTTTTTATTCATTATTATTTCTCTGTGTTTTTACCTTCTTTGTCCATTACTGTCTTTCTGCCTTAGATATGCATTGAGATGCTGGAATCCAGAGGTGTAACACAGGTGCTGGAGGAGATTTCTGCCAGGACAGATCTGTCTACACACGAAACCTGGTATGCCGACCGTGTCAGAATCTGTTCTGTGAAGGTTTTAATACCAGATTAGAGCAACTAAAACACTGATAGGACTTTGTCTGTTTGACTGAAAGGATTATTCAGCAAAAGCCAGAGTTTATTCTGTCTGCTGGACTCGCATCACATGCATTTGTAGGATAATTACACTGTTTAATTGGATTTAATCATTGGATAACTACAGTATGGATGACGTTACTTGACCATAACAAGTAACTGTAGGAAGACGAACACTGTGGTTGTGTTAAAGATGTTAATCTGTTGCAGGTTAAGTCTGGTAGGTTCAGATAAAGCTGAAAGAACAGGAATTTATTGTCTAGCAGGACTAAATGTGGTTTAGAAAGCCATCTGAATGGTGATTAATGGTAACTTTGATGGTTAGATTATGTGAAAGAACTCAAGAGACACATGCAGGGACAGCTGTGTAAGCTAAAGGAGAAAAATGGCTCCAGTTAGCTAGAAAGCATAAAGATGGGACTATATGACAGCAGGTCATGGGGACGGATGTGGTTTTCTCGTTCCAGTGATGCATCTGGGGCAGATAAAGGGATGCAGCTATCATGCATCATGATCTGGGGTTGCTGCTGTTGTTCAGATTCTTCAGAGCTTCTGTATGTTATACATGTGAGGAGTCAAAGCTGCTGCAATGTTATATTTATCATCTACACACCGGCGTGTCCCGTGGCTTAAGCATAAGGACTGAAAGATGGAGACGGGCTGTCATCGAAGCTCCTCAAAGCAGAAAAACCATAACATTTCCTAAACTTAGTGCCATTCAGCCTTAGCTTTTGGGTTTTAATGGTAAAACCCTTAAAGAAGGCACCAATAATGTACCTCCTTCATGCTCCTGACCGGTGCTAAATACTGGGAATCGTGTCGCTCGTGCAAAATTATTTTACATCCAGGATGTGCTGCCAGCAGTAGTCATCCTCACCTGCTGTATCAGGAAGAAGCTCCATGTGGCCCCAAGGACAGACCACCATGTTATTGCACATGGATCTGTCCTGAGTCTAGAACCATCCAAAATAAAACAAAAAAATAAAGAACTTAAGGGGATTACGGCTTTTTATTTGATTTAGTCAAATGTTACAGCAGATTCAGACAGGTTAGTGAGGGCACATGCCACGCGTACTACTTTATCCAGGGTTGTTAAGCCGTACTGGTCGCTCTGTAGGTGGGTACAGTCGACTCCAACAGGGTTTATTTCTGCCTTGTTAACCCAATAACACGTTTAACATGCATACGCAGTGATGCAAGAGCCTTGGTGCTCTCCACGTCTGGAGGACTTAGCTGCATTTTTCCTCTGGTAAAAGAAACAATATGAAGTTGTGCATTGTGCAGACCCAGTGAATCACCATCATCAAAGCCTCTGTCTGCAAACACCACATCTCCAGGTAGTAAGTTGTCCAAAAACCCACAGTTGTGGGTGATGTGCTTGTCACCGACTTGGCCACCCCAGCCCCTTGAAATAAATGATATTACCCCTTGTGGTGTGATTCCTAAAAGATATTTTATTGTGTTGTGGGATTTGTAGCTTGAATAGGTTTGTGCCTCAGCTTTTGGGTCATTAGCTGATTCAATGCTGATCTCAAAGCAGTCAATAATGCAGGCACACTTCCCGAACGGATGGAGGAGTGACTCGGGCATAGTCTGTGTGAGCGGTTTGCGTTCAGGCCAGAAAACTAGTGCGGAGACGAGTCTCCTGTCCATTACAGTCAACACATCCTTGAACACTTGAGACACTGTGAATTCTGATACTCCAAACATGTGTGCCAAAAAGTTCATGTTC
The DNA here is from genome assembly GCA_037177335.1 of Kiunga ballochi. Classification (NCBI taxonomy): domain Eukaryota; kingdom Metazoa; phylum Chordata; class Actinopteri; order Atheriniformes; family Pseudomugilidae; genus Kiunga; species Kiunga ballochi. The sequence goes on from JBAMIG010000005.1 coordinate 2,021,590, forward strand.
AAGTTACACTTCAGGTGCATGCACACCAGAAGCATCTGCTAGAATGGGTTGATCAGTGTCTTATTACACAGATACCCTGATGTAGTCCCAGTGAGATGTTTATAAAAACTGCCGCGCCCACCTGCTGATGCTTATGCACAGATGCATGTGCAGGTTATCGGACTCTGTAAACAGCATCATTTACATCCCGACCAACCCCGTACAAAGTTCAGTGAGGTTCTTTTTCTACAGTCTGGAATCACTGGTGCAATAGTTTATATGTAAATATATAAATATTTTAATATTTATGTGTTTGCTTGTATGTTATTTTTATGCTATGGACCTGAATGGATCTGAAATAAAGTTTGTTGATGATGATGATGCTTATTTCTGTCTAAATTACCTTCTGTTTCTCCCATCAGGTGCAAAGTTGGACACATTGAGACGTGAGTATTTAACTTTATTTATTATTTTATAACTTATTTAACTATTTTAGCTTTATTAGAATGTCACCAATATAATAAATGCAGACAATATGTTGATGATAAAGCCTAAAATGAGACCTAGACACATGAAGGGAGAGTGCTGAGATTTATATTCTGCTCTGTATCTTGATGTAACATCATGCACCCATGAGGAACTCTGTGGTAAAACACCAGAAAAACCCTGTTTTCTCTTTGGATTTCAGCCTGAAGGTCCTAAAAGAACGTTTAAAAGGCTCTGCTGACATCACAATAAACCTTGATGTTGAAATGAAAGCCAAGCCCCTAACTGGGAAAGGTGGAGCACAGCTTACACCCTCTGTGTCCACTTCCACCAAACCAGCTGCCTCCACTGGGTCCAACGTTTCTAAATCAGAGGTGAAGTCTGAGGAACCAAACCAGGCAAAAGACTCTGCAATAAAGACACCTCAACCCACCAAGAGTTTAGTTGCATCAGGAGCTGGGACAGGGGTCTCAGTCAGAAAAACCGCAGTGAAAACCACAAATGTGCCGTCCAAATCTGTAACCTTAGGAAGTCGTGCAGAGGCTTCTGAGGCGTCAAATAAAGAAAAACTGGCAACAAAGGTTCAAAAGTCCACATTGGTGCCAAAAGACGCATCCAAACAACCAGAAACAAGAAGTAAAACAGCTTCCCAAACGATACAACAAGCAGAACAAGCCAGTGCTGGAAATGCAGTGGTAAAAACTGTAAGCCCAGCTGAGGAAAAAGAGCTGAAGCCCACTAAACCCAGTGGGAGTCTGACAGCGACCAGTACAGCGGCTCCATCTAAACCTCCTGCTGAACCTTATCAGACTGCCGTCAAACTCCCCGACACCTCGATCAGAGCTTCATCACAGATCCAACAGAAGACGACCACAGATCCAAAATCGTCTTCTGCACAGGGACCAGGAAGCAAGACGGATGCTTTGATGACGCCAAACCAATCAGTTACAGCTGCTTTGGTAGCCAGAAAGACGGTCGGAGAGACGTCGACTACAGCACCAGAAAAAGGTATGCAGATTCTGCAGACAGGAGACAATATTCCTAAAGAAAAAAATAATTATTGATAAACTGATCTGTTGTAAATGAGTGATTTTCTATCAGCAGGATGTGGTGATGAATGAACACAGCACTAACAAGCAAAAGCAGCCTCATAAATGACGTCCTATCAGTTCTAATTTAACCTATATTTTCATACTACTCTGCATTGATTCACCTTTTTCTAAGGTCCGGTCCTTAAAACCCAAACAGACACGGCGTCCAAAGCGGCTGCCGTACTACCAGTGCCTGTCAATACCGAGCCAACAGCGGCAGAACTACAGCCGGCTACATCAGCTGCTGAGTCCTCCTTGACTGTCGGAGAGAGGATTAGTAGTTTAAAAAAGAACATTGGTAAGAAATACAGTGAACGTGCATACGTTGTGCAAACGTTTGTCGTATTTATCTCCTGTTTTTTTAACTCTTCTTTCCAGCTTGTTCCAGTTTGGAGAACATCATGTCGTCCAAAGTAAGTTTTCTGCTGCTGCTCACATGAGATGAAACTAATTTAAATACTTTTCCTATTTAGTTTTTTTGTTTATTCGGTCTTTCTGCAGTGTGTGTGTGTTAGTGTGTTTCTGTTAGAGATGCTGATTGTTTGCCCAAAAATAACCAATCAGTAGTTGTGGTGCGTTCAATACCAATTTCAGTCGGTATTTCATTAGTAGAATACCATTGATACAAAATGTAGCTGTTTTTTTGTCAATCAATCAACCCGACTGTTTCTAAATACAAGGCTTGAACCCTAAAGTATGAAAATAAGAAAATCACTCCATATCTGAACTGATCAGTGTGAGAAAGCACTTAAAAAGCTTCTCTCATACACAATATACCGAATTAAATTAGGCCCAAATAAGTACTTCAGTGTTTATTCAACAGATGCATGTTTTTTCATTAACACATAAACATTAACAGCTCTATTGTGATAAAGTGGGACACTCTGAGGCATGTTGCTTTATTACAGGGGGTTGACTGAGTGCATATATGTATGTGGTTTAAAAAGAAGCAAAAGTACAAATAGCATTACTGATAATGTACTATATAAGAGATATAAGAATCCTAAATATAAATGGGTATTGTTAAAAACTGGCGTTTCTATGTGATGACGAGATCGCAGTGAGAAAGCCTCCTGGAAGAGATTTATATTCATATCTTATTATAAGCTAAATATGTGTTACTTTAAACTTTATTTATAAAGCCCTTTTCCTGCCACAGGCAACACAAAGTGCTTTACACAATAAAATCAATACATTAAAAATGCACAAAAACACATGGTAATGCCCCCCAATTGGCAAATGGTAAATGGACTCCTACTTATATAGCGCTTTTCCAGTCTTAGCGACCACTCAAAGTACTTTACACTATGTAGCCACATCCACCCATTCACACACACATTCACACCCCGATAGGCACATCGGGGGGCTAGTTGG
>JBAMIG010000005.1:2024619-2035785 GCA_037177335.1 Kiunga ballochi
TTGAAACTGCAACTTCCTTCTTAGACTAAAGAATGTAGGCTACTCTGTGCCTTATGAACTGTTTATTACAAAGGAGAGTTAAAGCAAATACGTTCTAATATTAATATTCCTCTAACACTGGTTTAAATTGATTGTGTTTTGTAATGTTATAACATTTTAATGTGTTCTTCTTTATGTTGTCTCTTTATTCAGTTTCATTTCTACGAGCATCTGATGAGTCTGATCGGTTTTGTAAGTGACTTTTGACTTATTTTGCCCCTAAAATACAAAACATGCATGTTTTTATCCAGTTATTGTTTGAAACTATTAATATCAAATCTGCTTTAAAGCATCAGATATGAACAGTAGTTTTATATAAAGCCAAATATTTAGTTTACTTTGGAAATAAATAGGAAAAATGTGTGCTTCCTTTTGGTAATGGGTAAAAAAACAACCTTCAGGGTGCTCTCCGGTGTAGAGCCGGGTCTCAATTGCATAACAGCACATCTTGGTGTTACCAGATACTCGTATTTATTCATGTAAAAATTGTGTGTGGCTCTGGTTTAATTAAATGTCCTTCTCTTGTTGCTGAGTCAGAAGACAGAAGATAGTGGGATAAATACGGTTTACATCCAGAACATCTCACAAAGCGAGATCAGTGATCTGAGGACGACTCTGACAGAGATTGGAGATGTGAGAAACTTGCTGCCGCTGCTCAACAAGGTATGACTGCACACTCCTCATGATGATGGCAGCGAGAAGCGTGCCCTGTTTCAGTACTAAAGATGTTTTTCTCTGAGCTCTTTCCAGCCAATAAAACCAGTTTGATGTTGAGTCTCATGCTGCCCTGTCATTTTCATTTTTTTTCCCTCACATGTCTGGATAATCTCTCTCATTCAAAATGGTCATTTTGTTGATATCCAGCATGTGATGCGGCGGCATAAAGCAGGACATAGGTGTCCCAGGGAAAATGCAGTTTCTCACAAGGCTACAGGGAAACGAGAACCCAGGAATCTGCATAATTAATAGCTTTAGGATGACTGAGAGGTTTTATGGTTGTGTTGAAACTATGAACCATGTCATTATTTAACAATTCAACTAAAATATTTCAACACATTGTTTTATTTCTTTTTATTATCTTGTTTTATAAAACATTTTAACCCAGCCATAGTTTATTTTCTTTTTTTAAAGGACTGTTTGTGTGTTTGCTTTATTTCAGGTCATCGTTGAATTCGAGTCTCCCTTTGACGCTGATCGGCTTGGAGTTTGGTGCAGCCTCCTCAAACAGGGTCTCCAGCACAGCATCTACAGGATGAGATTTCCTAAGTCATTGCTGAAATCAGAGGGTGAATCTCTCACGCTGGAAAAATCATTTTTGCGCTGAAATAACGAACCCTCCCCGTAACAAAACCGCATTGTTTACACAGCACCAAAGCAGCCTGCACGGGCTTTTCCACGCAGCAAGGATATTGTAGCCGGCGCAGCCGTCCCAGCATCACAATGTGGGATTCCTGATGGCAGCTCTCCACCATTTTGGGTCACCATGACAACCAGTCCCTATGTTTTTCCAACCATCTCCCCTTGGTTCAACATCCCAGGTGAGAGAAATGCACAGACTGTTACTGCTAGTGAACTATACTATACTAAACTATAATAGGATGAACTTTCATGCATTATTTTTATTCTAGTGGTATCGCTTCAGGCCGTTTTCCTTCAGAACTGCTTTTATTTTTCAGAGAGCTCAACGTTGGATGCTTTGTAGCTTCAGAGAGGTTTTCGTGGTGGGAAGCAGTGCTCCTAAATACTTGGACAAATCAAATCAAACTTTATTTGTATAGCACATTTCATACACAACGTAACACAATGTGCTTTACACAATAAAAACAACAAAATAGACCAAGAGAAGAAAGAGAAAAATAAAGAAATACTAATAAGTCAATAAAATTTACAAAATCTCTGGCTTGGCACACCGAGAGGAAACAATATCCTAGGGATCCTCTCACAGCAGGGGCCAACCCCCACAGCAATGACAGCAGTCCCCATCCTGAAAGTGGCCATGTTCTGTGGTGGGCCCGACCAAACTATGGACAACTAGCTGCAATACAGGGGCCCCCACAGAAAAGCTACCCTGAGGTAACGGTCCTGCAGGCATAGCAGACAGAGCAGGCATAGCAGGCATAGCCCCCAGTGCAGAGGATCCCTACGAGGAACAGCTAAAAAAAAAATAGGATAAAAGTAAATATATTACATCTTAAGAATAAATCAACTTTAGCTATAAAACAAAATAAAACCGTGAAACTACTAAAATGGGTGGAATTTAAATATCTAAATAAACAGCATTAACATGTAGAAAGTCACTGAAATCCTCTTTCTTTCTGCTGATGCTCAGTTTGAACTTCATCAACTCGTCTTTGTTGTGTCTATATGACTGCATGGAGTTGCCACCGTGTGATTGGCTGGCTAGATATTTGTCTTTAACAGCAATTTAACAGGTAAACGTAATAAACCGGTGAGGAAGTGTATTACAGATATAAACCATTAGTAAATAATTATTGTATTTGTTGGAAAATTAAATCTTCTTAACCCTGCATTTGCATCCATGATAAAACATGATTTGAAGTTTAAGTTGGGTAAATTAAAATAATGTAGAAATATTTTTACATTTGATTAATTCATTTTTTTACATTTCATTTTAAATTAGGAGACAGAAAAAAAAATTCTCCCCGACCGTTTCTTTACTATCAAATTATTGATCTTTGCTCTGCTTTGCAGAACTTCCTGCTTTCTACCACAGCTGCTGGAGTAACACAGGCTGCTTGTTTGGGTTTATACTGGGAGGAACTGGGAATCAGTCACAAGTGAAGATGCAGTTAACCAGTATAATAATGGTGTAACTATGAAAGTTAAACTCTAACCCTCGAAGCTTGCAGGTTTTAGGTGTTTTCTGCTCTGACACACCTGAATTTAAGCCAAATGGATCCAATGTATTAAATTCTGTTCAATGATCCATTATTACTCAGCTGTGTTGCAGCAGGGAAACCTCTAAAAACCAGCTGGACATTGACCCTCTGTGACTGCAGCATAGCAACGTGGATTTAAACTAGTCAGGATTTCTGTGTTAATTCCAGCTGTAAACCAGTTTTTCTTTCTCTCTGAACTTGTAGCTCATCAGACAATCAGCCAGAAAAAAGGTTTTATGGTAAGCTTTTCATAAACACATAAAATGTATTTATTTATTCTATTTGCTGTTTAAATATCATTTAACAAACAGCTGCCTGAAGTCATATCTGTCTATTCTTTCTAACAGGCTGTTTAAATATTGTGTTCTATAACATAAACACAGTAAAAAGCACCAACAACTTTCTGTTGTCTTTTTTCTCTGTGAATAAAGTTTTATTTGTCTGCTGTAGGAAGCTTCTTTGAAACAATACAACGTCTGCACAGTCATGTTGACGGGTCTGCCACATGAAACCTACATGCACGAGGATGTCGCCAAGCTGGTGTGGGGTTCTTTCTCTGAGCAGAACCTGTACTCTCTGTACTCCAGAGTGATGGTCCTGCCGCTGCAGAGACGGGTACGGCACCATCTGACGGAGGCTGACTACTGAAGCTGTTTAAGATGTCACACCTGTTTTGCTTTCCCTGTGCTCATGCAGGCTTTTGTGTATTTCGATGACTGGACAGCCTGTTGCAGATTTGTCCAAGACCACATCAAAAGTCCAGCTACTGTTCTCGGCCAATGTCTGGAGATCCACTTGGTCTTGGAAAACATGGAGCTCGGATCCAGTGAGGTATGAAGGGACAGGTCACACTGAGTTACACCTCCATTTCAGGGGTGTACCTGCTCCAGAACACCTGATTTTAAAGAAAAGGCTCTGTTGTTACAAGTGCAAACCTATTTTTTCTCCTCAGACTGATTGAATGTTGAACACTCAGAGCAGACCAAACCGTCCAATCAGAGTTTGAATGTTTGGGAAATATAAAATATATCAAAGATGAGCAGTGCCTGTATGGCCGGGTGTGTTGAGCTCCGGGTCAGGGCCATATTTATGCAGGTTTTAGATGCTTCCTGCTTACACACACCTGACTCTGATTCATTGGACATTGTGCAGAAGTTAAAACAAGTAGTTTCAGGAGAGGCATTTCCTTTTAAATAGGGAAACCTGGAGGATGGTGGGAATGTTCTCCCCATGTTAGTTAGCGTGGGTTCTTTCCGAGCACGCCGGAAAGTTAGAGTGACTGTGACTGTGTTAATGGACTTACGACCTGTCCAGGATGCACCTAAAGTATTCTGTGATAGCCTCCAGCTACCTGTGATCCTTCACTGGAATAAGCGTTGCAGATTATAGATGAAATGATATCCCGAATTGAGTTGTATTTAACAATAAAACAAACCAACAAATGTTTTGTGACAAATTTGTGTTTGCAGGAGGAAATGTACACAACTCTGATGAAGTGGAGCAACTCTGTAAGTCGCTTCAGATCCTTTAAAGTTGTTGTCTGGTGAACGCCATCGCTTCTGTACGATGTGTAACATCAAACCATTATATTTTAGCCCGTTTCAGATGTGGACTTCCTGGAGGACAAGCTGCTGTGTGTGAACATCTCAGGAGTAAACGCGAATCTCATCTTGACGATTGTGAGGGACATCATGGCCGTCGCCTCTTTTGTCAGTTTCCTTCCGCTTGGCAACAGGGTAAGAAAACCATTTCAAACATCTGTTACAGATTTCAGTGTCTCTGCTGATGGGAAAGTGTATTTCAGTCAGTTCAGAGAACGTACTACATGTGTTTCTCATCAGAAACTGTGATAGATCCCTTCATTATAGTTTTTTTTTTTTTTTTGCTATGAATGTTTATTAGTCGCACAAATTTAAGTACTTTTTCTGTACTTTTCTGGTTGGTGCAGCTACACATCTTAATGCAGTGTTTGTAGCTCTGCTTTCTGGTAGATGTATTTCCTAATAACCATACAGACATAAAGTACAGTTTAGGTGAGCATAGAAATGAGGATAAAGTCTGAAGATTGAATTAAAACTAAATCAAAGTCGTTTTACACCAGCATGAGTCTGATGTACGTCACATAAAAACTGTTACAGAAGTCGCTTCACTTTGTTTCATTGTCCTTATTTCTTTGTCCACGTGTGTCCTGTGACAGATCTACATTGAGATGGCTGAATCCAGTGGAGTAACGAGTGTGCTGAAGTGGTGGAACAGCAGCAAGGCTCGACATTGGAAGGTTTGGTACGTGTGACAATGCAGGTAAATGATAATGACTGTTTCTGGTAGGTTTATCTGACCTGCATGTTGTTTTTCTATCACACAGGGGGAAAGTTGGCTGCATTGAGTCGTGAGTTTTATTTGCTTTTCATTTTTATGTCTGAATGTGAACAAAATGTGTAGCAATAATCAATGTGGTGCAAACCACAAGGATATCTTCCAGGGTAGTGATGATGTGTGGGAGTTTCAGAGCAGTAACTAGACGTCACCTGTTTGTCTGCTTTTAGTCCACCATAACTAGCATCCATAAGTGTTCCCTACTTTACTTTCAGATTAAAGAGCAGAAAATGTCGTCTGAAAGGCTGTGAGAAGATTGCTGTGAACCTTGATAAGGGCACTGTGGGTTTATTCTCCCAGTTGCCAGCAACAGAAAGTAAAACACAGCCCCCTCCTGCAGAAATCTGTGAAACGGCTGGATTGAGCAGTGCTGCTGTAGCCGACTCAGACATGAAGGAGAAGCACAAACCCGAGATCACGGTTAGCTCCACCTCTGCTCCTAAGACGAGCGACGATGAGGAAACTTCTGAAAAGGAAGAAGTGTTACCAGTGTGCCCTCCCGCGACAGCCACAAGTGTGGTGAAGCCGCTGAAAGACCGTGTAGAACTTCCTCTCATTGATGAAAATAGTTTTAATGCCATTAAAGCAGCAGTTCACCAGTACAGACTATCACGAGAAAGCACCACACCAGTCAGGGACCAAAAGGTGATTTTAGAAGTTATTTATAAACTGTTTGGTGTCAAATTATGTATTTTAATCCTGAAAAGGAATGTGCCAGACTGTACTAGTTCTTGTTCTTGTAAACTCATTTTATGCCATTTCTGTGTACATTACCACCAGCAGAAACGCTATTGTGGCATCAGCAGAGAGGAATTATTTCTAAAAGCTCTTATATTAGAAATCTTTAGTTTCTTAAGCAATCTTAACTCTAAATAAAAAATAGAAAAACTGTCAAATTAAGTGTCTTGTCTTGTCCAACAAGTAGTTTGACCCCATTTTGTGTAACATGGAGTTGATCTTTTGACACTTCTTTTTAATTTAATTTAATTTTGTGTTTGACTATTTCCATCAAGTGTTAAATTAAATGTGAAGGTGGATTTTGGATGATTTTTGGATGAAGATGGACGTTTGCATTTTAATCATGTCACCATATTTGGCAAATAACTTTTTTATTATTTGTTCAGGTGTCCAATCAAAGCAACAACTGTGAAGTTTCGCCACAGACAAATGACCAATGCAGAAAGGTAAATGTATAGTTTGTTAAACCTTTCAGCTATCATTTATAAATATTTACCTGCTAATTGTAAATCTCTGTCAGTAGCATTTTAGGTAATAAGTCAACTTTTTAAAATTATAAAGATTGTTTATTTTCTCACCATAAGGAAAATATTAAAGGAGACATATCATGCAAAATGCACTCTTTTTTTCCCCTCAAATACATGTTTTGTGCACTTCAAAGTGATTAGGAATGCAAAAAAAATTCATTTATTGCCTCCTGTTGCTGCACATACATTTGTATATTCTTTTTGTTTGTATTTTTCAGTTTGTATAATTTTCTCTGTTCTCTATTACGTTTTTTTTTATCTATTACATCACAGTATTTGCTGCCAAATAAGGTCATGGACTTCCAGGTTATCAATGTGGTGAATCTGATACATCAAAATTTATAGTTACTAATAAAAAAGTTTTCTGCCAGTAGATTAGCATAGCGCTGCTATCAAGCTACAAACATGGCGGAACAGGGTAGAGTTGAACTTCCTGTGATCTGGAGGGGGCGGGGCTTAACTTGCCTCATCCATATTTAGAGATGGCACCAAAACGAGTCGCTCTGAAGACACACCTCAGAACAGGGTTATAAGGTGATGTGGAGCGAGAATAAGCAGGAATTCAGACCAAAGCATTGTGGTTCTACTTTATACCGACAATAAATGAATGATTTACATGTTAAAAGGAAGGATTGAAAAGCATGATATATCTCCGTTAATGTGGACTTTTTTTTTTTTTACAAAAAATGGTATTGACGCACATGATTATAGCTTCAAAGACCTTTTTACAATGGTTGACATTAGTGACGTTGCAGAAGACAAAACTGCTAACTATTGCATTGCTTCACCCAAACAGATCTCCACAGAAAAATCAGAGCAGCAAAGTTCAGACATGTCCTCTGTTGGCAAAAAACCCACAACAAGATCCCCCGAGATCTCACCCGATCCCTACTCGTCTACCAAGAACAACTTGATCTCAACAACATCAAAAGCCTCAACTGTTAAGACCGCATCCCAAGTCGGTCCCTCTTCCAGTCTGGAGAAGGACAGTTTCATCCTTAAAATCAAAGAGGACAAAAGTAAAGACAAAGGGGGAAAGGAGGATACTGGGAAGCACAAAGAGGAAGAAGATGATGGTAAAAATACACAAATGCCTCATTTATTCAGTCAACATCCTAATGAACTGAAGGACAAAGAAGATAACCAAGACAGCAGCAGTAATATCGACAAACCCGAACAATGCCAGAAATCCCTTGAGGGACATTGTTCGGTCTTGGACAGTGCTGAGGATGAAGGTAAACCCTTCGCAGAGCTCAAAGATAAAGGTGCCACTGTAAAGCCAGATCAGAAGACCACAAAATGTGAACACAAAATGAAGGATTCACCAAAGAATCAGGACAAGACAGTTGATAAACACCCAACATCAACAAAGGACACCCTCCAACTGAACGACAAAGACACGCTCCCCAAGGTAGCTGATGAAATGGTTCAAGAAACCTCAACCACAAAAGGATACAGTAGAAAAAGAACCCTCCAGGATATTAAAGGGGACAAAAAGGTCTCACAAGACAAGGTGATCGATGATGAACCAAGCATTATGACGAGATCTGCCAGAGGAAGACTTATGACCACTCAGAATGATGCTCAGAAAGAGACAAAAGATAAAACCCCAAAAAGGAAGACGAACACACCTACCAGAGTTTCACAGAGGCTAAACAGAGCGGTACCTACAGAGACAGAGGACAAAGCTTCTTTAAAAGACATTGCATCAAAGAAATATGATGTCAGAGACATGCATGAGGAGGAAGCCTCTCAAAAAGAACAAGAGGAAGAGGAAGGCAAAAAAGCCACGACGAGGGGCCGCCCCAGGAAGAGAAGCCCATTGACTCCTGGTAACAAACATACCTGTATCTGCTACATAATCACATCAGAACACTTCACATGAAACCCAGTTACGTTATTATCTTGTTTCTTAGTGAGAAAATCCTCTAGAAGGACTAAAGCTGAGTCTTCCGAAACCCGGACACCAAGCAGATGTGTGACGGAGATAGACGGCAGCAACACTGCTAAAGGTAGATGCTACTGAAACAAAAACTACCTGCTTCTGAAAAGCCTCTGGAATGATCAAATTGTTGCTACTGAACTGCAAAATATGATTTTTAATATTAACCAAGACATTCATCTGTATGATGTTGGGAAAGAAATTTAGTCCAGTGGTTTTAAATTGTCAAAATATTTTTTGAAAACTTATGTCTAGTTCTTTACATAACATTTACATTTAAATATTATTAAACATGATCCTGTTAACACAAAGATTGAGTAGTTTTAGGTTTTGCACTGGTTTCCTTACTGTACTGAATTCTGACCTTAAGACCAAGGTACGTACCCAATCGTGGCCTTACAACCATGGTACAAATCCAACCTTGACTTTAAAACCAAGGTACGTCCCCAACTGGGGCTTTAAAACCAAAGTCTGTACCTAACCGTGGCCTTAACACCAAGGTATGTATCCAACCATGGTTTTAAAACCAAAGTACGTACCCAACCCTTGCCCTAAAACCAAGGTTCGTACCCAACCCTGGCCTTAAAACTAAGGTACACGCTCAAACGGGGCTTTAAAACCAAGATACGTTCCCAGCCCTTGCCTTAAGACCCAGGTACATACCCTGACCTGGCCTTAATACCAAGGTACGTATCCAACCATGGTTTTTAAAACCAAAGTAAGTACCCAACCCTTGCCCTAAAATCAAGGTTCGTACCCAACCCTTGCGCTAAAACTAAAGCATGTACCAAACCCCGGCCATAATACCAAGGCAGTTCTAAGACAGACCTGTCGGCACCGACGGGATGTAACATGCGCACTTCATATGATCGTAAAATCCTAACTGCAACGTATTTTAAAAGTTTAAAAACCACCAGAAAGCAGAAAAATTGACCTCTTCACCCATGTAGTTGTCATTATAGTACAACACATGACCCCTGTGCTACGACTGTCCAATCACAGGAAGATTCTGAGGGTCGTCACACATTTGTAGCAGGAGCATCTGTACTGTAATTCTTGAAGTATTTGTGCAGATAAAAACTCAGATGGTAGTCACAAGAGGATTAAAACCAAAGTATGTACCCAACCATGGCTTTAAACCAAAGTACCTACCCAACTGGGGCTTTAAAAGGTAACCAGCTGTGATGTTGGTCTACCATTACACCCCTAATAATCTAATAATGTCTGTATTGGAGATTGACACACTGGAACAAATAAAGTTTTATTAAACCGAGTAAGGATTTATCCATGAACTGTGCATTTGTCTACAGACACACCGGAAACAATGAAAACTGGTTTTTTTTTTTTTAATCATTAAAATGTTTAAAGATTTTAATTCTTAGTAAAAATGTATATATGGATATTTAGAGCAGATAAACCGGCTTTTAACACTGATCCCTTCTTCTTTAGCGATTGGTAAACAGAGGAGGGAGCTTGATGAACCTGAAGCAAAGCGATCTCGCTCTCAGCCTCCTTCTGTTCCCGATGACTTTAATCTGCCGCCATTTGACCCTTTCACCCCTCTGGGTGAGAAGCGTATACACGATACCAGATGATAATCTGGGATGTTTTGTGTTCTCTCATGCCTCTGATTGCGTTCCCCTTCAGGTCAGGACTTTGTGGTGCGTAAGTGGGGTTATTTCTGCAACATCTGCGCTGTTCCCTACCTGAATGAGAGCACAGAGGATCTGCACTGCAAAAGCCAGACACACTACGACAATCTGCAGGTACACACACACAATTCTGCTTGTAGAATAAAACAAAGGCTTCATCTCATTATTTTTCTCTTCTGTTTTTTGTTTTTAGAAATATCACCAGACGTGCCAAAAGAAACCCCCGTCAGCGTTGATGTAAAGTTGTATTTTCTTTAATAAACAGACGCCTGAGAGCCAAATCATCATCATAGTTCATGTCTGGCTGGATTATATTTTACTTCCTCCTTATAAACTTTCTTTATGAAAATTGTTCTTCACTGTTAGTAGAAATAAGCACAAGTTATTTTACTGTTTTTTATGAGCAAAATAATAGTTTCTTCACTAAAAATGTTATCAAGAGTGAGCCTGAAGATATGCTGTTATTTTATGTAAAATAATGAGTTCCTCACAGCGTTGGTAGGTCACAGGCTCAAATGCATGAAGTGACATAATTTCATCTTTTACTTTATGAATGTATTCATAACCAGTTCCCTCCTCTTACTCGGGGATCGTATGTTGTTTCAGTTTTTTTTCTATAAATCTGTAAATCCTTTAAAATCCTATTTTCTGATTGCTTTAATGAAATAAATGTTTGATTCATTTTAAAGTTCAAGATGTGTTTTCTGTTTATTATTAATGTAACAGCAGAGTCTTAACTTGTTTTTATTAAGTAAAGTGATATAAAATGGTCTTAACTAGCATTTATGTTGCTTTGCTAAACATTATCAACATTAGAGCAGCCAGGAGAAAATATCTGGACAGCATTTTAGGATTTTATCATTTACTGTATAATGAAAGGTTATATTAGGACACCATACAGTTATTTTATCTAAAATATCAGAATCAGATTTATTGCCAGGTAATTTTCATCACTAGGAATTTGTCTTGGTTCTCAGTGCCAACATACATAG